>JANZLF010000222.1:37650315-37660971 GCA_026546835.1 Erythroxylum foetidum
TTCATCAATTTCCAATTCCAACAATCACTAAACATACATCAACAATCTTCATTTCCAACAATCACAAAACATACACCAACAATTTCCATTTTCATCAATTTCCAACAAGTTCCAATTCCAACAATCACAAAACATACATTAACAATTTCTATTTTTATCATTTTTTAATAAGTTCTAATTTCAACAATCACAAAACATACATCAACAATTTCCATTTTTATCAATTTCCAACAAGTTCCAATTACAACAATCACAAAACATAGATAAACAATTTCCATTTTTATCAATTTTCAATTTTCAACAATCACTAAACATACATCGACAATTTTCATTGTTATCAATTTCCAGCAAGTTCCAATTATAATAATCACAAAACATACATCAACAATTTTCATTTTTATCAATTTCCAACAATTTCTAAGTTCCAACAATCACAAAACATACATCAACAATTTTTATTTTCATAAATTTTCAATTCCAACAATCATAAAACATACATCAACAATTTTTATTTTTATCAATTTCCAACAAGTTCCAATTCCAACAATCACAAAATATACATCAACAATTTTCATTTTTATCAATTTCCAACAAGCTCCAATTCCAACAATCACAAAACATACACCAACAATTTCCATATTTATTAATTTCCAACAATTTTCAATTCCGACAATCACAAAACATGTATCAACAATTTCTATTTTTATTAATTTTCATCAATTTCTATTTTCAACAATCACAAAATATTCATAATTCTATTTTTATTTTCAACAATTTCCAATTTCAACAATAAAAAAACCTTTTTCATTTTATTTTAAAACCTTCTTCAGTTTCATTTTATTATAAAACCAATAATTAATTTGATAAAAATCATGTGAAAATACAAAAGTTATATATATGTTATTTATGGTATCATAATTTCCAAATTAAGAGTTACATATTTTTTAATTTGATTCCAAGGGTCTTAACTCTTAACAACAACCCTTTTGCATTGCCAACCGAACTAATGCAAGTTCAATTTCTAAATCTATTGATCAATTTCATTATATTCTAATTTTGTGCCTTAAATTGCAATTTTTTCTTGTCAACTTCCAAGTTCCAACGTAAACATGTTTCGTTACGTTATAATTTATGTCCTTAAATCTCTTAAAGATTCATTTCTATGATAATTTGCAACTTCCTCTCGACCAAACCAAACTATGAGCAACCATGACCATGAACCAACACAAATGACAAATTCATTTCAGAATTCAGATACACAAACACAATCTATTCAATTCAGTATTCAGATCACATTCCAACTCCAACCAATTTATTTCAGAATCAGATACACAAACATAACTCATCTAATTCAGTATCCAGATCACGCAACAAAACATTCATCACAAAAAACACCATCCAACATCGTGCATCATCCAACCAAAATCGTAATCCTAATTCCAACATTCCAATCCAACACAACAAAATTTTCAATTAAGCACGGAAATTTTAAAATTAGAAAAAAATAACAAAATCAACTTCGAGTCTTCGAGTTTTGTCACGGGTCCGACTTTAGACACATCTTCGGTGGCTTCTCATGAAGATGAACTCCAATTGTGACCTTCAATGTGGTGTAGTGGTGCGATGGCTTCGGGTAGTGTAGGCAGTGGCATCTTCGGGTCCCTGTGGAGGAAGCATCTTCAATCGATGCCGAGGGAGGAGCCGAGGAGGATGAGTGAAGGAGGAGAGGCAGACACCGAGGAGAGAAAGAGACAACGGTGCCGGGACGCAACTGTGAGAGGGAGACAGAGAAGAGGTGGGTGACAAAGAAGAGTAAGAGAATGAAGAAGAAGAGTGAAGAGTTGGGAGGCTGGGGATTTTTGGGGTTATTTTTGAAAAAATTACAATTTGATCCTTCGATTTTTCAAATTTTACGATATCGGCTGGTATGTCCCAGTACTGTCAGTACCGGCTGGTACCGAATAAAAAATACCGATACCGACGAGTATTTGAGGTCGGTACCAATGTTGACGATACCCTTTCGTTTTTCGATCGTTATCGTCTAGTATGGAACGATATCCTAAACATTGTTCTGTATTATAATTATAGAATGTGAATTAAGTATGATAAAAAAAATTTGTGTCAGCATATATAGTTGTTGAAGTCGTTAATCCATTAGCTTTGATTCTTTTTTATGAAAGATGTGATTGGATTACTTGGATATATATTTTTAGTTATAGTCACTATTGGCTCTTCCTTTGTTTCCCATTTGTGTGGGCTTGGCCATGAATTATTCATGTCATTTCTAACGTGTATTAGAAACTGTAAATTACATCTAAAACTCCTTATCTTAACACCTAGTACGATTGAAATGTGTGATAGACAACTTCAACATCATTAATTCTTAATGGCATAGCTTTTTCAGTTTGTGAGGGTCATTCCATGAAGTATGAAGATTAGGAAATTGAGAATTATATACTTATAATAGAAACATCTTTTTTTTTCACCATCTGGTTGTTGTTTCTTTTGAAGAATCATCTTTAAAAAATTAGAGTGATGTATACTTCTAAATAAAATATCTGTTCTTATAAGTAGTAGATATTTTAGTTTCAACTTGTTCACTTTGTGCCGTTTACAATCGGTTCTACAACAAGCTCAATCCAATCCCAACTTAACAAATCTTAAAATGGGTGTTCAATTACCAGGACTGAAGACTTTCTTATTATGTTATGCTCTTCCTTTTAGATCCATTTCCCCAAATTCTCTTACATGCACGAAGCATGAAGAAGTACATGTGGGTTCTACAGACTCAATTAATTCTTTGAGTTCGAGAAAGATGCTAGATGCTCCAAGTCCGAGCCCTATTCCATTCACTGAATAGGTCTTCTATTCCCTTTTGCTGATGAAGATTACCAAGACACAGGAATTGAGATGCAAAATTGCATTTAATGGTTAAACAAGCAAGAACCTTCTTCTTTCAATTACGCATCATTTTGAAGAACTATTGTGGTAATAAACTAGGAATCACTACCAAGGTCTTAAAATTGGCGCAAGATACTTTAAGAATAGTGGAATTAATTAATGATGCCATGAAACGGAAGCAATATCTGAGCTAAAGGGTGATGCAAAAAAATTTAAAGTCTATAAAAGAAATAAAAGATGCAAGATTACTCAACTAAAAGTTTTAATTTGATGGAATGCTTTTTTTTATAAATCAGTAAGACTTTTATACAAATAATAGAAGGTATGTACAGACTAGAGATTCCAAAACCGAAATCTCCTAGTCATCAAAGGGCTCAAAAGAATTTACAACAATTCCTTCCATCCTAAAACCATACAACAAAACTCAACCATCCTACTCTATACCATTTTCCCACCAAAAGATCTTAAAGCTAACATATATGTCTAATAACATAAGATACTCAACCCAATTTCCAACAGTACCATCAAGCAACAATAAAAACAATCTAAACAACAGTCAACACAGCTAAAATGAATAATGTCCTTGTTTCCTTGTTCATTATCAAGTATGCCTACCTCTCTTAAACCTTCATTGATAAGCTCATTGTTGGATCTTCTGGCCACCCCTTTTATGAAATTAGGCACTGCCATTGGTATCCATTATTCTGCTACATTGTTATCCCATTAATGTGTTCACTCCACTTCTCTTTTGCTTTATACCAAAGGAGAAGAAGAAATCCACTTTGACTGAACCTAAAAGAAACTTGCAGAAAATATATTAGACAATAAACTCTCCCACTCTTACTTTCTCTCAGTGTTTGAGCTGAGTTGTTCCATAATTTGGAAGATCACTTTGGTGTTGAAGCTCCCCATATCTAAGGCTTCATCTTTACATGTTCTGGTAGTCCTTTCAGACCACAAATTATATACAGTAACAGAAAGGAGGGTGGTGAAGATGGGGAAGTCACAGTTACAGTTATGGGAGGATTGGTTGAACCAAGTGGTAATGGAGTAGAGGTTTGTCAGATAGGGTATATTTATGTGGAAGTGGTTGAGGTAATTTACCCACACTGGTTTAGAGAAAGAACATTCAAAGAACAAATATTCTATGGTCTCATTATCCAAAAAACACAGGGAACAGTGATTTGGTGTATGGAGGTAAAGAAGTTTATCTTGAATTTGCAACTTTTCCTGAAATGACAACCATAAGATGAAAGCACATTTAGGACTATTTCTTTTACACCAGACCAGATTGTACCAAGCAACATTTTGGTTCGGTGGTCTCACGAATTTATAAGCTAAAGAATTCGTGTACTTTCTCGATGAATTGGGTAACCATTTCAAGCAATCAATTTTAGAGTCATTTGGTGGGTACAACATAGGCTCCAAATTACTGAGGAACTCGACATGGCTCCAAATTACTGAGGAACTCGACATTGGCCTCTTGCCAGCACCACTTGTTGTTTCTGATTACTGCAGAAACTCTAGTATTCATAGGAAGGTTGGACCCATTAAGAGGATGCCAAGGATCCTGCCATAATTAAGTATTATTCCTATTCCCTATCTTAAATCTGAATTGATCCCCTATTTTTATCCCTCATATATAAGATCTTTTTCTAACTCCAAAAGATGTTATAAGTAAGTAGAGCACTCCAGAAAGTTGTCATTCTCAAAATAATTTTATACACCCACCTAACCCACAATGATTTATTATCATTAAGCAGAAACCATATTCTGTTCACTAACAATGTGTTATTCCAAGTGGACAAATGTTTGATACCTACTCCTCCCCCCTTTTCAGCCTACAAACATCAGTCTATTTAACTTTAGCATGAGATTTAGTAGTGACCATCCCAGCCCACAAAAATTTCCTAAGTTTGGAGTCTATTTCCTTAAGGATGACAGATGGAAGAATAAAGTGAGAAGACTTGTAAACTTGAAAAGTTGAAAGGATGCAGATCACTAGTTGAAGTTTACCAGCATAGGAGAGATATTTGTGGATCCATTTATTAATCCTGGTATTAATTTTTTTCAATAAGGGTAAACAGTCCCTCTTAGACATCCTTCCTGTGAGGAGAGGAACCCCCATATACCTACTAAAATAAGAGTTCTTAAACTTTTAATAACAAGCAATATGAAATTTTTATGCAAAGTTGAGTTTTAAACTAGAATGTGTGATGCTTTCTTTTAAAAGTGATTTTTAGACCCCAGCAGTGATTCCTAGTTTTCTACCTTCCACTCTTTGTGTTTCTACAAAATTCTAGCAACCAAAATCTTAACTTTCATCTATATTAAACCCTAAAATACTGGCCTAATACTATTCATATTTCTAGTTTTGTGAGTTTTAGCTACTAGTTAATAATTTTTCTTTTTGTCCTACATCAATTTGTTATTAAAGCTTTTGGTTCACGATAGTGACACGTAGCACAAAGGAATATAGAGGAATATTTAGTGAGCAAAAGCAAGATGAAATACTTTTAAGAGTTATAGAAATATTGGACCTTAATGGCACTTAATCACAAGGTGCCCTAAGAACTAATATAGAAAATAATATTAGACAATAAACTACACTTGATAATGAGGGTGGAAAAAGTGAAATCTAAGATAAAGAGGCTAACTAATTAACAATGAATGGGGTTAGAAAATCAATGTCTTCAGAGGATTCAAGACAAAGAACCAAACCAAAACTATACGAAGAGTGTATGTGAGCCTTTAGAAGCCACGATAGAGTTGAAATACACAACAAACTTGATGACATTATTTAAAAAGTTCATGCTGAAACCTATGATTTTGCAGGAAATACGAATCCACACCTGTTTTTAGACTGGATAGCAGAAGTGGAAGATTTTTTTGACTAGTTCTACATGTTGGAAAATAGAAAAGTTTGATTAGCAAAGATAAAGCTTGTTTGACACGCTAAAATCTAGTGAACATTGGTAGAGGCCAACTATCAATTATTGATTAGGTAGAGATGAAACATAAGTTATCAAAAAAAATACTTACCATTTCATTATCAAGAAGATCTCCAATATCAAATTACAACCCTTAAATTAAGGATTATATCGGTAACTAAGTATATGGAAGTATTTGATAAACTTTTTATCTAATGTGAAGGAATGGAGTCAAAACAACAAATTATATCTCACTACAAAATTGGCTTGAGGGTCAAAATTCATAAGGAGTTGATAATTTAGAAGATTATAGCCTTGAAGATGTATATCACTTGGCTTTAAGAGTGGAACAATACTTAGGACAATAAGTAACTAAAAATTTTCAAAGTCAAATCTTACAGTTCAGTATAAAGAGAACTACAATGGTGCAAAATTTTAAACCAACACCTATTGCATTAAGATTTGCACCATAGAACAACTACTAAACTTCTTAAGGAGTTGAACATAAAGGCAAAGTCGTAACTAAGATTGGGATGAAAAAAATGCATCAATAATAAGAAATAAGAAATGCTTATGATGCAATAAGAGGGGCCACTTTGCTTATGAATATCATAATAGAGGTTTTCACATGATGGGAGAAGAAGAAAAGGAAGAATATGATGAATAGGCATGTGAGCACAAAGATGGAGAGGAGTTGGAAGGAGCAATATAGTGATATACTAGCTAGTCCTATAAATCTTGATGTAGTGTCCATTAAATAGGTGTATAATTGGCAGTGATTCTTCAAAATGATGCAGGAACTATTGTAGATGGTTTAGCTTCAGATTGCAATGCAGGGTCTGCACTTGAGGCTGAAGCTAGGGCAGTGTATAAAGGAGTGAAGTTACTGGAGCGGAAGGGATATCATAATGTACAGATTGAATTGGATTCATATATTGTTCATTTTGAAATTCTTAAGAATAAAGGGAATGGTCAATGGAAAATTCATCCATACATTTCTGACATACTGTATAGATTACAACACATTCAGGGTATTGACTTTGTGCTCATTAATCAGGAAGCTAATAGAGCAGCTGATTGGTTAGCAAAGCAAGCCCGTAAGATGTGCTTAGGTAATTGGGTAATAACACCCCCATCTTCTCTGGTTGGCATTTTGAGCCGTGATGGACTACCAGCACCTCCTTAATTGTTGAAGTTTGAAGTGGGATGCTAGCGAGGCTACAGTAGTTAGTTCTCTTGTGTTTTTGCTTCTTGCTTCTTTCTTTTCTGGTGTATTGATGTACTTGTTCTCGGTGTTTCTTATTAATGAAAATTCTTTTTCTGACCAAAAAAAAATATGTATCCTCAAACACATCAAAATCATATAAACCTATTATAACCGTCAACATAAAAGTAAAATAACATGGAATTTAAAATAAAGCGTAAACTAATTCATGGATTACTTCCTATGTAGTGCTTGCTTAATGTTGTTAGCTTGACCAACCCTACACATTATTGTTATCCTGGGTCTATAATCAATAATTTACTTCCATTTTTTTATGTAGTGGTTTTATTGCTTGTAAGTAAACTACATGTTGGAAGATAAAAATAAGATCATAATGTGTAACATTTGTAAATCCTATAAACTATATTAATGTTCTTTTTAATGAAAAATTGTTAATAAAATAAGGGATAATGAAACTCCCAGAATCTTTAGTTGACACAAGTAATTTGTCATATAGGAAGTGGGAACCCTTCGTATTTAAGGTGGCTACCAATACTTCATTATTAGTTTCCTTATTTGGTCCACCACTAGTTCTTCCTCAACCACTTTGTCCATTCTTTTGCTTTTTCTTTTTGGACAAAGGTTTTTGGCTTGTCCTCTTGTTCAATTATCTCGTACCACTTCTCTACTTCCTTTTCCTATTAGACAAAGGCTTCATCCTCTTCTTCTTCCCTACTACGTTTATCATTGGCTCATCATCCTTACCTATAAGTTTCTATAACGTAAAGATAAAATAGCCCAATTTTTATCCTTAACAAGATATTAAATTTTAGCAATATCATGTCTCAGGAAATTAAATTCATCATGGGAAATAGAGACGATGAATGATTATGGTTTGATAATTGGAAGCATGTGGGTCCTTTACATAGTTCAAGGCTAGAAAAACCTTAAGTTTTTAATTCCATTGAAGGTTAAGGTTAGTATGAGTATTGCATATGGGGAATGGCATTACAAATTTAGGGTTTTTACACGGCCATGAATCATATCCCTAGCCACATTCCTAATAATGGAAGCACATGATTAGCGAACATAGAGGAATTAGTGTTCTAAAACTTCATTAATAAAATATACTTAAACATATTCAAGGCTATATCGCAAAAAACTAGTTAGATGAAGTTATTCTAGTTCACTGATAGTTCTTATAAGACTTCACTTATTCTTATGTTAGCGATCAAACAAAATTTGTAGACAATGGAAAATAAAGGATATCCCTTTATAAAATATCCTTTGCATGCTTTGCAATCAAGACTCTGGAAACTTGAACCATTTATTCTCTACATGTTGCCTCTTTACTACCTTCTTGAGTCAAGTTTTGCAACTTTTCCGGCTACCTTACTATGGAATTTATTTCTTGGACTAAACAAGTGAGGCTTACTTATCAAGGTGGCTAGTATTCAAACTTGTGATAGCCTGTGTGAAATTTATGCCTTATAGAAGAAGAGGAATATGAGAGTTCTTCAATATGTTTCTAAAACAATCCGAATTTTCTCACACACCAACTTGCCATGGATTAGACAAGTAATCTTAGGTCATGACATAAAACTAAAGTTAAATCCTGATCTATCTTATAGTTGATGAGTCAATTTGGTTCTACTCTTTGCACCAATAGCTTGGCATCTTGTCATCTTGAGTCAGGCTGAGAGGTTTTAGCACCTAGGTAGCTCTTGTTGTATTAGGAACGTGGTTGCCTTGTAACTGGTTGTAAGAAACTTTTAATTGATTGGGGTTTCATTCATTGGTGACTAATGCAAGAAAGCGCAATAATACCAGTCAATCGTCGTTGCAATTTATTCCAATTTGATAAAGAAAAACACATCTTCCAGTGTGTACATGGATACAAAAGAAACTAGGGTTGAATCTTGTGTGGGTCAGTAGCACTTCAATTGCAACTTTTTCTTGTCTCTCTCTTTTTCTTTCAAGTAAAACGTAGAAGCCGCTATATATCGCCGGCTTCACACCTTAAACATCGTCAGGATCTCAGCCACTTTTCATTAAACCATATTTGTCTTCCCTTTCACATGCTACTTTTAAGGAAAGCTCGTTGTTCATATTCTCTCGAAGGGGAAGACGAAGTATACATTATTTATTGTCCAAGATATTTTCGTCGATTAGATCTTCTGGTAGAGATCTGTAAGTCTTTCAAATCAGAAGAGTGGAACCTAAAATTTTTTATATTTGCTCGAGAATCGCCTTTGGATACTGTTGAAGTGTTGATTGATTCACGCATGGATACTTTTAAATTTGAGTAGTTGAACTCATTAACGGACGATGACTATCGTAAAGCATTGGTAAAAGGTAGAAACGCCTTTTCGTTCGTCGGAGAGAGTAAATCTAACTGAAATTGCTCGGAAAAAGTGGAAAAAATGAGAGCATTCATTATCGAATATGATAAAGACCATAACAAACAAGCCATTCAATTGAGTCATCATGCTGAATAATGTCTTCACATAATTGAAAAATAACGAACAATAATATCTTTTGTTTTCACGTGTGTATATGTGTGAAAGTGACAAATACCAGGAACATGTGCTACGGAGAGGCTTCAATAATAAAAAAGGAATTTGCGGCTAATTGTTTGAAGTTAATAACAACTTTGATGGAAAAAAGAAAGCATTTTTTCTTATTGCTGAATATGCTAAATTATAGATTATTATTCAAACAAAAATTTTAAGTTATATATTATAAAGATTGTGGACTATTACGATAATTATGCAATTGTGAATATTGTACATGAAAATATATTAAAGTATAATAATGAAATCGGCCGTAAGTATATTATGGTAGTTACAATTGCAATTGTCATAATTAAAAAGTTTGATTTAAATAGAATTATTAATTACTTTGAATTGGTAATGGATAAATACTTTCGTTGTAACACCCCATACTAAGTGTTAGAATATTGAGGAATTTGCAGTGCAATATATGCTTTGCATATTAGAGTACTCACTTATATGTGCATATGTATTTTTGACTCATACAAATATTTGTATATGCATTCAGTAACATTTTCAAGTATAATTGGTTTTAAAATTTCGATTAAGATGATAATTGTGGTTTATTAGTGATGAAAGACTATTTGGAGCATATTATGATTATTTCAAAATTTTTGGTGAATTTTGAGAAATTTCTGAAAATTTGGAGTATTTGAGTTTTGGACTAGGAAAATACACCAATGACATTTTGCCATATAGCACTTCTATGTGGATGACAAATGGTTCACATGCAATGGAGCCATGTGTCATTAAGTTTTTAAAACACGATATCATGGTAGTGTAAGGCAAAACTTTGTAGCTCCTTACTTCTATTCGACTTTGCTTTGTCTTCACCGAACTTTGACCTTCACCTTTACTGCTAATGATTTTTTGAATACAAGGTAAGTGAAGTTTAAGTTTCTGAGTTCTGTGAATGAGTTTGATGATGTTTTATATGTTGGAAATGAATGCATGCATGAGTCGTGAATGAAGCAAATTCGGTAATAGTGATGAGAAAGATGAGTTGATAATAATTTACAATGGAATGTGCAAGAAGCGAAATGTCGATTTGCATGTAGTTTAAAGAGAA
>JANZLF010000222.1:37671078-37687958 GCA_026546835.1 Erythroxylum foetidum
GTGAATCTTACAAGATTTGTTCGGAGGACATTAATATAAGTTCAAATTGAGTTTCTTCTGTGGTGAGGAATTCCTCCACCGTGGGTTTGTGCGTCCAGATGTCACGTAGGACGTTAGACACGTGACTCATCCGGGAGGAGTTCCAACAGCTTCGCCTTAAGTGGAAGTAGTCAATCTAAGTCTTTGTGGTTTTGCTATTAAAAGTTACCCAATGGTCATCTTCTCAGAATTGATGCTTAAGTTGTTCTTCTAACCTTACTTGGGGTGCATAAACTACATTAAAAACAACATTTTTCACTATAATCCTTAAGGATAAAATCCTATTATTAGTGCTCTTTAGCCCCCATAATATGATGTATAAGTTCCTTGATAACCAAGATATCTACACCCTTTCATAGCCTTGAACACCCTAAATACTAAAGTTTGAACCCATTAATCTCTTTCGCTTTAGCCTCCATCCACTTTATCTCCTAAATTCACTTATATGATCTTATATTTACATGAAATCTCCATTAGTTCCAATGAATTTCTTGTAAGAGTCCCAATGTTCTAAGAACTTATCGTTATATATATGAATCTGACCAAGAAATTTTCATGGATCATATCAAGAAAAATGAAGATCAACCATAAAGCAATCAAGCAGGAGCAAAAAGAAAAAGAAATAAGCAAACCACATATAATTGGGAATCCAAACTAGTTGAAATTGAGGAAATAAATAGATTTGGTTATTATCGCATGGATAATAAAATAAGAAAATTTCCAATAGAATATATACTAAAACATGTACAATCAGGACCTGATGGAATTTTAAATTTAGATTGCATAATATCACTTGAAAAATTGATACTTGAATGGTCGAATAGATTAGCTTTAGTAATACAATTAGAAAAAACATTTTAAGATTACAAAATATAAGCACTTTATGGAATTGTATAACTTATAAAACTACAGGTATTGTACTAAACTATTTAGTAGATAATGAAGAACATATTAAAAAAATACTAATGGATTTTTAAGTGTACTCGAACTAATTAGAGCTTTTCATATAGTACCAAAAGAAATTTATAAAGAATTTATCATAAAGGATATTATTGCTTATAAACAAGAAATAGAAAATGAAGAAAGAAAAAATGCTTTATGGCATTTAAATAATATGAGAGTTTGTGATATATGTTATTTAGAACCATATATTTGTGAATTTAAAAATATTATTATCAATTAACTAAAACAGAACAAGAAATGTATATTCAAATTTTATTAACAAATTACCATATCCTATTAATAAAACTGTCGAAGAACTATTTTTAGCCAAACAAAGCAAAAATCTTGTAGCTTTTAATTTAGGTGGTGCTATTTTAGTTGTAAAAGAAGTAATATCTCAAAAATGTCTAGAAGTTAAATTACATAAAACGTTAAAACATAAAAATATGCAATTATGTTGTTCAAAATATTAAGCAGTACCATAGCAATATGAATGTGAGTTTAATCCAAAAACCAAAAAATTCATTTCTCAAACTAAATTTAAAAATTATAAATGAAGAAAATATCCAAAAAACAATTCTATAAAGAAAACCTCCTCTTAAAACTTATAAAAAATTCTTTAGAAGAAAATCCTATCGACAAATAAAACCAAAACAAAATTGCTGCCCTCAAGGAAAAAAACAATGTAAATGTTGGTTATGTAAAGAAGAAGGACGTTATGCTAACGAATGTCCTAAATGAAAACAAAAAACAAATCCTAATAGATATAAAGAAAAATTCAATATTTTAAACTCAGCTTTACAATATAATCTGAAACCTATAAAATATGACTATGAAACCGATTCTACAATCAATACTTTATATTATTATGAATCCTAAGAATTAGAATCAACAAACGAATATGAATACCACATTTATTCAAGTACAGATTTAGAATAAAAAAGTAAATGCATATATAGATATAAGAGCTACAATATATATAGCTACCAAAATATTATTAAATAATTAGCAGAAATTACTTAAACCATTACAAATACGAATAGCAGATGGCAGTATTAAACATATTTGGCATATGAGTTATTACAATAATATCGTTATTGAAAATTATACATTAACAATACCCTCAATTTACCATCAAGAATCCGGCCTACCATATATTTTAGGAAATAATTTTCTAAAACTATATAATCCTTTTTGTCAATATTTACATTATATAACTCTAAAAACACTAATAATTAACTCACTTAACCAAAAATTTATCATTCTCAAAATTCCTATTTATCATACTGCTTATTATAAAACTTATAACTGAAAAATTGGATCAATTACACTTTTATCTTCAAAATAATTTATATTTACAAACTGAAATAGAAACATTACTTGATCACATCTGTAGTGAACATCCACTAGATCCAATTAAAAATTCTAATACTCAACTAATTGAAATAAAATTAAAAGATCCTATACAAGAAGTAAACATTCGCAATAATATTCCATTACATAACTAATTGAGATAAAATTAAAAGATCCTATACAAGGAGTAAACATTTGCAATAATATTCCATTACTCAACTAATTGAGATAAAATTAAAAGATCCTACACAAGAAGTAAACATTAGCAATAATATTCCATATATCCAACAAGATGTACAAAAATTTATTTTCGAATGTTTCGAATTAATAACAAAACAATTAATCTCTCTAAGTACTAGTAAACAATTCAACACCTTCTTTTTATGTTAACAATCATTCTGAACAAAAAACAAGAAACACAACGTATGGTTATTAACTATAAAAACTAAATCAAGCAACTATCGGAGATGCATATAAATTACTGTGAAAAGACTATACTATAAATAAATTAAAAGAACACAATTGGTTTATTACATTGAATCAAAATCTGGATATTGGCAACTACGTCTACATGAAAATATAAGACCATTAACGGTTTTCACTTGTCCTTCTCAAAAATATTTTCAATGGAATGTATTGCCTTTTGGATTAAAATAAATACCTAGTATTTATCAACGATTTGTGGATAACAACTTAGAAGGATTAGAAGATTTTATTGTAGCTTTTATTGATGATATGATTATATTTTCCAACATCGATAAAGATGATCATTTAGAAAAGGTCAAACTTGTCCTTTAACGTTGTAAAGAAAAAGGATTAATTTCAAGTAAAAAGAAAATTAAAATAGCTCGACAAAATATTGAATATGTAGGAATAGAATTTTATAATGGATTTTTAAGATTACAACCCAACATTTTTACCAAAATATAACAATTTTCAGATATTTTAAAAAATAGAACTCATGTAGAACAATTTTTGGGAATACTTAATTATATATCTGATCAAAGATTTTTCAAAAATCTTGCTAAAGAATGAAAAATATTACAACTCAAATGTAGTACAAAACATCAATGACAATGGACCACCAAGGATACCAAAGCAGTACGTACATTGAAATATCTATGTAAGGATCTACTTGTCTTATATAATTATTTATCGAAGGATACACTCATGGTCCAGATTGATGCCAGTATAGATATATGGGCAGGATGCCTATTGGCATGATCACCTAATAAAAAATAATATTTATTATGAAAATATATAAATGGAACATTTAGTTCTTCTCAAAGCAAGTACCCAGTACATGAAAAGGAAACATTAACCTGTCTCAAAACATTGAGAAAATGGTGTATTGATTTATTATCAGTTGAATTTACCATTCAAACAAATTCAAAATATTTTTGTGGATTCACTAAATATAATATCAAAATAAATTATAATCAAGGAAGATTAATCTGATGGCAATTAGAATTCAATCAATAGAATTTTCATATTCATTATATAAAATCTTCTAACAATTGTCTTGCAGATATCTTAACCAGAGAATGGAAAAAATCATTATGAGTCTCAAGGAATCATTATCCAAGAAGGAAGATGAATTGATTGACCTACAGCAACAAGTGGGAACGATAATCAAAGAAATTAATCAGATAAGAACTTTTATTACTTTACATGAAAAACAACTGTCTCCCGAACAATCACCTCAACCAATCTCTGTACTTATTATTTCTCCTTTTACCCCATAACAAATTATTCAACCCTCTTTATCCAAATCCACTCCAGTGTCTACCAATTCTCAATGCAAGGAGGCTTTTAAGGAAGAAAAAGTTTGTGTGATTTTTAATTGACCAATGGCCGGACTCTACGACGAATGGCACAAAACATCAATACATATCATTAAAAAAATCCTCTATTATACATAAAAGTTTTTCCACTAGACAGGAAGTTGAAAAAGCCTTAGCCGACTTTAAAGACCCTGCATTAAATCTCAATACAAACAAACTCTTGAAAAATCTTCTCTTGAGCCTAATATGAAAAAATTGGGACGACCTATTAATATGGATAAAATTAAGGCTTTACCTATTAGAGCTTTGAAGGAAGAAATGAGAAAACTTATATCAGAAATGTTTTGTGATTGTTTTCAAGAACTAAACGATTGGAAAGAAGAACAAAAATAATTTCAATATTACCTACAAAATAGAGGTAGATATGGACCTAAGGCGATCATCTTTCTAGAAGTAGATTCATTAACACCCTACCTTTTCTTCTAGAGTAGATTAATTGATACTATTTATTTAACCAATCTGCAGATCCTTTCTAAATTCCCAACTAGATTCATTCAAGCAGTTAAGATGTACAAAGATTGCTTTATCAAAGAAAAAGAAGTTTTTATCAAAGTTTCCGGTAGTTATATGATTTTCAAGGAAATAGACAATCTTAAGGACGTTAAAATAGAGAAGTTTTTATCAAAGTTTTCAGTAGTTATCTGATTTTCAAGGAAATAGACAATCTTAAGGATGCTGAAATTAAAGTATCAAAAATAGCTTTTATCCAAATCGGAATAAACAATGGGATGTACCCCCTATAGACAAACCTCCTTAACACAATTTTAATTGGGATCTCATTAATCAATTTAATTTTCATTGTATAGACGGAGTCTATCAACAATGCATCAAAAAATACTCCAAATTCATTATCAAAAGTCAATTTCAAAGGACCAAATATTGTTATGATCTTAGCATACAAGGAACCAATATCATTAGAAGCTCTTCAAATTATTCGACAGTTTGAACAACCATTTTCAAATGTTAATGGCATTTTCAAGGAATTATATGAGAAATGGAGGCATGCCATCAAGTCAACACCTTAGCATTCATCCTTAGCATAAATGTGCCTACTGTCCCATTACTTCTATAAAGTATAAACGATAAAGATGAATCTGGGTCAATAGAAGCAATAATCGAAGAGTAAACACATCTCACACATCAAGAATCTTTAAGGATGTAGGCCCACCTATCGGCCACCTTGTCAATCAATCAATAAAAAGCATATTCTTCTGCTTTCTCTTTTTTTCTTTTCTTTATGTTAGTTGCGCTTTAACCTATTCCCTCGATTACCTGTAAAAGCCAACCAGTGATCTATAAAAGGGACGCATGTATCTATTATCAGTGTGAAATGAAATAACATCTTTTGATATCTTACCTCTTGCTCATTACAAAATTTTAGCCAATAGTTTGACGTTTAACTGGAAAAAAGCAATCTGGGTGTGATTTCAATAATGTTTTTTGTTTCATCAATGTTTATTCATATTAGATTCTTTATTATTTATTCTATGAATTAATAACTCTCTTGTTATTTATTACCAGTATCTCAATTCCTAAAAATGAAATTATCCAATTTTTTACCATTTATTATAAAGCAAAATTTTCTAACTTTATTATGCAATATTTTTTTGATAAATTTTTTTCTCAATATGAACTTCCATATCATTATTTATTTTAGTTAGTTATCATGATTTCATTAATTATTAATTTTCAATTCTCATTACTTATGTTTATTTAATTATTATTCATTTTTGTATGCCAATTATTACGTTTTTATCTATTTGTTTTCTTTATTTAGACTCTCAATCTATTATACTATTATTTCATGATTGTCTTTGATTGTCTTAGATATAAATTTAGACCTATTATTTTACATTATTTATTAAAATATATTTATCTTTGCAATAATAAAAAAACAATGAAACCCTTTTATTCACTAAAATATTATTAAAACTATGACTCTTTGTAAAATTTGTAAAAATCTTCATTAAGCTATAGTCCATAATGAAAATAAATTAAGCATTAGGAGAAAGCTTATCCAAGTATCTACTTCCATGTATAATTTTCTTTAGTTAATAGATGCATTGTTTGAAGAAATCCAACTTTATCAAAATAAAATTAATAGATATTATGAACTATATCAATTAGAAAAAGAAGATGTTAAATATTTACATAATCAATTTAAAGAACATTATATATTACACCTTAATGAATCACACTAGTTGTTATTTTTCTCAACAATTACAAGAACATATGTTATATGTTGAAATTTTAGTTAAGCAATATAAACAGAGAATGAATATTATGAAGAGCGTTATAATTATTTGCAATTTGTTATTAGTAATCAAAATGGAATAAAACCAATAAAAGAATGATTAGAATTAGCTCAAAATCTTTATAATTTTTATGTACAAGAATTAAACTATTTAAATACTACTTTACGAAGTCATCATCAATAAATGACAGATATAATTACAGAAGAACGAAACTTATTAGATATAGATCACTTAGAATTAACTGAATCAATTGGTATCTTTCATATCAATACCTTATTATCAAAAGAAAAACAAAAACAAGTAACAAAAACTCAACTAAACCTAAAATCAGGACAAGATATGCATAATCCTCTTCTAAAAAATTTACTAAATTGACAAAATATTATTTATTATGGTAAAATCATTCATGAAAGCCTAATTCGAATTGACCAATGTAGTGGACATATTAGGCTAAATTTAATATATCAAGAACAACTTTATAGACAAATATATAAAATACCCACTGATAAAAGACATAAAATATTATATGTACATTTATCGACAATTTAGATCTTGTTAAAATCAACATTTGAAGAAGGAATTGATTCACCTATTAGAATGACTATCATTGATGAAAGGATGAAGAATTTAAATGATCAAATCATAAGAATTATGAATGACAATCTAGCATATGGTAAAATAAAATTTAATACTCGCTTAAAATTAGGAATACCATTAATATCACATCATTTAGATGAAACCATTACCATTGCTTATAAATTTTATCGAAAAAATTTAATGAATATTAGACAATACTATAACATATCAAATTAGTTATGCTTTAACAAATTCACATCATAGTATTGAATTTAAAAATACAGACAAAACTTATATTGAACAACTATTAAATGATGTTGCAAAATTAGGAACAAATTTACGAACAACTTTTAGAGAATTAAAAATACCCAATAAGTTTAAAAGAAACTTTTTTACCTAGATTATCTTTTAAATATAATCCTTAAAATACCCAATAAGTTTAAAAGCCAATTCGATTTACTGAAGTTGGAATAACTTATACTCAACCAATTAAAATCACTGAACCTAAAGTTAACGTAAAAGCAAGAGAGTCAAATACTGAAAAAATATCACTAAAGATATGGAAACAATAAAAACTCAACTTCATGAATTAACAACACATATTAAAAATACTTTATGAGTGTTACTAAATATCTCGTTGAAATATTAGAGAAACAATTACAGAGAGAAATACAAATAAATGAACTATTAAAAAATCAGGCATATATGTTACAATTTATGCAACAATTAACAATAGAAAATACATTAAATAAAGAACAACTAAGTCAAATACAAAATAGAAAATAGAAAACTAGACCAAATAACTAATATTACCAAAGCACAAAAAGTCGTATCAGAGCTCCAGGTATGGGCCTGGTGTAGCCCCACATCTCGTGTTTGAGTTCTAACACAACCATTGGTTCCGATTAGCGTGAAAGTGAGCAAGTGAAAGCGTGGTTTTTATAAAGGGTTCGAAGTACGCTGACTATAAGCTATAGCTTGTAGTTCAAGTTTATCAACATTTTCTCTCCTCCTAGCCTTAAAACTCACCAAAGGACTAGTCTTAGTGTTACCATAAGAAGTCAAAACAACCACTCTTACCATAAAACCCATCACAAACTATACAAGACAAACATAACATATCCCTAAATGGCATTAAGATTACTTAAGAAAAGTAAAAAGTAGTGGAGCTTAAAAAATAAAGTTAGAACAAAGGATAAATTAGAAATAACCAATAAAAAGAGAGTACTAAAACAATTAAAATGGAAACAAAATAAGTTATACTATTAACAACATGAGGAAATAAATTGCAATAATAACAAGGAAGAAGAAAGTAATCAAGGGAAATAAAAATAGAGAATATTGATAACAAGACTCAAAACAAAGCAATCAAAGAGGTAACTATACCAATTGGGAAGAAGTAAAAAAACCTAATCAATATATAAATACCAATTAATCCCATAAAGACTCTAACCCTAAACCTAACCCAAACCCACAAAAATAGTTATACCACCTAAATTTTGAAATCTTTTTACTTTGTATTAACAAAAATCTAATGAATTGGTGCACAAATCACATGCACCAATGACCAAAAACAAATTAAAAATTAAAAGGTCTAAATTTGAACCAATAATAACCTCCTTAGAATGAAATAACATAATTAATAAAAGAACTTACTAGAGGGAAACCAAAAAAAGTAGCAAGACACAACTTTGAACCCAAACACAAAATGAGCAAAAGATTCCACCTTTAAATGAAATGAGTCAAAAATGAGATACAAATGCACAATCTATACATGTATAAAAAATTCCTTACCAATAGTGATTGTATGCAACACAACTTTACCCTAGACCTAACTTGTAATCTTTAAAGTTTGCAAATAAGCCAAGTGGATATAAAATACGAAGAAAGCTAGAAAGAAGAAAGATTCGAAGGAGAATTAAAGAATGGGGGTGTGTGATTGGGAGATCAAAGAAAATAAAAAAACCCTAGAAATTAAGGAGTAGAATGGGGATTTAGATATGTAAAGATAGGAAGTTCATAGAAAATATCCGATACCCATAATCCAAGATTGACTTACACTAGAGAGGAAGAAAAGAAATGTGAAGTCTCAGTTGAGATTGGAGGCTGAAAGTGTACAAACAACTTATAGGATTGTGAATTAAACATGAAAATGTAGTGACCTAGTGGGGAAACTTTGAGAAATTCCACTTCGAAGTTAGAGTTTAATGTTTCTTCGATAGCCAGATCCTTTTTCAAAATGCCTAGAAAATATGTAAATTGTAAAAAATAACAAAAAACCTAAATATTGAAAAGGCTTTAACAAATATACGCTGACAAATTTAAAAGGAAAGAAAGACACACCAATAGAGAGATGTAAAATGCATATAAATATGGTTATTAGAAAAAAAATTAAAAGATCATTCTAGTAAAAAAGAAAAGAAGAGAAGATCATTGAAACTTCAGATAGGAATACCGCTTGAAGCTATTAAAATGGAAGGTAATATCAATACCTATAGATGTTATTAATGCAATGTACTGACAATGAATGAGTAAAAAACATGATATGCACATCAACAAGAAAAAAGTTGATAGATTAAGATATAGTTTAGGAGTTTAAAGAGATCTTTGACATACATTATAATCAATGTTACCAAGTTATAGCAGTGAAGTGAAGACCGATGGAGGAAATAAGGAGGATGAGTTATCAACCAACAAAAATACTTATAGGGGCAAATGATAAGAAATGTGGCAAGAAGGTATGTTATAGGTTTGAATGTAATAATGTTGTGGATGAGGTTGGACGTAGTGGAAAAGATTGCAATGAAGAGTTAACTTATTTACAAAATTCACAAAGAGAATAAGGGAGTTCACATGGTTAATGTAGTTATTGAGGATATTGTTGAAGTTTAACCACCAATTTGTAATGATGATAGATGGTGAGAGGCAACTATCATAAGGAAGAAGTACATTATGTTTAATCCAAAAATGGATATAAAGGATTTTTAGTTTGAATTGATGTAAAGTTTATGGATAAGATGCAATTCAGGGAAGCAATTAAAAAAATTATGCAATTACAAATAGGTATAATATTTCAATGGTGAGATATAATTTAATAATGGAGACTATTTCTAAGTCTAGTATAAGAATGAAGGCTATTTGTGAGCCATAATGTCCTTTTAGGGTATATACTAGCTAGATTGGAAATGAAAACATTTATTGTGAAAATATTAAAAAAATAAGCATGGTTATAATAAAGTGTAAAGAAATAAGCAAGCTGATAAGAAATGGATAATAAATGAATTTTACACAAGTTTAGGAGGAATCTAAATTGGTTAATTAAAGAAATAATGAATGATCTTTATAGAATGTATACATTACAAGTGACTAAATCCTAATGCTATACGGCTAAATGAGAAGCTATTATGATACTACGAGAGTCTATGAAAGGTCATTATACAAAGTTATGGTCTTATGGATTATAGCTACAATAGGCCTACAAAGAAGGGAAATTTATTATCCAAATTAAACTTAAAGAAAAGTTCAAACAACCAATATTTAAGAGGTTTTATATGGGACTTTAGTGCATTAAAGTCTGGTCATCTTAGTATTTGTAAAAAATAATTGAGATAGATGGATGGTTTTTGAAAAGATTCCTTGAAGGTGATTTGTTAGCTACATTTGAGCATGATAGAAACAATTATAGAAGGCATAAAATGACTTCAAAGTGAAAAATCTTAAGATCTTTATGAAAACATTTAATGGATTCGTTTATGAAGCTCATAAAAAGACTTAAGAATTTGAACATGACGTTTATTATAAATTAGGTAAGGATTTGAACATTGTGATTGTAGTAATTTGAACATATTGAACCCATTACATGTTTAATCTTTGTTAAATGATATATGAGCTTTTATATGAGAATTCAAGAATATTTTTCTAAATAAGGATTGTTGTGTTGTTCTCTTCCTTCTTGTAATATGAGCTCAATATGTAGTCAGCTAGCTAATTCATTTTCCTATAAAACTATTTTATTTTGATGCATATTTTTTTATAAATTACTGACAAAAGAAGCAGCTAGTGAATGAAATAGAAAATTATTAGGTAGGTGAGCAATTAAAAGTTTACATCCAAGACGAAATTTTTAGGTAGATGGGAAATTATTCTACACCTCATACATAAATGAAGCCTTTGAAATAATAAAAATGTATGTTTTCATGGTTTATTATAAAGGGTTCAATAACCACACAAATATGATAAGCACTTTGGATGTTAAGAAATAAACTACCTGAATGTAGATGTTTACAAACAATTATAAGTTCACAAAATGTATTACTCTTAAAATCAAACAAGTAATAATGAAAATCACAAAGGTATTAAGTGTTTGAGTTAATTTGGTGACTGATAACTTTTGTAATATAACTATTAGTGAATAATTTTGGTGTTAGATAATGTCCATTTCTTTAATAACTAATCATTAAAAAATCAAATTGTAAATTTGGTTACAATTAGAGATGAATTCAAACCAATAAAAGCGTTAGTTATGATAAAGTGTTCTTATTGATTCAATAGCAATGTTTGTCAAATCCTTATACAACATTTGAAATTATGTTAATGCTGGAGCTAAATGCATCATATGCCTAAGATATATAATCACATACAACCTAGAAAATAAAGACAAAAGTAAAAAATTACACTTATTACAAACTTTGAGATTTTAATGATTTTTTTGTATAAACTCACCTACTGTGAGTAATAATGAATCTTATGGATAAGACTATTACCCTAATATACAAAAGATTTCTAGAAAACTTTTTATTATAACAATTCCTTTACCTTTTTATCAAGACTATATAGTTCTAAGAAACATATAATTTAAATTTTCATTAATGAGTTGTATAATAATGAGATGTATACTTCTTAGCTGAGGAACCCTAACGCTGGAGATTTCAGACAAGATCCACCCCTCATCCATGGCTTTGTCTACTTCTTCTTCTCCTGTCAACCCTCGCACCCTTTATCCCCTATATCTCAGATGCATAAAATCCCTACTCCGAAACCCCCAATCTGAAACCAAACCCCTAACCAAAACACTAATCCTAACCATTCTGCTCCCTTATCGTCACCAATTCCTCCCTAGAAGCAAAACCCCCCACAAATTCCTTCTCATACCCGATCCGACTACACTCAGCATGCAACTATGCTAAGTCTCCCTTCCCATCCCCTAGTCCCCCAAAAATTTGAATCTGTTAGATCCTGGAAGGCAGTTGTGGTGGAAGGGAGTAAGTCACCTTTCGAGGCCGCAGAGTTAACTTACTTCCCACTAGAAATAAAGGAGGAATAGGTCTTCATTATTCACCTTCCGAAGTTAGCTCAAAAGGGCACTTCCAAGTTCAGATCAACACTGATAGGATTCTTTATTGGGAAAAGGCCAGCCTACCCAGTGGTGCAGTGAGCTTTGGCAAGATTTTGGGCTGAATTTGGGTTGAAAGAGGCACTTATCACCAGTTCGAACAATTTCTTGTTCCGATTTGATTCAGAGCAAGGTATGCGATCAGTGTTAGAAAAGGGCCCTTGGCATATCCAAAGGAAGTCTTTATTTCTGAAAAAGTGGAGCTTGAATGGAGGTGAATTGGAAGAGGTCAGGAAGGCTCCAGTGTGGGCTCGTTTCTAAAACATTCTAGTTGAATAATAGAACACAGAAGGCTTGGGAAGGATAGCCAGTGCAGTGGACAACCCCTGTTAATGGACTCACAAACTACAAGGATGTCCAGGATCGTCTATGCTAGATTATGTGTGGAATTGGAGCTATCCAAGAAATGACCCTTTGCTTTCCATTTGGCTACTTATGGTGAGGAGGGGCAGCAAATATTCAGGGAAGTCAAGATTGAGTATGAATGGAAGCCAATACAACTTGAGCAGAGACATGAATGGGCTCCAACTGGGAGAATTTTTGTTATTGGTTCCCAACAAGAGTTGGAGAAAGGCAATGAGCATGCACAGAGCACCTTAACTGAGACACATTCAACACAAGAGCAACCTTTTGACATTCCTGATCCTAGAGAGGAGCTCACTCTAATTCCAGATAGCTCAATATAACCTAATATAGAGCAAGGCTCTTACCAGATGGATCATAATTCTGCAAGGACATCACAAGGTGACCAAGAGGAAAGCTTGGCAGGGATTCCTTTAACACTAAACCAGGTCTAACAGACCTCAGAAGCACTTAAGGGCAACAATGGGGAGTCCAACACTACTGCTGGCAATCAGGTAGGTATCCCCTCCTCTCCAATTTTTGAATTGATGCCATCTAGTCCTGGGACTATGGGAGGGGTTGAAAGGGACTGTACAGTGAGGAAAAATAGGAAAACTAGGAAGCAACATAAGTAGGTAGGTTGCGGTTTGCTGTGTTGTCTATGGATTTGTTGTTTTGGAATATCCAGGGTCTTAATAACCCAAAAAAAACTTACAGTTTATGCTAGGCTTAAAAAACTTTCTGCTTCTCTTGTTTGTTTAGTTGAGTCTAAGATTAGATCTCCTGACTACTTGAATAAAGTTTGCACCACTTTGTTTCCTAGATGGAGTTGTTTTGGAAATTTAGACCAAGCTCTGAATGCCAGGATTGTGATAGCTTAGAATCCAGATAACTTTTTGTGTACAATCCTTAGTTATTCTGATCAATTTATTGATGTGGAATTGCTCCCCAGGAATTGTTCTGATTCCTTCTTAGTTTCTTGTGTCTATGGAGCCACAAACCTCAACCATAGGAAGATTCTTTTGGTCTGGGCTGTCAAACATTAACCCTTCGGTTGGTTAATCTCCATGGATTATTGTAGGGGATTTCAATGCTATACTCTACCTTTAGGAAGCTGACCCTCCTAGTTCTTCTGTCATATGTAGTTAGAGTGATTTTAGACAGTTTGTAGGGGACAACAGGTTATTTGATCTAAATTCCAGTGGCCCTCTTTTTACTTAGACCAATAAACAAATTGGAACCTCCTTCACTGCTTGGAAGTTAGATAGAACCCTTATCAACTCAGCTTGGAGTCTTCGG
Organism: Erythroxylum foetidum; assembly: GCA_026546835.1. Lineage (NCBI taxonomy): Eukaryota > Viridiplantae > Streptophyta > Magnoliopsida > Malpighiales > Erythroxylaceae > Erythroxylum > Erythroxylum foetidum. The sequence goes on from JANZLF010000222.1 coordinate 37,685,121, forward strand.
TTTCCTATTTCTCATTGTGTCATCCACAACCCTCATATCTCAGATCATTCTTTGTTAGTGGTTTTCTATTGTTGATAAACCGAAGAGGAATGCTCCTTTTAGATTCTGGAACTTCTTAGCTTCTTAATCCAATTTCTTGCAGATAGTTGAGGACGTTTGGTCCTCCCAAGTTAATGGTACTCCTATATATAGGGTAGTGTCCAAGCTTAAGCTAGTTAAGCAAGCTCTTAAACTCATGAACTCTGGTCAAATTGGGGATATTAATGATAGAGTTGAGAATTGCCATGCAAATCTTAATCACATTCAGGACCAACTGAGAGTCTTACCAAGATTTTCCATTCTGATGGCTCAGGAATCAGAGGCTATTAGTGAGTTGTATAGAGCTTTAGAGGACCAGGAATCTTTCTTCAAATAGTCCTCTAGGATCAAATGACTTAGAGAAGGGGACCAAAACACTAAATTCTTTCATAATTCTCTCTTTGTTAATCGCCATAGAAATTCCATATATTCTCTTGAAGTGGGAAATGGGAATAGGATAGTGGGGCTTACAGAAATTCGAGATCAATTCCTTGACTACTTCAAAGGCTCTATAGGGGCTGAAAAGACTCTTCATTCTTCCGAAGAGTTTGTGGAACATCTTTTTCCCAACCCCTTATCTAAAATTCAATCAAATGCTGTTATTGCGGACGTTTCACCTCAAGAAATTAAAGTGACTTTTCACACTATAAATCCCAATAAGACCCCTGGTCTAGATGGATTTAATGGGTACTTCTTCAAGCAAACCTGGCGTATAATAGGGGAAGTTATTGAAGCTATCCAAAATTTTTTCCTTCATGGTAAACTCCTCAAAGAGCTCAACTCCACATTCATATCTCTCATTCCCTAACGAACTCACCCATCCACAGTTTTAGACTATAGACCAATCTCTTGCTGCAACATGCTCTATAAGGTGATTGCTAAAATTTTAGCAAATAGGCTAAGAGGAATCCTCCCTCTCATAGTTAGTCCCAATTAAAGCGCCTTTCTCAAAAATCGTAGAATATGGGATAATATCCTGTTGGCACAAGAGATCTTTACGAACTATCATATTTCTAACAATCAGAAGCGTTGCGCTTTTAAAGTAGATCTATAAAAAGCATATGACTCTATCCATTGGCATTTCCTTCTCAACAACCTAGAAGTTGTTGGTCTTCCTCTGAGGTTCATTGGGTCGGTTAAAGAATGCATAACCACTCCCTCTTATTCTATTTTGATTAATGGTTCCCCAACTAGATTTTTTAGAGGCAAGTTTGGATTAATACATGGAGACCCCTTATCGCCTTTCCTCTTCATTATTTGTATGGAAGTCTTCTCTAGAAATTTGAGAGTCAACACTGAAAATACTCCCTTGTTCAAATACCATTGGAGATGTCAAGGTCTCAAGCTCAACCACCTTTTATTTGTTGATGATCTCATAATGTTTTGTCATACATATTTGTTATCTGCTCAGACCTTGCTTGATTCCTTGTGCACCTTCTTTATGTTTTGTGGCTTGGATATAAATGCTTCCAATAATCAGTTTTTTCTTTCCCCAGAAGTTAGCTATCTGCATCATAGAATGAAACTTATTTCAGGCCTTCAACAAGGTTCTCTCCCTATTCGGTATTTAGGGGTTCCTCTCGTTATAGGTCATCTATCCTGGAGGGATTGCCTCTCTCTTTTAGATAGGATAGACAATAGGATCAATATGTGGACTCATGAGAGCGTTTCTTATGCTGGGAGAATCCAATTGGTAAATTCTGTACTCTCTTCTTTCTAAGTCTACTGGTCTACACATTTCATACTTCCCTCTTCCATCCTTAAGGACATAGAGATCAAGCTTAGGAATTTTTTGTGGGCTGGCACGGTAGAGTCACATTCTCACGCTAAGGATAAATGGAGTGACATTTGTAGATCAAAAAAAGTGGGGGTTTAGGAGTAAAACATTTGCCTACATGGAATCAAGTCCTATTAGGAAAACAGATATGGTATTTGTTTGAAGATAAGGAAGCTCTGTGGGTTTAATGTGTGCATACTATCATTCTGAAAAGGAAAAACTTATAGAGTAACCAACCTAATTATAATAGTTCTTGGAGTTGGCAAAAGATCTTGTATCTGAGGGATAAATTGTGGCATCAATTCAGATTTAGGATTGGAAATGATATATCTACTTTGTTCTGGCAGGATCCTTGGCATCCGAGAGGAATCTTGAGGACCTTTTCTACATCGCGAGAGATTAATGGCTTGAAGCTTCCGATGACAGAAAGAGTTTCTGAAGTAATCCTTAATGATGAATGGAGATGGCATGAGGTATCCATGGACTTCATTAGGACCCTTGAAGCACCTCGGCACCTCCCAAATAGCTCTCAACCTGATTTTTAGGAATGGATCGCTAGCCCCACCAAAAAGTATACTAGTGGATCAGCCTATGAAGTCTTGAGACCCCCTTACAGGAAGTTCCTTGGCACAAGCTGGTATGATCAAAACATAGTAGACCTAGATGCTCCTTTATCCTATGGCTTGCTTTCCGTCACAAGTTGCCAACTCGAGACAAACTCTCCATTCTTCAAACTCCAGCCACTTTTCGTTGTGCATATTAGCAAATGAAACCATTGAGCACTTATTTTTTGAATGTTCCTTCTCTAAAACCATTTGGGACCATTGCCTTTCACATTTTAATGTGCCCTGAAGTGAATCACACGTTAATACAACACTTAGAAAACGTTATTAGAATGCACGAGAAGGGGGGTTGAATTGTGTATTCCCCTTTTTATAGTTCTTTCGAAACTGTTTGTTAGAAATAAAATTCTTTACAGAATT
>JANZLF010000222.1:37716470-37739394 GCA_026546835.1 Erythroxylum foetidum
ACCTTATATATGGTTTGGCAGTTAGGTTTAGGTCTTTACGTGTTTGCATGGAAGGTTTCCTTCTACAGATGGGTCAACGAGGGTGTGGGCTGGACTCGGGCTTGGCTTAGGTATAAAACTGGTATTTACAGGATGGACCGATCGATTTATGGGTCGTTTTGACTGGGTCCGGGCCCAATACGACCGACCCGACCAATTCTCAATCAAAATTTTAATCAGGAAATTGTTAAAAGAATTATCTAAATAATATATTGTTAAATGAATCATTTAGATATTATTCACAAATATCTATATATTAATCTTTAAATATCTGAATGAAGATACATAATATATAATGTAAAAGTAAATATTAGAATAAATGGTAATAAGAACAAATGAAAATGTATAACTATAATTCATTTGATTTATAGTTCTATAACTGTATGATTCTAGTGTCGTATCCATCAAATCATTAAACCTCGCCGGAATTAGGGGTAGAGTCGGACAAAATAATCAAACATACTAAAATTTGAAAATTAATTATGGTGGAGACAAAAATCGTACTAATTAACTTTTGTCTAAACGACGCTTCAATTCGCGAGCAGGCCCTTAAATTGGGCCGATGACCATCATAGTCAGTTCTTAGAAATTTAGAATTCAGTTTGACTTTTAGGTACTGTAGCCTACTTTCCTTGACGGCTCTTTGTGGGCTTTCAATAAAAACGAAACATAAAACAAAGTCTATATTATTGTTCGAGTACTGGAAGAATGCTGGCATATATATGTCTGCATCAATTTATTGCTAAATCCCGACTTTTAGGCAAATCTAATCCTTTCAATGTGAACATTTTGACAAGAGTACTCTTTCGTAAAGACTTTTTCAATGATTTATTGACACTTTTTAACTCATAATTCAGAGAGGACGGAGAATCCAGCAATCCGACCTTACCACAGATCCAAACTGTTCGTCATTTTTAATTGCTCAGTCCAAGAAGAAATAAACAAAAGAAGAAACACAAAACAGCACAACAAAAAGCAAGAATCCTGAGGAGCATATGCTGGAATATTGTTGCTGAAGCCACCACGCAAAAGGAAGAACAAAAAGGAAAGACAGAAGAAAACGGGAAAAGGGTGCTTTAGAAACAACTATGACGAGCAATATTGATCAAGAACTCCTGGTTGAGATCCTCAAAAGGTTGGCTGTGAAGCTTTTGGTTCAGTGCAGGTGCGTCTCAAAATCATGGTACTTTTTGATAAGTAGTCCAAGTTTCATTTCCGCACACACCAGATACACCCTCGAGAGCAACAGAAGCACTAAATTTCTACTCAGGCACTATAATTGGAATAGCAAGAAAGAAAATTACACGGTACATCCTGATGATGATAAGAAAGGAAACTCATTTTGTGAGTGTCAAGAACTTGCTTTCCCATTTAAGAGCTACTCTCAGTACTTTGAGATTGTTGGTTCATGTAACGGACTGTTGTGTCTCTCTGATACTTACGCTACCAACGCTCGTACTATTATTCTATGGAACCCCACTATAAGCAAATGGATGACCCTTCCAATGCCTAACGTTAATCTTGATCATGCCTACATGTTTGTTCTTGGGTTCGGCTTCGATGCAAAGATTAACGATTACAAAGTGGTAAGGATTGTTTATGGCATGGGCGACGAGGGGCGTAAAGTAGATGCTGCACCTAAGGTAGAACTATACGAGCTTGGCAAGAATGCTTGGAGGAACGTCAATGTCAGTAAAAGTCTTCGATATGTTACATCTGAACTATCACTGCAGGTTTTTCTGAATGGAGCTGTTCATTGGATTGGATACAATCCTAGTGGAGCATATAACGATTTTGGAGATCTGGGTTTGGTTTTGTTTGACATGAGCGATGAAATTTTTCGAGAACAGAAGCTGCCAGAGAGTGTGGTAGGATTGTCTGTGTTAGATTTGTCTATAGGAGTTTCCCGTCAATTGCTTTTCTTGATACAATACAATCGTGAAACACACAGCCAATGGATCAGGTATGATAGTTGCTGCATTTGGGTGATGAAAGAGTATAGTAACGTCGAGTCTTGGACTAAACAATTCACGGTTAACCTAAACGGAGGGATTGGTAAAGCGCTGGGCCTTAGAAAGAGTGGTGAAATTGTACTGGTGGCAAGCAATGGGGAACTGGTTACTTACGACGTTCAAAGTGATAATGTTCATCATCTAGGCATCAAAGGCATAGTGAATTCCTTCTATATGGACCCTTATTTTGAGTCTTTAGTTTTACTCGTGGGCATCAATGGATTTTCAAGACAACCAAGTTCCTGCAATACAGTAATAGACAGTGGAAACTATTGAATAGTGGGAGGCGGAGGCGGAGGCGGAGGCAGAGGCAAGTCAGCATAACCAAGTACCAAATCTGATGGTCCTCTTTTCCTTTCCAACCACCCTGTTGGAGACTGATGCTTGGTTCGAAATCAGCTAGTCACCTGTGATTTGAAAAGTTAATTTTTAGCTTTGCAGTGTTGTACGCAGGTATCGTCAGCTTTACTTCATGAATTTATTTGAGAACTAGTGCATTAATTAACTACATTTAGAAGTACACTTGGTTCAGGTTCTCTAAATTACTTCTCTCTTGAAAGTGTGTCCACTTCCAATCTTCTAAGACAAAACAAACTGTTGCTTCCAATTAATACTATGCCATTTTGCAAATCGGTGACAAAGCTCCCAACTTCTACAAATTATTCGTCAAACTAACTTCATTATTGATATCTTAATCTCGGCAATAAAACTGTAATCAACTCATATTAAACACATACATGCACTGTTCAGGACAACAATTGGGGGACGAATCATACTTGTCAAGACCTGCAAGCAGAGCTGGTTTCCATTTAAGACTGGCAAACAGAACATATGATGTGCTCTTCTTCCTGAGTCCAGCTTCAACTCTCATTAATGTTCCAACCATATGAAACTGAAGGGAGTGTCAAGCGAGCGCCTAGCACGTATTGTTTTCGTTTTTTATAGTTATTATACCTTGACGTTTGCGATTTATGATAAAAGATTTTAGTGCAGAAAAGCAAAAATAGCCAATCCAAGGTTTTCTCTGTTATGATAAAAAACAGCAATGATGAAAACAAGGAGGAGAGTGGGTGATACTGATAGGTGAATGTGTAGCGGATTGAGTGAGGGAGAATATCAGACAACTTAAAAATTATTCATTATGGATATGGCCGTCAGGATAGCTAATAAACAATACATTCCCCTCCCCTCCCATAATAAGACGCGTGTATATGCTTAATAATACAACGCGTTTTAGGTTATTTACTCAAGTAGTAATACTATTTTATGTCCTTTCCCTCCGCGTCGTCATGATTTTGCTGGCGTTTTCTTTACTCATTGCCTTCTCCTTCAAGGAAAACCTTGTACCCAAGTTTCATTTCTAGAAATCTCCTCTGTAATTCAAACAACGTTTTTCAGGCGACGCCTTCACTTGTTTAACCTTGCTTTTTCCAATAATAGCCGCAGGTGTCTCATCTGCACTAGTAAGTAACTGCGACGATTGCGTTGAGGTGGGAGTTTTATCAGACATTGTTTTTAAGTGTGATATGGAACGTTGGGTGAATGAGAGATTTCCTTGGAAGTTGTACGGTACAAGCCACTTTACTAAGTTTATCAATGATTTGGTGTGGAGGGAGCTACTTTTTGGTGTACCCTTTTCTACAAGGAGGGTGATCTATAAGGTTGAAACTTTAAAAACACTCACTGATCTCTTGTTGTTTCATCCACTGTCGTCCCCTGTTTAGGTGAAATTAACAATTTGGAGGGTCGTCTCGTCTCTCGTTATTGTAACACGGTTCACTGCAACAAAATAGATAATTAGTTTCGTTTTTGTTTTCTGGCGTTTAAAAAATCATCGCTAAAAGCGACCATATTACAATGATTTTAAAATTGTCATTAAAACTTAATTATAAAAACATCACACAAGGATCAACATTTAGTGAAGAATGACAAAAATCATCTCTAAATGGTAAACATTTAGTGACGATTCTCCAAAATTATCACAAAATGGTCCATGACAATTTTAAACATTCATCGCTAAATGAACTTTTAGTAATGCTTTTTAAAAATTGTCACCATAATTTAGTAAACATTTGTGACCAATTTCCAAAATCGTCACCAAATCATTCACAATTGATGACGATTATGTAAAATCGTCACTAAAAAGACGTTTGGTGACAATTTTTTAAAACGCCACCAAAGGTTAACATTTAGCTATATGTTTTTTGCTACATTTTTTACATTATTGCTAAAAGTAATCATTTAGTGACATATTTGACAAGCGTCACTAAAGGATCAACATTTGGAAACGATTTAAAATCGTCACCAATGGTCTAAAATCGTCACCAATGGTCCACTTTCAGTGACGATTTTTTAAAATAGTCACCAAGGGCTCCACGGTAATTTGCTACACATTTGGTAACCATTTGCCAAAATCATCACCAATGTTTACAATGTATTGATGAAAAAACACACACAACATAATTTTTTTAGAATTTAAAAAATTCATTAAAAAATAATAGGATTACAAAAAAGAAGTTCTTCGAGATCTCTACCACTTGGGACTTTGAGTAAACCTTTACGTGTAAAACACAAAGTATTACAATTAATAGAGTCGTTTAACCTTTTGGGTAAAACGAATTACTCCTTTCTCGAAACTTCTTCCTCTCACTCAATTAGGTTAGAAACTTTCACTCTCTCTGCCAACAATTCAAGCAAGTGCTCCATGGATCATCAGTCCTTTGGTTCTTCGCTCAAAAACAACTCAGGTATCTAAATCATGTTATGTAACAATCGCAGACTACTCAATTAGGGCTTGATTTTGTCCTTCAACTTTCCAGATCTTGATATGCCGCGATGTCAAAGGAAGGGGATCTCTCTGGGCCTCAGCTTTTTTGATACCTATGAAGGAGATTTGGTACTAGTAAGTATCAATTGTTCGATTGTTGCTTTTTTTTTTCCTTAAGATCTTTCCTTAGATCTTTTCTCAAAGCTTTCCTATGCTTCTCTGTTTGGAGGGAAATCATCCTAGCTATTCGATTTGTGGTTCTGTCTACTCCTCTGTACTGCATCCCACAAACTCAACTCAGTTAAGGTATCAACTCAAACCGATCTCATCTTTTCAGAATTAGGGCTTCTTTTGTAACTCTAAACATTTTCTTCATTTCCGGAGGTGGGAGGGACCTCTCTGAGAGCTTAGCTCTTCGGTGACAGTCCTATGAGGGAGAACACGACTAAGTCAGTTTGATTTATGTTTCATGCACTTCTCAATTCTTTCTTCTAACGATCTTTTTAGTCGAATATGGTATGACTAATCTAAAAACTCTTGTCTTGATTGTTGTTTCCCTACAGGTTTATAGGGACTTTAGCATCTAAGTGTTAAACAGTAGTATTAATTAATCATTAATATTTACTAATAATGCAAAAATTAGTTATTAAAATTTTAATAATTGTATCAATATAATAATATGATATATAGACTAGTACGAACTTCGAATTAGAAGGTTAACAATTCTTACAGTCATAGAATAAGAACAATAACAGTCCACACTTAATAGTATGCAGCTTGACCCCTAAATAGTAGAGAGGTTGTTTGACAAATTCTTACAGATACAACAATAAATCAAATTTAAAGCTGATTCCAATTAATTCATTAATAAATGACAACGATATAATTATTTTTTTAGATTCCAAGTTACATGAGAGTTAGTAAAGGTAAATGAGTTTCTGATATCTGGATTCTCAAGAAGGGTCCTTGCACATTCGAAGGCACCAATTGAAACGGTGACAGTTCTTCCCTCAAATGTAAGGTTCTTCACACCCTCTTGCAATAGCATTTTTTCTATAGCTAAATTTTTAGAGGATACAGTGAATGAGTCGCTAGATTTAGTATGGAAGATAAGTTCTCTAGATGACCTGCCAGTACAAAACGATTTATCTAAAACAGAATAAGTATAGAACTTAGATATTGTCATATTAGTAAATCTTTAAACGAATCGAAATTGGCGTGACAAGCATATGTGAATGACCATGTAGCACCCCACTCCTGCAAGACACGTGCCCGATATCCTGAGTGATATCTGAGACCATGTCCTGCGAGGGTGGCATGCTAGAGCACTTAATCAGTCAAAATTTAGTATAACTTTTTTTTTGAAACCACAAACATAGTATATGGAAATCAATCATCAAATAGATCCCACTTTATTCCATAAACATTTTTCAAATCATCCGAGTTTCGTTAATCACTAGGGCCTATTCCAAAAACAAAACACTCATAATCATAATGTCAATACAACATGATTACATTCACATACACATTGTATAATAATTTCAAAATACATTCCTTAATATAAAATTTGATACAAAAGTTATGGAATATATAACTCCATATAAAAAGGAAAGAAATACAATGCAAACGCGAAATGATCCTGACCTTTATACCTGACTTGCATGCAGGAGGTATACTCCAGTTTGCCTATTTGATCCTGAAAAATATTTGCAAATTTTGTGTGAGTTTTGCGAACTCAATGAGTGACCATTATCGATGGCTCACCCAGTCACATAACACATAATTCACATTTACATCATTTCACATTCAATACAACTTAATCATTCATATTATGCATATGTAGTGCACATGAGACTCACTTTCTATTTGTTACTTTGTTGTAATCGAGTGTCTAAACTGTCCCATATCCATTGGATATTAGGCTCATTACTAACTGTTCCTTATTCGCTTAGGGGATACATGACTCATTTTACATAGTGAGCCTTAGGCTCTTAACCACTTTTGAACTCGAGACTCTTTTTTACTCTTTCATCTTTAAGCTCTGATCGGTAGCTACTCTGGTCACAACTACCATTATGTTTCATGCATTCATGTAACAAAATGTATCACAATATTCAGTTTGATTGAAAGTGCTCAGTAACACACAATCATATTCATTATTACATCTCATTCACATTGTCATCGGACCTTAGTCTAGCATTCAACACTTAAGTTGAGAAAACACTTATTTCATCCAATTCACATTCAATGACCACTTTAATATTTTATTCATACATCACATTCATCGGACCTCCTGTTCAGAAAGCTCATATATTGATTTCTTAAGTTTACACACCAAGTGACCTTTCCTTTCTGTGGAAAAACCTTCAATTTGATCCATATAAACTTTCTTCTTAAGATTATAATTCAAAAAGGTAATGTCTACATCTATTTATTATAACCCTAAATCAAAGCGAGCCATTAATTACATAATTGTTCTCAATATATGTTTCATTGAGACAAGTTAAAAAATTCTCTTTATAGTCAATATAATCCTTTTAAGTATAACCTTTGGCAACAAGTCTTCTTTATACAGTTCAATATTATAAGTTGAGTCATATTTGGTCTTAAAGAATCTTTTGTATCTAAATCATTTAGAACCTATTGGCAAGTCAACAAGGTCTCAGATATTGTTTTGTGCCATTGAATTTAACTCATCTTTCATATCATCAATCAATTTATCATAATTTTCACTTTCAATAGCTTTTAAAAATGAAACAGGGTCTTTATTAATGCCATAATCAAATTTTGACTCTAACCGCATAATCATAGGAATAGTTAATTTCCTTATTCTTACAAGTTTATTTAAACTATTCTATATAGTTTATTTATATCAATTGGCAGTAAGTTTGTGTCTTCATGAGGTGTTGTTTTATCTAAATGTTTTCCAGGATCATTTTGTTCTTTCAATACTAGGACTATATTTAGTATAGATGTAGATATTGAAAATTTTATAGGTAATAGAACATCAACCATTATTTCACTAATATTTGCAACATGTTTCTCTGCACTCCCACTAACTTCACCATTTTCAATTAACTTAACATTAGTTGTTTTGAAAAAAATTTGGACTTTGGTTTGGAGAATAAAACTTATACCCTTTAGATTTCTCTAGGTAACCATCAAAGTAACCATTAAATATTCAAGAATCTAATTTCCTTTAATACGGATTAAAAATTGTGTTTTTGCTGGATTATTTCAAACATGTAGGTACCTCATACTAGACTTCCTTTGAATCCATAACTTAAAAGGAGTTTTAGGTATTGCCTTACTATGAATCATGTTCAGCAAATGCACAATAGTTTTAAGTGCATGCATTCATAACGATTTAGGCAATGAGACCATATCCATTAATGTCTTATTACTCTTTTTATCATACCATTTTGTTAAGTTGTGCTTGGTATAATATATTGTGTACATATGTCATGTTTTTTAAGAAACTTTGTAAATAGACCTGGATATTATCATAATTCATCATATTTTTCATAATATTCACCACCAACATAAAATCTTACAATTTTTACTTTTTTAAATCTAATTACCTTTCAACCTCCTTTGTAAACATCTCAAGGGTGTCTGTAATTTAAGATTTTTCATTAATCAAATAGACAGATCCAAAACGTGAAAAACATATATAAAGGTTATAAATTACCTTTCTCCTCTAAAAGATGTAGTTTCAAATGGTCCACTTATTGAAGTGTATAATTTCAAAGAGTTGAGTACTTCTTGTGACTCCTTTTTTTTTTACTATGTTTGGTTTGCTTTTCTTTAATACAGTCCACATACATATTGAGATCAGTAAAATTTAAATTTGAAAGAATTTTATTCTTTATCAATCTTTCTAATCATTCTTTGGATATATGCCTCAAACTTTTATGTCACAAGTAAGTTGAATTACTATTCATTATGCTACGTTTAGCTCCAATGGTATGGAAACATAAAATAAGGATTTAGAAAATCAAGTTTAAATTTATATAAACTATCCATAAGAATTCCATAACCAATAATGAAATTATGTTTGAATAAACTAAAACAACCACACCAAACTTAAAAGTAAACCCACTTCTATCAAGTTTAGAAATAGAAATTAAGTTTCTAGAAATTGAAGGTACATAAAAAGTTTGTATTATATGTAGGTGATGTAGTATCTAATATTAAATGATAAGTCCCTACCCCTTCAATTGGGACCTTATTATGATTTACTGCAAACAAAAAATTCTTAGTTAGGTTTTCAGTTTAGATTTTAAGGAATCCCTACATAACATTAGAAAAAATGAATACTAGCACCATAATCAAGTCACTAATAAGTATTAGAAAGAACTTCGACTAAGTTTAGATCCCCTCAATTCATCAAGTAATTTCACAATCAAAGGAATAGGGAATTTCCTTTTAATGGTATGCTTACTCAACTCCCTATACTTCATATGCATCCTCCAAGTATTATCCTTCTTCTTAATAAGTACCACAGGTAACATGAGTACTCAGACTATGATAAACCCTTGCTACATAAGCTCCTACATAGCTCTCTTAATGGCATCCTTTTGCTTGACTGAATATCTACAAGGTCTGATATTAATGCCCTATTTTCCTTCTTTAAGTTGAATACTATGATCATGTGTTCTTTTGAGGAGTAATTGACTAGGTTCCTTAAAGACTTCACTAAATTCAACTTGTAATCTCTCGAACTCCTCCTTTGAATTAGGCTAATCACCTAAGTTGAATTATTGCGTATGGAATTTAGTGGGGTAGGATAAGTGCAACGTATATAGTGTTTCCTTCGTCAGTTTCACCACTTTTTCCTTCCTATATAAACTCCATTATTCGATCCTTGAAATTGCACATTATATTATTGAGGGTCACCGGCCACTGCACTCCTAAAACCATATCACATCCTATCAGCTTAATAATTAATGCATTAGTAGTGAATCAAATGCTTTGCATATTTTACTTTCAACTTTAGTCCCCCATCTAATGTAATTTGCAAGGGCTACTACCACCTCATCAATGAAAGTGAATGTAGTACCACTATCGATCAGAATATATAGAGGCTTCTGTTTATGAATTCCCATAATACTCATTTTCTTATACTTTCTTTAATTCCTCAACCCCGTCATAGCTTGTAAGGATATGTTTGGGTTCAATTGTTCTTCTTCTTCCTCTCCTTCATCTTACCTACCCTCACCTTGATGAGCCCTTGTCTCTTCCACCTCCACCATGTATGATTGCAATTGTTTTTTCTTACATTTATGCCTCAATGTATAAATGTAAGAAAAAATGAGAATGATGAAAGCAAGGTGAGTGTATGACAGGTGAATGTATAGCAAATTAACGAAAAGACGAGGAAGAATACAAGAGAGAGAAAATCAAACAACTCCAAAATCATTCATTATGGATACGACCATTACACTAATAAACAGTACAATCCCTTCCCACAGTGAGACGTGTGAATATGGTAATTATAAGATTATTCCATCCATTATAAGCTACAATGCGTTTTTACTTTAGTGATAATATTCAATGTTGTTTCCCTCATCGTTCTCATGACTTTTTTCGTGTTTCCTTTACTTATGCTTTGTTCGTAACATTCTCAAAACCTTCACACTTGGCTTAATGAATCAAGTCCACAACTTCCTCATTACTACCATAATTTCTAGAGATTCTGGGCCCAAACACATTGAGTTCCGGAACAACTTCTCCAGCTTCTTGAAGCATTAAAACCGACCAGAGCCCGTCAGTTTTGAATTTCCTCTTCTGCACTCATCAAAAACATAATACTTGATAAATTGCAATTACATATCGAAGATCCAAAAAAAGATTCAAGTATTGCATCTTAAAAATATTCTTTCAAGAAATTTACATTTATAAATGGCAGAAATTTAACTCAGATTCTAATTCCAGGGGAGAGATTTTTTCTGTTATCTTGAAAAGAAAGAAAAAACGGAAATGTTTTATCATTCTGTTCGAAAACAGAATTTGATTCCATACTTGTCCACTTTCCGAGAGCTCATACTTTATCATCTCTTGGATCATAAACAACCAGATCTTCATATGAAACTGGAATCCTCAGCCTATCATGAATAGATTTGTGCTTTCCGTCAGCAGGAGACTGTTCCTGCTGAGTTTGAGTTACAAAACCTGAACAATCTGGAACACTTCCAGAGCTCCCATCAGTTATTCCACAGGTAGTTTGTTGAGAGGATTTCTTTTTGTTTGCTTCAGGAGCCTGAACAGTATTCTTTTGTTTGAATTGCTTCTGCATTAAAAAGTACAAATACTGTCTAGTACGAAAAGAAAAACAGGAACCTGAAACAAATTATCACTCAAGAAACGCAGAAATTCATACAAAGCACCATAAGTGTAATCTTCCACAGTTTATAGATTAATAATACAAATCAGAAACAAGTAGTAACTTTATGTTCTTTGCATTGGAAAAGAACCAAAGTTGAGGTTCATCTTAATGTGCCGACAAACATTACAACCATAAACGCACAAACCAAGGAATATAAAAATGTCACAAAGGAAGAATTGCAGCAATGTGCATGCTCTAATAGTACTAGGTTCGTATCTCAGATATGCATAGCAATATTATCAAATACCTCAAATTCCTTGGTCTTTCTCATTATCTCTTTGTAAGTCATTGGTTCTCTTGCTTTGATGATGTTCCACAATATACCTCCACCATTTCGAAAACGTCTCCCATCAACAGTCATCTGCCCGCCGCATGACTGAATTACATCCACCTAAAAACCTCCACGTTTTAGTATACAGTTCTTAAAATAATTAAAGAGATATAATGCATGCACATCTCTTTAAACATGGAGCCCTAGCAAAAACAGGCCAGAGAGTGAGAGGAAGGGGGAGAGAGAGAGAGAAAAGTAAACCCAAAGTTGTTTACACCAAACAAATCTCAGTGTACTGAAATGAAACAAAGAATAGAAAAGACTATAACACCAGGCACGGTAGAACTAACGAGTGAGTGTAAAAATTGACCATAATATCTAAGCGAATTATTCTTTCAGTCTTTCAACCAAGCAGCAAACAAACAAAACAAAATTTTGCTGAAGGACAACATTATTCAATCCACAAGAGTCTGAGCAAATGTGAGCACAAGAATACTCAAGTTCCTCAAATTTTGATATTCAATTTGTAACCTGAATGTAAGAGGAGGCCTTTTATCACTTGAGTAGATACAGACCAGCTTGAAAGAAGAAGTTGCATAAAATATGATCTCAATGGAACCAATAACAATATCAATGTATTACCTTGTTAAAATATAGGAAACTTTTTGTAACCATTATGAAACAATCTGTTTCTCTTATTGGCTGGTTAATGTAAATTATATCAATGAAAAATCTCTAATTGCATGCCAAGTCAACCAGTTCAAAATGAAGTTTTATATCAACCTACATAAGAGAAAATGATGTAGAGGTTCAGCCAAGATTATCTCATTCTTAGAGCACATAACTCTTCTGCTATAAGATCTGCAAGTATAGGCAAATGCAAACCATAATTAGATGTTATCAATGGCTCAAAGTGGACAAGCATTGTTGTCCCTAGATTGAGTCCAGCATCATATAACCTAAGTTCTCACCTTCCTCATGGAAGGCAGCAAACCTTACTTGTCCACACAACAGCAAACCTTACTTGTCCACACAAAATTTAAAAGAGTGTTCATTCTTGGTTAGCGACATTCTGCCAGGATGATAGAAGATGAATTTCAAAGGATAAGGTTGATCATTTCCAAAAGCACCTACTAACAAGGATCATGAGGTCTGAATTGACATGGAATTAGGTACTCCGGGTAAGATAAAGAAAATAATTGTCAACATTTGAACAAAGCATAATAAAAATTGAGATCCCAAGGAGAACTAAATGACAATGAAACACAAGAACCTTACATGAAAAGCACCATATTCTTATGCAAGAATTCTTAGCACAGGAAGATGCACTGAGCACCACATCAGGTCATTAACACAAAACAATGAGCATAAAGACAGAAAACAGCACTAGAAATAAGCATTGGCCCTCATGTGTATGAATCAAATAAGCTTTTATATAGGTAAATGGAGTCACCTCTTTCAGAAGATCACTTAGTGCAGAAACTCCCAAACAACCTACAGCTGTATAGACCATGTAGGATTTCCTTTCTTTCAGTCTCCGGCAAGCATCTAAAACAAACCTATAAGATAGAATTAGATACCCCTGTGAAGACCATAGTGAAGATTACCGCTGGCAAATAGTTTGGTAATCAATGTACAGAAATCATTGGTTCCACGAACAGAAGTGGAAGTTAATGCAGTTAAAGGGCGAGCACAAAAGAGTATATAGGTCCAGGAAAAGCGAGGAAAGGTTCACCGTGATCAACCATGGATGCCAAAGCATACGACTATCAACAAAGACTTACTCTTTTAATGTTAAAAGGTAAAGTAAAATGCGTTGTAGTCAAATCAAGTAATATACTTCAACTAAATAATAAAACATGACAAAATGAACTACCTTTCTACAAATGCAAAATATACCTGTTTATATCTGTAAAATTTTGGCCTGGGCCACTGCTTCTTTTTCTTTTCTTATTCTTCTTCTTCTTCTTCTTATTCTTCTGTCTCCCGCTTTTTTCATCTTTGTCTATATTGTCTCCACCATCGTCACTATGTCCGATACCAGAATGCGGCTTTGATTCCACAAACTCTCCTTCTTCAACATCTTGCATCTCCACATCTTCAGCATCTTCAAAACTCTCATCTTCATATATGGCTTCCAATAAACTCTCTCCCTTCTCCATCCAAGCACCTAAAAATGTACGGGTCCAAATTAACCCACAACCACGAATTGCAAAGAATCTAAACTGAAACCGCAAACAGAACCCTACTCGAAACTCTACAAAACCCTATGCCGTTTCAAAACTACAAAATGAGGTTTCAAAGAGAAAACGAGTAAGAAAATCTCAATCAAGAAAACCTAAACAGAATTAGGTAAATGCAAATAAGCACACATTAACAAAGGGATTGGATTTTACGTGTCCTTAGTTCAATGGGGTTACGAAATTGAAAAGGCGAACTTGAAGGGAGCAAAACAAAAGGATGGAGGGCTTTAGCAGGGTTCTAGGATTTATGAGAAATTATAGCACAAAATGCTGAAAAGACTCCAATATATAATCCGGGTTTGATCTGACTGGGTCAGCTTATCCCATAAAGCCCGATCCAATAAATACCTTTTAAATCTTTAACCCCCATTTCTTTATGGATAGGTGGGAGATGGCAGTACCGATCGTTACTGCTGGCAAAGACCCGAAGACATGACCACCGAGCACAGCACGGTTACAAGAGAGAGTCAAACAATTCCGGGTCGGATCTCGCCGGTGAAACAGTTGCAGCCTCGATCGTTTTCCGCCACTCTGACCCGTCTGTTCCAATGAGCTTCTCACCAACGCGCAGCCTGCACCTGCCCAGGGCATCCTCCTCGCTATAGGCTCATTTTTAATGCATTTGAGCCTCAAATTTTCGGCTTTTTTTCAATTTGAAAGTGGAGAAAGTTAACGTTAATTAATAAATAAATTATCAAGAAAGTTAACTTTATTTAATCTTGGAAGTTAAATAATTTCTTTTATTAGCTATGCAATGTTAATTTAATAAATTTATAAATATCTTTAAAATATTTTTTTTGACATTTATCTTTGAAACATTTAAGTATATTTTTATATTCTAATTTTTTAATTCTCATTAACATATGAATTTAATATACTTTAGCTCAAAAATTGACAATAAAAAATTTTAAGATTATATCTTCTTAATTCAAAGTGAAAATTTAAAAGTAAGGTTTTTATTTTTAATGTATTTTAGCTTAATAAATATTTGAATATATTTATAATTAATTTGTAATATGTCATTAACTTAAACATTATATTAGCATTTTAAATCAAAACATTTATATTAAATGACATTGTGTTTGTTTGTGTTTCTCCTTTTTATTTTATAATTAAGCATTAATTTTTGTAATTGTAAGTTTCATTATACTTTGCCACAACTACCGTAATAATTGTTATATTTATGTTCTCAAGTTCACTTAATTTTATTGATAATATGACTAAATCAAATAATTTAAGTTACTCAATTCAAAGATTACATAAACGGTTTCATTTATTATAAAATTCATATGATTTTATTAAGCATATCTTGATAAGTAAATAATAATAATTATTATTTGATAATTAAATAAGACCGTAAATAGTTGGATATATTTGATAATTAAATAAAATTATTTAATAATTAAATGAGGCCGTAATAGGCTAAATGATTTAGCTACTTACTTTATTAAGTAGGATATGTTAGATGATATTGATTTTGAAAATATTATTAATGATTTTATATGTAGAAATGCACAGAGAAATTGTTTTTATAAATCATGATCATCTGTGTGTTTATTAGAACAATTCTCTTTAGTGTTTTGCTGTTTGATTGCTGCTATTGTTATTTTGCTGTTATTACTATTATCTTTAGTGATTTTATTACTACTGACATTTGCAAGATATTATTAGCTAATTTTATGATCACTTAATATTTTGTTGAGTATGTGGACTTATAAATTGGGTCAGTTATATATAGATATTAAATTTTAATAATAAAAATATGCTTTTAAAATTTACATATTTGCATATTATCGATTTATTGAAGCTTTTTTTTTTACTTCGCCTAGGACCTATAAAATATTAAGAATAAATTAGGGAGTAGAAGCTTCAATTACTTTAGTTTTAATCGGGAAGTAACACGATGAAAAATGGTGTTACTATGATGAATAGTAGCACTTTGACTTGTCAGAAAGTGATGGGGGACCAATGAACTGCCTGACTGGCTGCCAAAACCGTTTTGCTTGGCTGGTGTAATTCTAATGTTTTGAAAAACTGGTTATAACTGTATCACTACAAAATTTTTAAGTAAAGAATAAATTGTAAGTTTTCTTACTTAAAATTCAAATATGACTAGTAAATTATACATAAATTATTCATGCTCATTAATATCTTGAATATAATAATAACCACATAGATGAAGAGAATCATTCACTTACTTTGAATGAAATTTGACATGATGTAAAGAGAGCTTTTAACAATTACGAACTAGTTTCTCTTCCTTAATCCTATTTATATTGCAAATAGCTTGATGGATAACCAAAACCGTTCATTTTGTATTTGTTTTGTCTGTACTTAATTAGGTAGAGAGATGACTACTTTATATAACTGTTAACATTAAATCTTGTACATTAAACAAGTATTAAATAAACAATCAAGATAATATACTATTAAATTAAGAAAACATTAAAACAAATTTAATATTGCCTCTAGAAAATATGGGTCATAACATCAGGCCATATTTCTTACATTCTCTCACTTAGCCAAATATTTCATCATTATATGTAATAGAATAAAATAAGGCTAGCAAAAAATTAAATCTTATAAGTCATTAACATCATAAGCATCTCAATACAACAAATCACGTAATATGGTTTATAGCAGTCATACACAGTATAGTCATATACTCCCCTCCATATACCATTATATTAAAAACTGATTATGCTTAAGTTCATAAGTTGTATATAAATAACATACATCTTTGTATATAAATAACATACAGCTAGGGTAGTTCCTAACATTTTATAGACCCTGAATGAAGCGCAAAAAAACTTTAATAAATTGACAATATACAAATATGTAAAATTTAAATGCATATTTTTATTATTAAAATTTAATATTTATACATAAGAGACTCAATTTATAAGTCCACATACTCAACAAGATATCAAATGATCATACATCAACTAATAATATCTTGCAAATGTCAATAACAATAAAATCACTAAAAATAGTAATAATAACAACAAAATAGCAATATAAGCAATCGAACAACAATATTATATTGCAAAACATTAAGAGAATTGCACTAACAAACATATAGATGATCAAGATTTATGAAAAATAATTTTTCTGTGAATTTCTAGATGCAAAATCATTAATAATATTATCAAGATTAATATTGCCTAACATATACTTCTCGATACATAAAACAGCTAAATCATTCAACCTTTCTTGCTAAATCATTCAACCTTTCTTGTAACATTGATGACTTCAGATAGGTTTTCAATAATTTTAACTTTGAAAAACTTTTTTCAGTTGATACTACAATCACAAGTATAGTCAATAAAATTCGATAAGTAATTAAAACATTTAGATAACAATATATAGCTTTAACAAATTCTAAAATTTAAATTGATGACATTAACTCATTTGGCAAAATTATTTGCAACACTTGTATTTCAAAATAAGATAATCTAAATCCACATCCTATACATTATCATGAGAAAAAAGTTGTAAAATTAGTGTAACATTATCTTAATTTGTTATCATTTAATGACTTCAACTTCTTTAAATCAAATAAAAATATAAAAATATTTTCAAATATCGTTAATTATTCAAATCTATTGTTCAATGAAACAATTGTCATATCCTCAATAACTAGAAAGTGATTAACTCTAAAAAATCCTCAACTAATTGTATTTCTCCATCCTAATCATTTTCATCAAATTGTCTTTTCCTAATAATACAACGTCTAGTTAGAAATATAGACTCTACATTCATCTCATGTGAATTTTTTTTTGCAGTATTCAAATTAAAGCCAAACCCTTAATCTTTATATTTCTCAAAAAATACCATGACACCTTCTAATTGCTTTATGGTTGCATCAATGCATATAGATTTAGACTGCAAATTTTTACTCACTATGTTAATAATGAATAAAATATCATACCAAGGGACCATGCAAAGTAAAAACTCAAAACTCTCAAGTATACTAACCAAACTTTCTACTTCACTCTTTGACTTGGAAATATCACAATTTCTAGATAATTCCATCAAAGCCAATCTTATTTAAAGAGCTTGAAATCTAATAACTTTAACACTTTTTATTCAACTCACCCTACGAAGGTTAAATAATGATTTCATGGTTAAGCTAAAAACATTATCAAGTAAGACCTTCCACCATCTAGCAAAACTTGAAAATAATGTATGTATGCATTGCTTAACTCCAAAAAATGAAACAACATTAACATATGAATGTGTCATGCCACTAAGAGTAAGAGTAATATCAAAATTATAACAAGCACATGGCATATATAATGTTTTCTTATTTATTTCAAGTAATTGCTTTTAAACCCTGTTTTCCTTTCATATTAAAATCATTGTGATAACCTTAACCCCTTATATTTTGGATATTAAGATCAAGAGACTTAAATGCATTTAATAATTCATTGAAAAGTCTCAATCTAAATGTGACATCTACCTTCAAGAACTTTAAAAATTACTCTTTTTTAATTTAACATATTCACACATCGTACTAATAAACTCATTTGTTCTTGATGGATCAAATTTGAGGTACAATCAAGAATAATATAAAAGTATTTTGCCTCTTTAATTATCCCTATAATAGAACTTCTAACACTATAGGCCAACAGATAAATCAACTTATTTTGAATTTTATGACTAAGATAATGAAGATGAATTTCATGATTATGAATACGTCTAATATGATCTTGTATAATTATATCAAATTTAGTAATCACCTTAGTCAATCCTAAAAAATTACCATTAATATCTTGGTAAAGATTCTCATTGGATCCTTGAAAAGCAAAATTATATTTAGCAAGATATTTCACAACAGAAACTATTCTTATCAAAACTTGTCTCTAACGTTATTTCTCCTTTACAATTTCTTATTGCAAATCTTTAACAACTATTTGATTTTTACTCAATCTTACTCTTAGTTTATTCCAAGTTCTCATATTAGTCATATGCTTAATGCAATTCTTATGTTATTTCTCTTACTAAGATGCTTGCAATGTCTAA
Source organism: Erythroxylum foetidum (assembly GCA_026546835.1). Classification (NCBI taxonomy): domain Eukaryota; kingdom Viridiplantae; phylum Streptophyta; class Magnoliopsida; order Malpighiales; family Erythroxylaceae; genus Erythroxylum; species Erythroxylum foetidum. The sequence goes on from JANZLF010000222.1 coordinate 37,735,216, forward strand.
ATCCATTATTTACTAATGCACTTTGTTTGCTATTAGATTTGAACAACTTATAACAAAAACAACATACTTTATCTATATGTTTAGAGTAAATCAATCATTTTCTATTGCTATTCTCTCCATTACTCAAATTGCTATGATAATAAGAATATAAAAACTGTCGAGTGGTATTATCTAAAGGAAACACAACATTCCATTATCTTATAGGCCTTTTTTCAACTAAAATGTCTCTTACTTTATTATCAAGATTATTCCAATTTCTAAGATCATAAATATCCAATACAGGGATTTGTTGTTGATCTACCTTTAAATTTTTTAAAGTAGATGCATTTGATACATGATCATACTCACTCAAATTACTAATATCCACTTGAATATGAATCTCATCACATAAATTTTCTTTATGTTGTTCAAAATTTCCTTTGCCTAATTCCTCAGGATTCTCACTAGAGGAGTCTACTATTTAGATAAATTTATTAATTACTCCTTTTTAGGAACCTATTAACTATTCTAGTTGTTTTCTTTTTCTTCCTTTTTGCACTTTTAAATAAATACTTTTTAAGCAACATAATATAAACCAATTATGACTCAATTGGACTACAAAAAGAACAAAAGCAACTGTATGAAACTAGAGGAAGTATACAGGCACAAGAGAACACGAATAACTTGACAATATATTACAAAGATATATCAATAGTATTATATCTGTGATAGAAGGAAAAAATAAATAGAAAAATTTAATATATAATATTAAAATGAAAAAACAAAGAGAAAATTTTTCTATGATAGAGAAACAATAATTTCTAAAAATAAAAAATTAACATCCTTAGGAGAAAATATAGTAAATTATATTATAAGTTATTAACTATTCTAAGTTTGCCAAGCTAAATATTATCCTATTCTGCAAGTGTGAAAATGATTTAATATTATTTTGTCAAACAACTAGATAAAAGGTCTAAAAGGTCTAAATTATTAAATCAAATATTTTCAGTATTTTTCAATTTAATTAACATTAGTGATTTTTAATTAAAAAATTTCTTTTATGGGAATTATCATAATGGTAAATTTATTATATCATATCATCTATTTACGATATTATTTAATTATCAAATAATTTTATTAAATTTGAAGTAATAAAAAATTTCTTTCATAGGAATTAACATAATAGTAAATTTAGGATATCATATAAAATATTTATGGTATTATTTGATTATAAAATAAATTATATTTTATTAAATTTAAGTAGTAAAAAAATTTCTTTTGTAGGAATTAACATAACGGTGAAAGTAGTATATCATATCAACTATTTATGGTATTATTTAATTGTCAAATAATTTTATTATATTTTATTAAAATTTTAAGTAAATTTAATATTATGTTAGTTTAAATAAATATAAATAAAATAAAAAAGAATAAATTTTATGACATTCAAATAATAATATACAAAATGATACGAGGACATGCACTGTTTAATTAAATCTAAATGTTTGTGATAAAGTCAACATTCAACGACTTGGTAAAACTAGCTTTAGTGTGGAAATTCACGACACTCATATGGTCTTCTGTTACCCCTTTCTGTCTCTTTTGTTTGTGTAAAGCACACAGAACAAATTGCATTTATATTACAAATGATACTACCCTTTTTTTGGAAATACACAATAATTTATAAATTATTTTCTAAGTTCAAAACAAGTCACTCTCTTTGCCTATCTATAACAAGAAAGTTGTCATCTTTGAGGGCCCAAGACGACCTATTCAAATGGAGAAAATAAGAGTTATATCATTCATGTCAGTTCTATCTACATTAGTAACAATTCTTATCCTCAACCAGTTAATACAAAATTGCAATCTTTGACAAAAGTTTAACTAGTGTTTTAAAAACCATTATTATCAATCATCAATACAACCAAAACTCATCTTAAGCACATGTTCTTTAAATGTCTTTGGTTATAAATCCTTAGTTAGAGGATCTGCAATCATAAGATCTGTCCTAATATGTTTTATATATACTCTTTGTTTCTGAATATTCTCCTTAACAACAAAATACTTTAATTCCATATGTTTTGCGTCTCTAGGGTATTTGTCTTTTTTAAAGAAGAAACATGTTGTAGAATTATCACAATGAATTTTCAGCAACTTGCTTATTATGTTGACAATCTTAAGCCTTGAAATAAAGATCTGCATCTATAATGCATGAATTGTGGCATCATAACAAGCTATAAATTCTACTTCCATAGTGGATGAACTAATAATAGGTTGTTTGACACTTTTCTATGAGATTGCTTTTTTAGCTAATAGAAACAAATAGTCAAATGCTGATTTTTTACTATCAAGACACCTAGAAAAATCTGAATATGAATATCCAGTCACTTCTAAATGATAAGATCTCTTATAAGTGAGCATGCAATCCTTTATTCCTTAAAGATATCTCAACGTTTTGTTTGCACCCTTCTAGTGATCAATACCAAGATTACTTATCTACCTAACATCCATATTACAAAACTGATGTCAGGTCTAATATAGGTTTGTAAGTACATCAAATTGCCTACAATAGAAGAATATGGAATTGTTTCCATTTCCTTACATTCAACATAATTCTTTAGATATTGTATAAGACTAAATTTATCTCCCTTTTGAATAAGGACTATACCTGCTGAGCAGTTGCTCATATTAAATTTCTCAACATAGGCTTTTCAAGACAATCTTAATAAACCTTTTGATCTCTTACAGTATATTGAAATTCCAATCACGTAGGATGCCTCTCTTATATATTTCATTTCAAAACTCTTAAAAAGAAAATCTTTAGTCTTATGCAACTAACTCAAGTCATTAACAGTAAGCAAACATCAACATATAGAACTAAAATATAAACTTTCTCCCACTAATTTTCTAGTAAATACACCAATCAACAGTGATTTCTCAAAGCAGAAAGAAGTAATAATATTATTAAACTTAATATACCATTTTTTGGAAGCTTGTTTAAGTCTATATATTGACTTCTTCAATTTACACATCGTAATTTTTTTACCTTTCATGGAAAAATCTACTGGTTGATCCATATAAATTCCTTCTAAAGATCCCTATCTAAAAAGATTGTTCTCACATTCATTTGATTTAGCTCTAAATTAAATTGAGCCACTAATGCTAAAATTATTTTTAATGAATCTTTCTTTGAGACAGGTGAAAAAATCTTTTTATAACCAATGTCTTATTTTTGAGTGTAACCTTTTGTAGCAATTATAGTTTTATATCTTTCAACATTGGCATTTGAGTCTTATTTGGTCTTAAAAATCCATTTTCAGCCACCTCATTGAAAAGCTTCTGGCAAGTGTAGAGGATCCTATGTTTCAGACTTATCACTACCTTTGGCTTATGAAAACGAAACAGGATCATTATCGATGCCACAATCAAAATATGATTCTTGCAATTAAATCACATAATCATCAGAAACCAAACTTCTAACCCTTACGATTTTATTTAAAGTTATACAAATTGGTTCATTTGCATGAGTTGTAGTAAGTTAGGTTCTTTATAGGGTGCTTTTTCATTATCCAAATGTTGTTTTTGATTGTTTTGATCTTGCAAATTTCTAACAACATATATGGGTAATGGAACATCAACCTTTATTACATTAATATCCACAACTTGATTTTCAACACTCTTTGTAACCTCACCATTGTTTCAACAATTCTAGAACTATGGTTCGGGCAGTAAACCTGTACCCTTTGAAATTCTCTAGTTAACCAATAAAGTAACCATTAATTATTTGAGAATCCAGTTTTCTTTCATGTGAAATATAATTTTTTGCTTCTACTGGACATCCTCAAACATGAAAGTTTTTTAAAATGGATTTCCTTCCAGGCTATAACTCGAAAGGAGTTTTAGGAACTACCTTACTAAAAACCTTGCTTACTATAAACATAGTAGATAGAAGTGCATACATCTATACTATGTGCATACATCCATACACTTTTGGGTAAGGAGGAATTACTCATCATAATCTTAACCATATCCATTAATGTTCTATTTCGCCTTTTTCCCATACCATTTTATTGCAGTGTGCTTGGTATAATATATTATGCACATATGCTGTAACATCCCACCTCCGACGGGAAGGGTAAAATAGTAAATTGGCTAGGGATAAGAGTGATTAGGACTGCTTTGACATTGTTATGCATACTG
>JANZLF010000222.1:37799911-37810500 GCA_026546835.1 Erythroxylum foetidum
AACAAAATAAAATTTATTAAATAATTAATAATAATATTTTTATATAATTAATAATAAATTGTATATAATTAATAACAAAATAATAAAACTTTTATTAAATTTTTTATTATTTTAAAATAAAAATATAAAAAAAATTATTTGTCACAGTTATGACTTGAGTCGTGACTTTTTAATTGAAAATGACTTGAGTCGTGACTTTTTAATTGAAAATGACTTCTGCTTTAAAATCATAACAATAAACCTCCAGTAACAACTATTTTAATATCAGGGGTATAATATCATTTATTATACATTACATTCCATTCCATCTATCTTCCAAACAAAATTTCATTACATTACATTATGAATCCTTTCATCCCTCCCAAATAACTTTTTACTATATTACAATTCATTCCATTATAAACCATTTTGTTTTGTTCCATTCCATTATGTTAATTAACATCCAATCAAACAGGCCCTAGGTTACAGGTGTGACAAGGGCAGTCATACTCGTGTCTCCCTTAATTATGTGTGTGACAAATTTTCTTTAATTCTCTTAATATTACGTGTCATGTGTAGGGTTAACGACAACCTAGCCTGACAACACAAATAGAAATTGAAGAATGTGGAGGCGGGGGACATAGACACACAGACAAAGAGACAAAAGGCGAGGAAAGAGAGAAAAGAGGAGGTTGGAGAATAGAAGATTAGTCGGTAGGGAAGAAGAAGAAGAAGAAGAAGAAGAAAAAGAAGAGAAACAGTAGTAGATAGATAGAACTAGGGGAGCATCCATTCTTTTGGGTGATAGTAAACAGAGGCATAGAGCGAGAGTTGAATCCAACTTCCTCATCTGACCACCTATTTGTTTGCTATCTCTATTTCATCTCTGTTGTATTATGGGACTCCTTTGTTGAACTTGTTTTCTTGTTATAGTTGATAGTCCATTTCGGTTTTACTCTATCATTGTTTTAAGACTTTTATGCTATTGTTAATTGTGGGATTGAAGTATATGTAGATGATGAAACTTTTTAATTCCATGATGGGATGATTGTTTTTCTTGAGAATTGATGAATCTAGTTTAGTCAACTATGCATAATTGAGTTAATTTTTTGTTGTCTTATTGTTTTCTATAGTTTCTAACATTAATGAGTGCATTTATGTCCTGAGACTTACCCAAAGAGTTGTATGTTGTCATCAAAACACCAAACTCTAAAGGAAGAGAATTTAGAGCGTGAAGAATAATACATTTTTCAAGGATGACAACGTCTAGAGCCTTTAGTTTGCCTTACAGGTGGACCATCCTGATAATGTATTCTCTTACTCTCCCTATCTCTGTATACCTTATGTAGAATAGTTCCTTTATCAAGGTACTTAGCTCAACATTAGAAGAAACCCTATACCTTTAAGAGACATTATCCATGAAATCCCGTGCTATGGTTGGCTTGGAAGTTCATTAGGTTGATGGTCTGAAATGGATCTCTTAATCGTTAAGTAACACATCTTGTTTGGCTAATCCCAAGTTGCATATGCTACTTTATTAGCCTTTGAGTTGATGGATGTACGTGAAAATTACCTATCTATAATCATGTCCATATCGATATCCACCATCTCTATTGCAATCTCCATATTTTGTTTCCACTTCTTGAAATTGAAACTATTCAAGGTTTCAATGGTGATGCTCTTATTGTTTACAGAGAAGCTGACTGCAAAATTGACAATGTAAAGATCAACAAAAATGTAGGATAATAATGATTTTCAAAGCCATAAAATAGTATCTATACCCAGAATCTGATTACATATATCATGAAACCCTTATGGGCCAAATACGTAATACATTAAAATTAAACCTCTATATAAAAGCAATTATAGTACACACCATCAACTCTCATGACATAATCACTTATGGGTGAATATATCATTCAAGAAATGGCTTCCTCTATCTAATTCCTTCATGCGAATTTAAAAATCTTATATAAGGTCAACACCTATGGGCAGAATAGCTAAATACAAGACTAGAGGCATCCCCAAACTTGCAAGAGAAATAATCCGAATACTAACTAGAAAAGCCACTATGGTGACTACATTTTCATTAGTATATAAATATATCCACAAACACAAAAGATACAACTGTATGTTATCCTTACATTCTATATGGGCATAATATATGTGACAGTATACCATCAATAAACAAAAAATTTATATACACATTCCTATTATCACTTATCAGTGCTAAAAACAACATCAATTAACTTTATTTGAGACTTCTTTACAACAACATCTCAATAGGAGTGATAATAATGCAATTATGAAGACTAAAAATCTATATGAGTTACTGAAACCATATGCATCTCGTTTATTTCTAGTCCAAACCATGAAATTTCACTCAAAATGGCCTTAGAAACCTTAATTTCCTTTTTCCAGAGTTAAAATTTATTTATTACCAATGTAATACATCCATAAAAATTTTAAAAAATCACTTTATGAATTCATCAGACTCGAAAACTAACAAGAAATGACTTTGGCATCCTTACGTGAATTCTAAAGTATTTAAGTTTTTTTGGGTACTATAATTGACATCAGCATTACGATAGTGTTGATGTCACAGATGCTAGGATGAGTAAGTGATGCATGGGGTGCGCACTATATGCTCCTCGCCATACATGCCTTCGGATGTGTCAGGCATGTGTTCCTCAAGCCCACAATCACCCATACGCCACATAACCTTCTGACATGTGTGGAACACGTGTTATACACACCGACGCCCCATCACCTTTAGTGCATGTTCTACACACGTCAGAACTGCATAAAGTTTAATTGAAATTAAAATTTAATTTCAATTAAATTACTAAAACATCTGAAGCTTATTATAATTAGGCTTAAGATCTATAAAGCTAGCACTTCTTGCTTAACCCTCATAGTAAGTATTATAGAGTTCTTTTAACTTATTCTGTGGATACCGTTAGAGGCTGGACTTTAGTGCATCTACGGTGGTTGAGATGGATTAGTCTCACAAATAATTTGAGGGATACGACAAGAAAAGGATCAAGCTTTGAAATAAGGTACAAATTAAGATTGCTTTTTAATATAATTTGTGTTAATCATTTTATAAAATTAAAGAGATCTTGGTTTTTAAGAAATCAAATTTTATGAAAAAGCTTTGTAATTATTCTGCTACTTTTAGGATCATATCCTAACCTGGTTTTCCAACATTGGTATCAAAGTCAAGTTAACAAAGTCTGATGAATAGATATTCGTGGATTTGGGTAAGAGTGGCTCAAATGGTTTCTCATTAGCTATCAGTTGAGAGGGAGTTAGTTCGATATAGATAGTTCCACTTGTGAGGGGGAGATCTTAGAAATTCACAAGTGGAGTCATCTCATATTGGAAAGAGACATAAGGATAAAGTGAGTTATATACAATGATATGGCTCATAACCTAGTACCTTAAGGTTTTGGGTTGAGATATAATGTCCTAGTTGTCTATGGGTTCACTTAGATCTGGTCCAATTTCTCCCCGAACTCCATTAAAACCCTTCATTGGTATCATTAAATTAATTTAATTTCTAATAAAATTGAAAAGGTGATTTTTCAATTTTGAAAATTGTTTTCAAGGAGTAATTTTACAGGGAATATTTTTTAATTTTAGTTTCATTTTTTAAGAAGTTGAATTATTAAATCCAGTTAGTTATCAAGTCAATAGTTAGAATCAAGCAAAGGTTTTAAATAATTTCTTTCACAATTATATTATGTTTGAAATTATAAATATAATGAGATCATATTAATTAAGATGAGATCTTAACTTTAATATTGAAGTAATTATTTTTTGTAATATGATTAAGATTAGTAATTAGATTGATTCCTAATTAACTAGAAAAGTAGTTTCTAAAATTATGATTAATTAGTTTCAATTAGATTGAAATTAATTAATTACACTCCATAAAATTTTCTTAAACAATTAAGAAAGTTGTTTCTCAATTAAATTTATTTATCACAATTTGATTAAGATAAATTAAATTTATGATTTTATTTGTTTAGGGATTTATTTTTTTAAGAAAATGTTTCTTTATTTATAAATGATAATTTTTGATTTTTTAAAAAAATTATTTTTCTTGATTAAATTTTGAAAAGTATTTTCGTTTATTAATTAAAAATGTGTTTTCTATAATATTTTGAAAATAGTTTTCTAATTTATTAAATAAAGATTTTATAATTAATTAAGAAGTTAATAACTAAATAGATATTATAAATGAATTTCTTAATTAAACTTAAAATATTTTTATTTAATTTTGAAAGTGGTTTCCTTTAATATTAGAAAATAATTTTCTAATTAAGGAAAAAGTAATTTCTAACGAGATTATAAATAGTAATTTCTGATTAGATTAGGAATATTTTTCTAATTAGATTAGAATATGTTAGAAAAGGGAGTTTTTCTCAATTATAATAAGTAGAATAATTTATTGAAATTTTTTTCAATTAAATTTTATTAAAGGAGTCAAGATAAATTCAAAATTATTTTCAATTGGATTTAAAAATTGTTTATAAATTAAATTAAATTTCTATTTGGAATAGGGATTTAGCTTTTTTGGGAATCAATGGGTTTAATCTAATTTATTTTTCCAAGGAGTTGGAAATATTATTTTATATTATGAAGATCAATAACAAGAATCAAATGAAGCTTGATGCTTTATACATATAATTTGATTATGAGTGCATAAGATGCATACTTTATTTATATGGTTGATGTATATATTGGATACATGTTAAATTGTATGTTTTATGAGCATAATATTTTTCATACAATTTTGTGATTTATGAGACGAATGAATTTAAAATCCCCCGTTATTTTGTGATTGTTGCCTTTCATTGTTATAAGAATAAACCAGAGTTCTCTTTATTATAGACTTGTTGAGCAAACTGAAGGTCCCTTTAACCCAAACGTATTTAGTCTTATGATAGTGATAACTAAACTTGTGTGATTTTGATGAGTAAACTCGTAATCACATAAATTTTGAGGTAGGGTTAGGAATAACATATTATATTTGTTTTGGTAAGAGTTATCACCTGACGAATCTAGGATTTACATGAGTTGTGATTGATAAAGTTTTTATCTACCTAATTTGAGTTTAGTTGGTTTGTTGAGCAAACTCAAGATCAACTATATTTGAATGGGATCCCAACCTACTAGAAAGATTAAAGTAATCCTTCCGAATAGTAGCGAAGGCTATTTTTTTGAATAAAATAGTGGGAGTAACCAAATACATGATTGAAGTCCTAATCTCGTTTGGTAGTCATAGCATATAATTAGAATTTACCTTGTTTACTATAGTTGACACTAAGTTAGTGAACCCAATTTCTTAGACCTAGTTATGTTTGAGAAGAGTTTTCAAAGTTAGAAAAGAAAGTCATATGCATATTATGCAAATTTTCCATAACCTTATTAAGGATTCGGTGATAAAGTTTTAGAAATATGTCAAAATCATTTAGATGACAAAATGTATTGACATTTGAAGTTAACAACGTCTCATAAACTTTGATGACAACTTGTAAGATGTATGTCAATACCATGATAGCAAGATGAGATAGGTTGCATAGAGTAGACCTGAAAGGTATGTTAACTTTTTAAAATTGTTCCACGTAATTTAGCCCACGAAAATCTTAAACATGGACATCAATTAAAGGCATTTGTTATAGTATGATAATAGTTATCATTAGAAGAAAATGATTGCATAAATTTTTTTGCCTATACGAAATATGATAGAGATATACGCATTTGTAGTTCATGCTTATAAGTATTTTGATACTGAATTTAAATTCAATATTATTATAATGTTCAAAGCATGATAAGGAATATATTGTTAAGTAAAAATTGTTGATCTAATTTTATGAACATAGTTTATATATGTTGGATCAAAGGAGACTTATGCTTAATATAAATGACAAGAAAAAAAGGTTGGATAACTGAGACTATCCTTTTATGCGTGGTAATTAAATCAACATTACTAGAGTTATAAAGTTACATACAAGGATATGTGTATCATTTTGATTATGAATCATACAAAACTTGTTAAACTTGTCAAGTTGGAGAATAACTAAATCAACCTTCAATGAAAGGACGATGATGGTATTAAATTGTTAAATTTATACATATGATGTATTGGATGGAGTAATAATTCATAAAAGGATAATATTTATATTTCATTATATTACTAATGACTTTATGTGATATAGTCATATTTATTAAATGAAATGATTATTTAAAATTTTGAAAAATTCAAATTGTTTAAATCTAAGTAAAAGTTAAGCATTGAGAATGCTAAGGCATTTTCGATGAGATTGTTGTGTGAGTTTTAAATTTTTGGTTATCTATAGGGAAAGAGATTCTCTAGTGAATACCTTCATAACAAAAATTTCATAAGTTTATGAATTTATGTGAGGAGGAAAATACAACATGAAATATTGTGTAATGCAATATTATTTCTTCTATAGATATGCTTAGTACAATGACTTACCTTCAATAGTTTTAATTGAATCAATTAGTAAGAATTCATATTAGATAGGAAATGTTAAATATTTAAAAGAGTCAAATTTAATTATTTAAGCATGTGATGCTTGGTTAGAGCATACATTATCCACTAAATTTAGAGCTAAATTGGATAATAAAAAATATTGAGATTTTCAAATGGTTGGATATAATATTACAGACCTAGTGAAAAAATTGTTTGTTTCAATGTATACTTATAAGAGAATGACTCTCAAGATAATTATTAGGACTAAGATGAGAATTGAAAAGTTCAAATCTCATGATATTACCTCCAATTGAAGCTACTGTCTTTATTGATACATTTGACGTATAGTTAAAAGGCTACGAGATATTGAAAGATTCACTTTCATGATTAATTCAAAGAGTTTGATTTAGAGATGGTTGTAAATTTATCATGTCTACAAGAATGTTAGTGAGAGTATAGTTTTCCTCTTTAGTTTGAGTATGTAGAGACATATGGCTCACAGAGAACAATAATTCTATTCAAATTGTTGAAAACATAATTGTTCAAGAGCAACTCTTGATAGATAGGAAAAGTAACAACTTTATAGTAATTCGATCTATAGAGATAGAATGGACATTGTTCACCTATTCTAAGTCCAGGTACATAGATAATATAATAAAGATGCTTAGTATTTGAGATATCAAATACTTGAGACGTAATAAAGATATCCATTACTCTATGCATAAGTTGATATTTGAGTTTAAGGAGATAAGGATGTTTATTTTACAAGTAAATCCTAATTAAGTTATATTTACTTATGACAATATCATTTAAGATTGGAAAGGTTCTAATGTGGCTATCGTTGCTAATTAAGCCATAATACATTTTTCATTTAGTAAAAATGATTAATTGAATCAATAAGTTCTTTAGTGAACTTGATATAGTTCTTTAGGTTGTTCAAGATAGTGATCTACTGTAGAAAATTTGAGCCATTGGGAATGAAAAAGAAGCTAAGGTCTCATCAAAGATTGAATTATGTAGTTAGGCAATGTTTCTTAATTATGATGATAATTACGATGAAAGTTGTAAGATTTAAGTCAGTGCTCACTATAGGGAATCTTGTAGAATTCTCGTGTTAAGCCACTATCTCAGCAGTAGTATAATTGTCATATGGTGATATGGTATAAGATACTTAAATGATTGGCTTAGTGCAAGTAGGAGATTGTTGATTTATGTCCTACAATCAATCGGTTTGGTTATAGTTTAATGACAATTATTTAAAGACATTATTTATCTTGTACATGTTTAGATATATATGATAAAGTTCATGAGATAATTATACATTGAAAATGAAATTATAATGAGATTATAATTATGAGATTCATAGTACATTTATATGTTATCCCTAAATTTTTCCTAGTCTTTATCCTATTAACACTAGACATTAATAAAACGTAAAAAATCTAATACAAGGTATGTTTTTTCTTATGAAAGAAGTAATCCATCTTATAGACTAAAGTATGGAGATAATTAAACAAATGTGTAAGTGCTTGTTAAAGAACTAGTTAATTAAATAGAATCAATATAAGAAATCCATTTGAAATATTACTTGTATATCTATGGAATTCTCTTTGTGATGATTTTATAAGCGATCCTTTAACTTGAGGTCACCAAAGTTATTTTGTATAGGGATTGCTAAATTTTGATATGACTTATAACCTATTTAATCATGAGTCGGTCAATTGGTAGTCATTGGAAGTAGTATGAACTATATGGAGGTCATTGGAAGATAGGATTCATCATCTCAAAGTAAATATGGAGAATGCTCTGTTATTCTCTATTAAACCTGATTAAGGAAATCCTTGACTAAGGTAGAATGAAGCTTTGTAAATAGTATACAAATATCGTCAATTGAATAGATAACTAATGACAGAGAACTAATATGATTAGGCTTAAAATAGAGTAGACATTAATTTCAAGATCTATGTCTAATCGGAACATTGTATGATTAAATAATTGAATTTTAGAGAAAAATGCACAGAAAGGTTAGTGAAAACCACTTTAAGATTCATAAATATTTGAGTGGTCATCATGCATTGTTAGATATCAATCTTGATATATGATTATAAATTGTTTAATTGGAGAATTAAAGATAAATTAAAATAAGTTTTAATTTATCTAATTAATTAGAATTTATAATCATTGACAACAATTTAGGAACGTAATGGGTCTCCCATATATAATGAGTTAAAGAGAATAAAGGTATTTTATTTAAGATAGATTTGATTATAAAATTTGAGAAACTTTGTGATTAAATATAAGATATTTAATAAATAAGGATCAATATGAGATATTGGACCTTATTTAGACATAACTGGCATTTAATTATAATTATTTGTTATTCTAATTAAAGTTTAATTAAAATTAAAATTTAATTTCAATTAAATTACTAAAATTTCCAAAGCTTATTATAAATAAGCTTAAGCTTTATGGAGCTAACACTTCTTGCTTAACCCTCTTTGTAAGTGATATAGAGTTCTCTTAACTTATTCTGTGGATACCATTAGAGGTTGAATATTTGTACAGTTACGGTAGTTGAGACATTAGTTTTGGAAATAGTTCGAGAGATATGATTAGAAAAGGACCAAGTTTTAAAATAAGATACAAATTAAGATTTTGCTTTATTATGATTTGCGTTAACTGTGTTATAGAATTAAAAATATTTTGGTTTGTAAGAAATCAAAGTTTACAAAAGATTTTTATAACTATTTCGCTATGGTCGGGATCAAATCTCGACTCGGTTTCCTAAGACTTTCGACACTTTATTGGCTTGGTCCCTTTATTCGATGTTTTAGGAAAACCTAACCAAGTGGGCCTCTTCTATTACTATTTCCTGATTGTTATCATTTTTGCCATTGTTGACGCTAAACTATTACCTAATAAGCTCATAATAAACTATTACCTAATAACCAAGTGTACATTCTCACTCTACTAACACAAGAACCAAGTTTTTTCGTTAAGTAAAGGTTATACGAGAGTAAATTAACCAAATGAATACTTAGTCATATCCTCCTAGCAATTTGTCACGCACCGCACCATTCTTCACAAAATGAAGAGGTTCTCTAAAAGATTCCACACTATTCTTCCATATTCAAGATAAGGCTAGATGTAACACCCCACTCCCGCAAGACCTGAACCCGACATCAATGGTGATATCCGAGTCCGTGCCCCGAGAGGGTGACGTGCTACATCAGTCGGTCCAAAAATTCAGTATAATTTTTTTTAACGCATACACACACACATACACATTATAACATATGCGGAAAACAATTATAACCAATTCAATTACCTTGGGGCCCGTTTTATAAATACAATTAATTCCAGTCTGTTAACTTTACAAACTGACTTAATCAACAATACAGAATATCAGAAGATAAAAATACACTAATGCAGACGCAAACTGATCCCGACCTCTATCCTTCACTTACATACAGTAGACATACTCCCGGGTCAACCGGGGTATTCTTCAAGACCTGAAAAATATATGCAAATTTTGGGTGAGTTTTGCGAACTCAGTAAGTGACCATCATCGATGGTTCACCCATTCACATAACATATAACACATACTTTCTTTTCCATTAAGTCACATTTCATATTCCGTATCAGACCTCACATTCACATACAGTTTCATAATTTCATTATGTCGATACAATGTCATATTCAATACAATTAATTCAACCATTCCCATTCCGTACAATTAAATCAATCATGTTATTCATATGTGCATGAGACCCACTTTCCATTTAATTACTTTGTTGTGACCGAGTGTCTAAACTATCCCGTACCCATGGGTATCGGGCTCATTAAAACTGTCCCATATAGGGCTCATTGTAAACTGTCCCATAAAGGGCTAATTGTAGACTGTCCCATAAAGGGCTCATTGTAGACTGTCCCATAAAGGGCTCATTGTCGTTGAGCCTGAGGCTCTGAATCAGTATCTGAGCATGACGCTCTTTTCACTCACTGTTGACTACTCTGATCACAACTCCCATTATCTTTCATGTATTCATGCAGTGGAATGTCTTATGCATATTTGCATGCGCTCAGTCAATCATAATTACTATCA
>JANZLF010000222.1:37854426-37864896 GCA_026546835.1 Erythroxylum foetidum
GAGGGCATTAGCGATTTGCAGTGTCTTGGAATCCGAAAAGAAAAAGAAGCAATCCACCCACGAAAATAAGGTATTTTCGTTAATCCTCGTGTTTTCGATTATACGTAATATTTTTTGTATGGTCTTTTCCGCAGCGTATTATGAATACTCGGACCATACGCGATCCTACACTAACGAGAATGTTTTATGGCTTAGTCGTGTCATAAATATTTAGCAGAGAAAGAAAAGCATGTGAGCAAATCCAAATACTTTTTAAAGACTATTTTAATCTGCCTTCTACAGCCACAAAAATAAAATTGGTAAGTTAATGCGAGCCGAAAACAGTCACACAGGCTTACTACGATCGGATGGCTAGAAACCTTAGTCGTTATCTTATACACCCGATCTAACGGATCTCATTATTTATCTCGTCTTCCTGAAACTCGTTTAAACCCTCGACGAAAAAACCCCACGCACTCAATTCACAGGATCTGGCTTCTCCAAAGAGACTGAAACATCATTCATCATACAATGGCTTGGCGCAGTGTAGGATCGCTGTCTCGCTCTATTAGCTCTGCCGCAAGATCTTCGCCGATTCGTTCTTCCCCGCCGCTTCCCCGCATCCGCCCGCCTACCACTCCCCGCCGCTTCTTATTGTCTCCTTCTAGGTTCTTAAAAACTCCTACTTTCTATTAGTCTGGAATGCTGCTCGAATTTCAGGCATCTTGTGTGATTTAATTGGAAATGGAGGAGATTGTGTATACTTGATGCAAGCTACCGTGGAGTTTCAATCTTCCAATTATTAGACTATCATAGACTCTGAATTATGTAAAGGAAAAAAATTTTGGCAGAAAATTGCAAAATTTTGAGGATTAAAATATGTTAACAGTTCTTTTAGTGGCTGAGTAGATAAATAGATTTATTTTAGTGTGAAGTTCAATTGTTTATCTTACATAGTATGAATCAATGAAAATTGATGTGAGATACAGTTCAGTGAGAGTTTTATGTCCGGATTTGGCGAGTTTCTGAGATTTCTTGTTGTGTGTTGGTTTTACTCAGGATTTATCTTTTCGTGTTTGTGTTCCAGGAACTTTCGGGAACTTGGATGTGCGCAATCGTTGTTACCTCTACATGGCATGTCCACTTCAGCACACCTCGCATCACGCTTCAATTCTAAGTTGCGGGCTTTTTGTGAGCTGTCTCACGGTACCTTCCGTTGTTCTTGTCAGGATCGTTAGTAGTCTCTTTGTGAGTCTTGATGTTTTCTAGGGTGCATAACAGAATAGGAGCTCGATGTTTTTGAATTGTTGTTATTCAGAAACTGTTGCTTGAATAACTTCAATTTGAAACATGAACTCTTTATTTGGTTTTTCTTAAAGTAGTCAAATATTCCAACAAACTGGTTTTATTTTTTTCCTTCCAAGCTTTTTAAAAATTGGTTAATAAGAAAGGCTGGGATTGATAGGATGGAATGGAAAAGACGGGTGATGGACGTGGATTTGCATTCAGCTAAAGGAGCAGCACTGACCCACAATTGTAGGTTTCTTGTTTTTCTGTTCTCTGCTCTTTAGAATGAAAGACAGTGAAGCCAAACGTCACTATAGTGAATGCTAAACAAGAAGTGAACTTCTTTCATCATTTCCTGTGTTTAGTGAAAGTTGAATCAACATTCATTATTTTGCAACGCTATTTGTACTAAGAAAGCAGTTCAGTATTGTATTGCCATACAAATGATCTGTAAGGCATTTTTATTTTTCACGTTCCCACATCGTTACATGTATTATACATGGTGCTATTTTCAAGTTGAATGTGTAGAACCTGTGGTTTATATTTTTACTCAATTGCTTCATACTTATGAACCATGATATATGACTGTTCATTTCTGGTTTATGTTTCAATAGATGTAACAAAAATATGCGCTGGCTACAGGTCTTGTGGAGAACGCATATTGGGTTCTTACTTGATAAAATATTCCATAATCTAGGATTTGGAATTCTCATTTCTTTATTTAGAATTGTTTTTCTACTTGTTAAGACATTATGCTCAATACGCTAACATTACATTCCAAAAATATGCGTTGCCATAGCTGTTATTTTCCAAGCTCTGGGTGTTCAAATCGTTGGTTTATTTTCATTATTTGCTTTTGGAATGTAATGTTTTGTTGTAATTATAAAATCATTTCGCTTTTCTGATCTGTTCTTTCCACACGGTTAATAATTTTTTGTTTTGTTGTCACAGTTACTTGAAGGACTACGGTATCAGCTCAGCAAGTGCAAAACAGATACTCATGAAGTGAAGAAACTGGGAATTTCCTGTGGGAAGTTAGGCATTTTGATAGGATGGTTGAATAAAACTTCAATGTTTCAAGTTTCTTCCATGGTTAGTATGGTTAGGGACAAGTTTGGTAGGTTGCTTAATAGGCATCCAATTTCTCGTACCTAGTGACACCGATTCGTGTGTTATCAGGAAGATTATACTAATGTTATAAACACATGCTGGGTTTCGGTGCTTTTCATCTTTGTTTGTCTCGTGCTAGTTTTGTATGTGTCCAGCTTATCCTATTTTAGCCCCCCCCTGGAATCATGCAACTATGAATTAACGAGGAGTCTCCAGAATAGGCTAAGTGCTAATAAACCTTATTTGAAGAGTATGTTTTATGCTTATGCACCAACTTTGGGGCTTCTAGCTTTTCATTTTCCAAAATTCCATTTCCTGTTTTAATGATCCAGTGGCAAATAAACGGGAATAGATGAAACAATGTTAGGAATGGCAACTAGCGTCCGGCCGATCATCTTAGAACAGGGGTTTGAGCGTGATCCAAAGTTTCATCCGGTTTAACTTACATCATCCGAATCCAAACTTGATCGGGTTTGGACAGATAGAAGCTTGCTCGAAATCGGATCTAGCCCGTCTCAAAACTTGACCCAATCCACTTGAAACGCTACCTGATGATGCCTTTGGATCCTCTTCAATTTCTACTCTCCATTGTGTCTCGTCCGTTCTTTTCTATCAGCCTCTCTCTGCCAACTTTGTTTAAACATTTGATCTGTCAATCTGAAAAGTACAAATTGTGATGCAGCAGCCTCTCAGAAATTGTACATTGAAACCTCCTCGACTGATAAAACCATCAAATTCTTCACTATTTATTCCATAGAAGCAAAACTGTACAGTGAAGCAAACGACATAAGAGAGGACGCATGAAAAGAAAAAGACAACAATTGTAACTTTGACTTATACATATAGTCAGGCAGGCTTTTATCTCAGGTCAGGTCTTGAAATTCGAATTTAACTTTGATTAAATTCGAATTTAATCAAATGTGTGACCTATTTGATGAAGCAATTGAACTAGTTGTATACTGAGGAAATTGGTGTTCGTGATCGATCCCTAGTGGTTGGTCTTCCTATGGAAGTTGGTCATTGTCTACAAGTGATTATGACTGCCACAACTGGACTGATGGAGAATTGTGTTACAAGACCTCACTGCTATTAGTTGTCTATGAAGTACATAGGCATTTCTAGACCAACTTTTGTCTCTGAGAAGGAAGTATAAGATCATTTTTGGGTTTTGGCTTTTGGGTTGGTACTGCTTTTATTGTGCCTTTTATGATTTTGCTTAGAAATTTGTTGAATGTTCATGTGGTGACTCCTTTGTTTAATGGGTTAGTTTAATAACGTTGGTGTTAGTGTTAATTCCACTCTCATTTCTGGGCCTTCTGCGCTTCCAAGTGGTTACTTTTCTTCTATTAACAGAACCAATGGTAGCGGTCACAAGGGAGTGAACATTTATGGTGGTTTGGCGGCAAAATCTAATGAGGAAAGTGTAGTTGGTTTGGTGTTAGAGGAAAACATTTTGGGAATTTCACTAAAGAAAAGAAGAATGAAACTTTTGGTGTTGAACAAGGAATGATCCTACAGAAAATGGCTCTGGTGGCACAATTACAGAGAATAACCAAACGTGTGATTTTTCTGAAGCCGTGAGGATGGAAGTGTGAGTAGTGAAAAACATATGTTTGCTATGAAATTTACCCTCTCAAAGTTTCATAATTTTGGATTTTATAAACTCTAAATCCTCAAATACAATTTTGTATTTCATAAATTTGGAGTCCACGTTAATCATTATCCTAAATATAATTTATGATTTTATAAATTTAGGGTTCATCTTTGTGTAATACGTAATGGTACCTTAGTTACGTATCCCGAATCAAACGTGAAAGGAAAAAAATGAAGAAATGTAGAAATGCTTGATTTCGGTCTCCTTAACTTCAAACGAACTTTTTGAACCCTAAACGAGTGTGAATTTACCGTCATCTTCACGGGAACTCCTCTTCAAGACGTAAGTAAGATGTTTCTACAGTTTTCTCAAAACATAAACTCTCTTAACGGATCAGATAATCTTTATGCTTACGATTAATTATATGAATAACTGTAGAAGACCTTAGCATTTATATATAACTTCCATATTAGGCTTCCCCATCATAAGACTGACATGGGTCTGGTCCATACTAATTGGGATATAGTTTCCATCTGGACTTTAACTCATTCATTTAGATCATTTATTAGGTCACTTTATTATCTTTATCTTAATCAAAATAACGTAATTTAACTGATAAGTTATTGAAAAACCAAAAAATGTAATTAATAGTTGTCCAACTTTATGAGAAATGACAAAATTGTCCAACATTCTGCCCCTTGGACATGTATTAATTTTAGTTTTGACTCTAGTATAAAAAGAGTTTAAAAACTCGGTTAAGCCATGCTACTGAATTAGTTGATTAAGTTTAAAAACAAAACACTTGATACAAAGATAATGAAAATCCATCATTCTGTCCTACAAGGCTTTCGATATCGAAAAGTATCAAATGCATGTGTCATATGCGACACAGGTCCAATACAATCACGTATACCTAATACCTCACTAACATAAATAGAAAAATAGAGTGTGACAAATTAGGATGATACCTTTATAATCTAAATTATATCATCTTTGTTTGTTGGTCTCGATTTCTCCAACTTTATACTAAACCGCATATGGTAAACTGCATTAGAGAAATCATGTTTTCTCTCACCAAATGTTAAACAGCATTAGAAAAAACCTTTATATTTAACCAACTGAATAATAAACTACATTAGAGAACCTTTATGTTCTCCAACTGAATGATAAACTGCATTAAAGAACCTTTATGAGATTAAAAATATATATCTCCCTATGTCATGTCAAACTTCATGGATATCCGTTTAACATTGTAGGCATCTAAATGACAAAGGTACAAGGTCAATCTGTATATATGTCTAATAACCTTTAAATGCTTAAGATCGACACAAATCTTAAAACTTTTATATGTATTATGATATACACATATTACTGAGGATAAACAATGATCATCTCTATTGATGAACTATCATACTATCATAATACATCAAAATATACAAATATACATGGAGTAAATATAACAATCCATTAACTAACAATGTCTAAGTACTTCAAAACACTCATATTGTATACTTGTGTCACAAACACAAGTGAACGAAGTCTTTTAGTTAAAAGATCGACTAACTTTTCCTCAATCTTTAAATGCTCTAAACCTTAATGTCACCTTTTACATCAACACTTTTATAGTCAAATAATTGACTTTTAAATGCTAAGACCATGTGATATTCTTTGTTGTTATTAAACAATACAACAAGAAGATTATCACAGTACAACCAAATGAGTCTAGTCATTAAATCAACAATAAACAACTCAGAAGTCAAGTTTCTGAGCTAAATCGTCTGTCATGCAGTCACATAGCATGCACTCTGCATGCATAGTTGAGGAAGTTACCTGTGTCTACATGACACACTTCCACGACAATGTGCCATCTGCAAACTTAAAACTGTAATCTTAAGTGAACTTTCGATCATTTGCACACATGGATAAAATCTGAATCTAAATTCCCTACGAGGTTTAGTTTGTTGACTTTTCTATATGTCAACATAAAATCCTTAATTGCCTTTAGTATCTCAACACTTGCTTGATTGTATTTCAATGGCCTACATCTGGGTTAACCAGATATTGACCAAACAGTCAAATGGTGAATGCAGTGTCCTTCCTATTACATAGTCAAGCATACATCAAACTATCAACCATACTAGAATATGAAACATTACTCATAACCTCTCTCTTTACTTTATTCTTTGGATACTAAGCCAAAGATTATCAATCACTATGAAAGATAGGTGCTACGACAGGTTTACTGTTAACCGTATCAAATCTTTGTAATAAATACTTAATATATGCATTCTATAAGAGGTTTGAACAGTGTTGAGATCTACCCCGGAGAATCTAAATACTTAGAATAGAAGATGTTATATCAAGGTCCTTCATGTCAAAGTTCTTGACCAAAAGTTGTTCAGCCTCCTACAACATGGTCAAATAATTTTATGTGAGCAATATATCATCCACATGTAGTAATAGGAAGATAACTTTGTTCCCCCTACCTATATAGTACAAGCATCTTTTTAACTTTATTTTTCATAAAGTCGAAATAGGCCAAACCTTATCAACTATAAGGTATTACTTTCAGAAGGTTTGACATAAACCATATATTGATCTGCTTAACGTGCAAACCATGTCAGCTATATCTGGATCCTGAAATCCTTCAGGTTGTACCATATAGACCTCTTCATAAAGGTCTTTATTTAAGAAAGCAATTTGATAGCCATCCAATGAAACTCTATATCATTATGAGCTACAATCACCTTAATCACTCAAAATGTATCCTACGAGGATACGAGAGAAAAGGTAACATAAAGTCAACCTTTCTCTCTGAATGAATCATTAGGCAATTGAGCGAGTCCATAAACTGCTAAACTTTATCCTGAAATCCTTTACGTCTTAAAACTTCATTTACAACTGATGTGTTTGCAGTTTTGATGCAAATTAACTAGCTCCCAGACCTTATTATGCTCCATGGTTTGCATCTCATCAGTCATTGCATCCCACCACAAATCTGCATTGGGTCCAGAAACAACTTCTGTAAAAGTAACTAGATCTGTAACATGTCTAATAATATAGTCATATTCACCTGATAGACTATGAAATTAGATGGGATAGCAGGTTGTCTCACTCTAATGGATTTACTTAATTGTATTAGATCTTGTATCCCCAAGAACCTTTGTGTGTACAGGTATGGGTTCCTATTCTTGTACAGGCACGGTACAAAGACCTACCAGGTATATGATAACTATAGTATCCGCCCTGCTATCATTCGAAGGCTTAAAGGATGCACCATCATCATAAACATTGTATTCTAAAAACTTAGCTACTTGTGATTCCACTATTTCGGTCCCTCCTTCTCTACAGTAAAAGTTGTAGCTTTAAAGTGGTCAGGATAACTTACTAAATAGCAACGAGCATAACAAGCATGTAATTTATCTTTATAAGGATTGTACTACCTTAGTAAGGCAACCCTGTACACGAATATGTGCAAGGCTGAGTTTTCAAACTTTTAGATAATCAAGTAGAATAGCCATGTTTTGCATTGACCTCTTCAAGTCCTTTAGGGTGTAGTTGAACCTTTCGGCAATACACCATTTTTCTCAGAATTACTCGGCATAGTGAATTAAGTCACTATTTCAGTTGATTCTAAATATCTGGTAAACTGATCTTTCAAAGTCCTTAAATACCATGTTTGCCATGATATTCTCCTCCACGGTCAAATCTGACTATCTTCATAAATTTTTCCAATTAGTTCTCAACCTTTAGTCTTTAAGCAAAAACATATAACTGTAATGAGAATAATCATCAACAAATGTCATAATATATTTAGAATTGCACAATGCAACTATCTAAGGTCTATCGATATCTTTATGTATCAGACTCAACAAGTCAAAAACACAAGTTGACCTTAATATCTTTATTAGTCAACTTACCCTTGCAACAGTCAATACGTATTCCTAGATCATCATAATCCAAAATTGAGAAATGCTTTCCTTGATCAATCTCTCAACCTTAACTCTAGAAATGTGGTTTAAACTTTTATGTTACACTATGTATGGCTTTTCATTCATCAGGGTCCTTCTTTTCATAACTTGTTTATCAAGATATGAAGAAACATTTATCTAATTCGGGGTAAGACACATTCTATACAAATCAGATGACAAGAAAGTTGTCCCATTATAATTACATTAAACAATTACTGTACAACAGAAGCATTAAATACAAACATTAACCCTCTTTGTCTAAAATTGATCAAAAGATCACATATAAAATGTGTCGTGTAAAACCTAAATGAACCTTACTACAAGGTTCAATACATACATTCCTCATAGATATTACTTTAAATTTTTTATTGTTGGCAATCATCAGTTCCTCCTTCTCTTTAATTTGGCTTTATCCTAGATATGAACCACTACATTGTGGAAGCACCTTGATCAAATGTTCCACTATATATAGCCACCAAGTACTTAATGTGACTATCGTAAATTAGATTCATAAATTGATAAGTCAAGGAGTTACCTGATGGTTTCAATCTTTTCTTTTAAACCTCATACTATTGGTTTCTTTATATCCCCTAGGACCTTTTCCAGCACGGGATTGAACAGCGTCAACATGTGAAGAAGATTTAAATTTTCTACCTTTGAACTTAGCGGGCTTCATCTTTCTCTTACCTTTACTTGCTTTGAGGGTTATAGGCTATCAAAGCATCGAAGTCCCATTCCTCATCCAGCGAGTAATATGTCATCACTAGATTACCAAACTCTAGAGGGAGTGTACTCAGAGTCTGGTGAATGATGAAGACATCAAAAAGAGGAATATTCAACATCTTCAATCTACTATGAAGATGAATCATTCTTGATATGTACTCCATCACTCCCCTTTCTCTCATATACCTCATAGAGAATAATTCTTTCATCAAGGCACTTGTGTCAACATTAAGTGAGACTATGTGCCTCTAGGAGACATTATCAAGAAACTCCTTCGCTATGTTTGTGTTCGGATGTCCACTTAGTAGATGGTCAATTATGGAACTCTTAATGGTCATTATATATAATCTGTTAGACCGGTCTCAGGCTTCATAGACTTCTTTATAAACCCTCGAGCTCATAGATGCAGGTGGAGATGACCTAACCATTTGTATGGTCTTATCAACCTCAGCTATCTCCATAGTATTCAATACATCCTCCATCCACTTCTTTGTCTTGAAACCGGTCAGTCTTTCGATAGTGACACTAATTTTATTAACCAAAAAGGTGACTATAAAATAGTAATGTTTCAATCAGCACAAATGTAGGACAACAACAATACTCAAGAACATTAAAAAGTATCTTTACTGAAAATCTGATAACACAAATTATGAAACACCTTTGGGTTAAATACATAATATATGCAATTATACCTCCACATAAAAGCAATCATAGTACAAACTATCAACTCTTATGACACTACCACCTTGGGTGAATAGATCATTTTGAGCAATAACTTTTCTCCATCTAATGCCTTTACGCACATTTCAAAATACTATGTAAGGTCAACACCTTTGGACAAAATAACCAAACATAAAATTAGTCATCCCCCAACATGCAGGTAGAACAATTCACAATACTGATTTGAAAGGCCACTTTTTGATGACTGCATTTTCATCAGTACTCAAAAAGTCTACAAACATAAGGGATATATCTTTATGTTATCCTCACATTCTTTATGGGCATATGATATGTGACAATGTAACATCAATAAATGCAATAATTCGAATGCACAGTGTCATTGTCATATACTCATGTTAAAGATATTCTCCAAAAACTTCATTTGAGACTATCGTAAAAGAAAAATCTCAGTAGAGTGACTATCGTGCATCACTGGATACTGAACCAACCACCCAAATACGAGAACCTCATGTATCTCCCTTATAGCAAATTCGTTGCTTAAAAATTCACTAAAAAATGGCTTCATAATGTCTTAATTCTTTTTCTGAGTAACTATCATGCGATCCCAAACACTGAACTTGAGACTCGAGACACGAAAACTTGAAGTATCTCCCTCATGTGATGTCTGAAGCATGAAAATTTACTTGAAATCATATTCAAAATGCCTTAATTCCTTTTTCTAGAGTAAAACTTTAATTTATTACTAATGTAATAAATCCAGAAAAATGGAAAACTCACTTTATGAATTTCTTAGACCTAGAAACCAACTTAAAATACCTCAGGACACACTTACGAGAAATCTGAAATTTTTATGTTTTTTTAAAACTGTAGAAAAATCCGTACAGTTACAACATGTGATGTAGTGACCCGGACTTTGTGTACTGGGTGGGTTTCCCGCGCACCTCAAGAGGCCCGCGACCGCTACTGTAGAGCCCGACCTCTACCGTCAGCACTCCAGGTATTGTCCTCTCTGATACTTAGGTGAGCCACTGCTCGAACCCAAGACCTCAAGGTTTTGTTCCACTTTATGTGGACGCCTCTTACCATTAAGCCTAAATGTAACACCTCACTCCCGCGTGACCCGAA
>JANZLF010000222.1:37901497-37917709 GCA_026546835.1 Erythroxylum foetidum
ATGGTTCCTCCATAAGACTTTAACTAGTTTCACAACCTTATTTCTCAAAACTTTTTCCTTCGAATCTAGGATCTCCACTGGTTGCTTCTCATATGTCAAATCCTCCCTTAGCTGGACCTCTGAAGGTTAAACTATGTGTGAAGGATCTGATCGGTACTTCCTCAACATCGACACATGAAAAACATTATGAATCTTAGACAATTCCGTTGGCAAAGCTAACTTGTAGGCTAAAGGCCCAACCCCCTCAATAATCTCATAAGGGCCTATATCCCTCAGACTTAGCTTGCCTTTCTTGCCAAATCTTAAAACCCCTTTCCATGGAGAAGCTCTAAGAAACACTTTGTCTCCAACTTCAAATTCCATCTCTTTTCTATGTGCATCTGTGTAGCTCTTCAATCTATCTTAAGCTGCTTTAAGTCTCTATTTCACCAACTTAATCTTGTCAACAGTGACTTGCACCAACTCAAGTCCTACAAGTCTCCTCTCACCTTCCTCATCCTAACAAATAGGAATTTTGTACCTCCTACCATAAAGAGCTTCATATGGTGCCATCTGAATTTCCGAGTGATAGGAATTATTATAAGCAAATTCTAGTCAAGGCAAATGATCATCCCATGAGCCTTTAAAATCCATAACACAAGCTCTCAACATTGCCTCTAAAATTCTTATTGTTCTCTCTGATTGTCCATCGGTCTGCGGATGGAAAGCTATACTAAAGTGCAACTTAGTTCCCAAAGCCTCCTGTAAGCTTTCCCAAAATCTAGAGGTGAACCTGGGATCTCTATCTGAGACTATCGAACTTAGAATCCCATTAAGTCTTATTATCTCATCCATGTATTTCTTGGCCAACACATTCAAAGAATCCGCTATCTCATTGGCAAGAAATGGGCTGACTTAGTTAGCCTATCCACAATCACCCATATTGCATCATGCTTCCTGCTAGTTCTTGGCAATCCCATCAAGAAATCCATCGTAATCTTCTCCCATTTTCATTCTAGAATCGACAAAGGTTTAAGCTTGCCTGGAGGTGCTTGATGCTCAGCCTTGACTTGCTGGCACACTAAGCATCTTTTAGCATATGCTGCAACTTCTTTCTTCATCCCTTTCCACCAGAAATGCTCTTTTAAATCTCTATACATTCTTGTACTTCCTGGGTGCATTACATAAGGCACATTATGTGCCTCATCCAAAATTTCATCCTTCAACTCTAACATATCCAGAATACATAGTCTGTTACCTACCACCACCAATCCATCTTCCCTTACCTCTATTTTAGAAGGTTTACCATTCTTTATCTCTTCTCTGAGCTTGCTCAAGTATTCATCATGTTCCTGCAATTCCTTAATCTTCTCATTCAACACTTGCCTTACTCTAAAGTTAGCCAATATACAATCCGATTCAACTTATGTCAATGTCACTCTAAGTTTGGCTAATTCCTACAGCAAAGAAAAATACACTGTCTCCACATGTACATGTGCTATAGTCGATTTTCTACTCAGTGCATCTGCTACTACATTAGCCTTCCCTGGGTGATAATCAATCATTAAGTCATAATCCTTTAATAGCTCTAACTATCTTCTCTATCTCAAATTCAGCTCTTTCTAACTCATCAGATACTTAAGACTCTTGTGGTCTGTAAACACCCTGGTGGTGACTCCATACAGGTAATGTCTCCAAATCTTCAATACAAAAATTATGGCAGCCAGCTCCAAGTCATGCATCGGATAATTCATCTCATAAGGTTTCAATTGTCTAGAGGCATAGGAAATCACTTTATCTCCTTGCATCAACACACAGCCTAATCCCTTCCTCGAAGTATCACTATACACTATGTATCCATCATTACCTGAAGGCAAAGTCAAAATTGGTGCACTCGTCAATCGATACTTAAGCTCCTCAAAGCTTTTCTAACATCCATCACTCCGTACAAATTTTTGATTCTTTCTGGTCAATTTGGTAAGTGGAGCTGCTATTATGGAAAAGCCCTCCACAAACCTCCTGTAATACCCAGCTAAACCTAAGAAACTCCTCACTTCTGCTATATTCTTAAGTGCCTCCCACTTCACAACCGCTTCTATCTTCCTCAGATCCACATGTACTCCTTGTTCTGAAATCACGTGTCCAAGAAAAGCTATTTCTCTTAGCCAAAATTCGTATTTATCAAATTTGGCATACAACTCATTCTTCTTCAAAGTCTCCAAGGCAATCCTTAAATGTTCCTCCTGCTCCTTGTCACTCTTAGAATAAACCAATATATCATCAATAATGACAATGATAAATTGGTCTAAGAAGGACTTGAAGACCCTGGTCATTAAGTCCATGAAAGCTGTAGGTGCATTCGTCAACCCAAATAGCATGACCAAGAACTCAAAGTAGACATACCGTGTTCTAAAAGCAGTCTTTAACACATTGGACTCCTTTATCCTTAATTGGTGATAACCCGACCTCATGTCTATCTTAGAAAAGACTCTTGCCCCTTGCAATTGATCAAACAAATTATCTATGCGAGAGAGCTGATATCTACTCTTGATAGTAACATGGTTGAGCTTCCAGTAGTCCACACACATCCTCAACGATCCATCTTTATTCTTCACAAAAAAGACCGGAGCTCCCCATGGCGAAGAGCTCGGTCTAATGTAACCCTTCTCTAATAAATCTTTCAATTGCTCCTTAAGCTCTTTCAATTCCACTAGAGCCATTTTATAAGGCAGAATCGAGATTGGCATTATGCCTAGAAGAAGGTCAATGGGAAATTCAATTTCCCTAGGTAGCGATAGTCTTGGTAATTCCTCAAAAAAAACATCTGGGAATTACATGACCACAGGTATTTCTTCCAACTTCCCTCTATCTGCCCTTGTATCTACCACATAGGCCAAAAATGTGTCACATCCTTTCCTCATCAGTTTTTATGCTGTCAAAGCCGAAACCATTCTAGTCCGACTCGCTTTTTTGTCCCCTACAAACACTACCTTTCTACCATTGGCAATTTCAAACTCCACAGTCTTGTGTTTGCAATCCAAGTTGGCATTGTATTTTTTCAAGGTGTCCATACCCAAAATTACATCTAATCCTCCCATCCTTAAAGGCATTAGATCCACCACTAATTGGTCCTCTCCAATAAGTATCTCACAGTCTCTATAGACTTGACTAATAATAATACATTGGCCGATTGGAGTACTCACCAACAGAGGAGTATCCAATGGGCTCAATTCTCTACTATGCACAGTTCTACTTAATGACACAAATGAATGAGTGGAACCCAAATCAATCAAAACAATAATATCTTCACCAAATAATTTAATCATACCAGTTACAAATTCTGGATCTGTGTCTGCATCCTCTCTCATCATAGCAAAAACTCTAGCTAGAGCTTGTCCCCTCAGTCTCCCTAGAGGATTCACTTTTCTGGCCGCATCAGAACTTCTAGTGCCCACTTTCATCACTGTCTTGTGTCCCACTGTCTCGGCCCCCCTCGAAGTTTGCACCTGACTTCTGTCATGTCTTGGATTCTGAGGGCACTCTTTTGCCATGTTTCCTTTCTCCCTACAATTAAAGCATGCTCCAGTCAGTCGATAACATTCCCCTTTGTGGAACCTTCCGCAGTGCTCACATTTGGGAATGGGTGGCTTATCCCCATCTCCGCTCCTGCTGCCTCTAGCTATTGAGGCTTGATGTGAGACAGTTCTCATCTATCGAGGCCTGCTCACTCCACTACTTTTCTTCTCAAATTGTGCAGGGAAAGTCCCAGCATTCCTCTCTGACATAGGAGCACCGCCTCCCCTTTTAGACTGTTCTCTGTCTTTCCTCTTTTTGTTGACAACACTCTTTATACTTTCTATATTTTCCACCCTCAGTGCTACTTCCACTAGCTGTTGAAAATCACAGAAGTTCGGCACCACCACTTTTTCCCTGATGGCTAGGTGCAGTCCTGACTCAAATCGACGACACTTAGCCGCTTCACTCATCATCAACTCTACTGCATACCGAGATAACTGTGTGAACCGGCGCTCATACTCACTAACTGTCATCTCCCTCTAGGTGAGACTCATAAATTCCCTCTGCTTCTGCTGAATACACACCTCAGATAGATACTTCTTCTTATAAGCAGTGAGCAAGTCCCCTCATGTCAACACTGGCAGCTTCAACTGATTCCCCGGGACACTCTCCCACCAATGCAGAGCATCCCCTTGTAACAGACTTGCAGCATATTCAACCTTCTATTCATCTTCGCAATCCATCTGATCCAGTATCCTTTTTGTCTTTCTCAACCACGTCTCAACTTTCTCGGGATCAGTGGTTCCATAGAAATCCACTGCCCCGTACTTCCTTAACTTGTCGAACTGTTTTCCCCTCTTAACTGGGGCCAGAGCAGAAGATTGTGGCATCTATCCCATAGCCTGAACAAACGCCTGAGTGAAGGCTTGAAACAACCTCGGATCTAAGGTAGGCGCTTGCTCCTATGGAACAAATGACTCCTGAGTTTGTGAGCGAATGGGCTCACTACTTTGCCCTACAGAAGCCTTGGCATCCCTTTAGGCTCTAGACTCATCCGTGCCCTCCTCTCTAAGTGGAGGGTCAGGTGCAACTGATCCTTGCATAACTCCTCGTGTCCTTCTACGAGGTGGCATTTCACTCCTTCAATAGAGACACTAATGATTATCTTATAGTTAATCTAAATCCTATTTCCTGCATGTATGCATGATATGCATGTCACTTAATGCAAATAATCAATTCAAAATGCAAGCAATTTCTCTCATAACACAATAATGCATAGCACAACATAATCTAAGCCTAGGACTCTTTAAAGCCTAAGCTCCGATACCAAAAGATGTTGGGCCCCATTCTTGAAGCCCACCCAAGGTGTTGGACCACGTTCCTAGAGCCCAACTATCCGATTCGGAGTCAAAAAGCGTAAGCGGGTTTCCTTGTAGGGTTATTTCCACAAACCCTCACTAGGTTTAATCAATCTTTTTGAATTCAAAACTAAAAGCTACTAATTTTTGTTCATACGTAGAAAAACGTGTTAGGAATCCAATGCTTCAAAAATCAATCAATTTGAAAGTCGGACAAAGAAGTTATGGCCAAAAGAATCCAATATATTTATGTCCTTACCCAAACTGAATATGTCTTTGCGTGAATACCATAACTATTTCTAAAAATATCGGATTGATTTCGGTTTTAGATGGTTGGAAAGAAGACATCGAGATCTACAACTTCGATGAGACCTCAACGCAAGATTTGGCCTTTAAAGTGCTCAACATAGCAATTTACTGCAGCTCACCCGAGGATGTTTGTTCAACGGACATGCATGTCCGTTTAACAGACATACATTGGCTGAAAAGCTATTTTTCATCGGAGAATATCCGTTAAATGGACATCCATGTCTGTTTAACGGACATATACTGGACTGAGGGTCCTTTTTCACCCGAGGAGGTCCGTTAAACGGATCTAATGTCCGTTAAACGGATATGGGTGACCCAAAACTCCTTCCAAAGCCTCTCCAATGCTTCCAATGTCCATTCTAACACCATACACACTAATAATCCCCGCAAATTGAACCCTTCAAGCGTCATAACACTCCTCAAACATTCAATTACCAAATTAAATGCATTAAGCTCTCAAAAATCAAATAACTCATAAAATACACAAACTTTCAACATTCACCATAGCTGTCATGTTCATAACTCCCATATAGCATCATCACTTACAATAGTCATATCTCTCAACTCCGATTCCCAAATTTTACAAACTTTATACCGTTGGAAAGCTAAGAGGATGAATTACAACTTCAAGAAGATCACTTTGTCTAAAATAGCCTAAATCAACCTAGTTTCCCCCCTAAATGCAATACACAATTTTTACCCTATGAAAACTTTAAATATGAATTGTACACTACAAAATAAACAAACAAATACACAAGGGAACTTCTCAAGTTCTCAATTAATTTTCAAATCAAAATGAAGTTCATATAAAGCTTTCATATATAGATTTAATTACATATCGACATTTCATCAAAGTTTCAACACAATTTACAAAATACATTTGATGCTCAATGTTCAATATGCTAATAAAGCTACCCAAAAGTCTTACTACTAACTTAGTACAAAAGTTAACTCTCTCAAAATTGTCCAATTGCCTTGCAAGGATTCACTGATCTTCTCGATCTACACCTGAGGAGTGGGAAAATATTGGGTTGAGCTACACTGCTCAGTCGCTAAGATATTTATAGCCATTCAGGATGAGCCACACAATCAACCATATATATAACATTCATATAGGCATACATATTGAAATGAAAGTTTAGCATTTACCATTCAATTCACATTCCACAATTCAAAATATCATCACATGTGACATATTGGAGGTAATTCACTTCAAAACATAACACTCAAATGTCAACATAACTTGGCACATTAAAATACAAATGCACACCCAATTGGCTCGAGGATTCTATGGAACAAAATGGAGAAATCAAAGTTTACACCATGAACAAAACGAGTCTATTTTTCAGATCTCGTAGGCCACAAGCGGGCAACCGGAAGAAGGCTTTACGTCAATGTGCAAGTGACTACGAAACGGTTCCTCTCTCTCCCAAACACAATCAATTTTCATGCTCAAATCAATCATTCACTGTAGAGCCCGACCTCTACCGCCATCACTCTAGGTATTGTCCTCTTTGGTCAAGGGTGAGTCTACGACTCGAACCCAAGACCTCAAAGTTTTGTTGCACTTTAAGTGCACGCCTCTTACCATTGAGCCACAACAAAACCTTGAGGTCTTGAGTTCGAGTCGTGGACTCACCCTTGACCAAAGAGGACAATACCTGGAGTGATGGCGGTAAAGGTCGGGCTCTACAGTTTGGGTACAAGTGTGGTTTAGTTTAGGGGCAAGAGTGATTTACAACAACAGATGACTTCTTTATTGGTGCATCATATGTACGATCTAGAATGGGTGCAAATACAGGTGGAATCGTCAATGCGATGGGTACGAGCAATGGGTGCGGATGAGCCTGATTGGTGCTATGGCAGTTGAGAAGGTGAACTAAGATAGTGAGAGAGATGTAGTGCATAAGTTGTAGCAAGTTGGATAGGAACTGGAGAGGTGGGGTTAGGGGTAGGTTTAGTTTTTAGGGATAAAAATTTTATTTTAGTCCTTAAGTTTTTTAACTTTATAATTTAGTCTAGTAATTGATCGATATTTTAGTACCTACCAATACTAATTTTTAACTTTATAATTTAGTCCATTAATTGATCGGTATTATAGTACCTACAGATACTAACTCCTGATACAAGATAACATAGTATTGTGTCATTTTTTTGTCAGTAAGGTACGTTATTCGTATCATTGTGCGATAGTCTTCTCAGCACAGAGTTTTTAAAAACCCAAATAATAAGTTAACAATCCCTAAAAAAATTTTGGCTTTTAATAAACTTCTAATATTAATTAAATCTGAATTAATCAAAAGCTTACAATTTTGTGTTAGGAATATTAATTTAAACCTTTTACATTCAATAATTTAGGGTTTTAAATGTAAAGGATATTACTATAAACTTTTCATATTTTTAATGTCTATATTTAATTTGTAAATTTTTTGCAATTCAATTTTAAAATTATAACCAATAACAATCAAATATGATTGAAGTGGGATCCAATTCTATATGCAGCGGAATAATCACAAAACTATTTCATATGATTTTATAGAAGCTAGTATCATTTTAAATCTATAAAATGGTTAACACGTAAAACATTAAACATAATAAAGCATGGTTCATAATTCCTCCCTTATTGTAAAGCTTGATCATTTTCTTGTTATTTCTCTCGAATCTTTTAAAAATAGCTAATCTTAACTACCATAGTCACACAAGTACCTAACTTTTAATGGCATCTATATAACATGATGCGTACGGATGGGGATTAATCTTGATATAATTCGACAGCCTTTAAAACAAACTAGATACACAAGGTTTTTGATACTTTTCTAGACCTCAAAGATCATGATTATCCAAGCAATCTAGACCAAGTAATAAATCAAGAAAAATTGAACAAAAACAATACGCCACAATTAAGATTAATTGATAAGTAGAGTTAGGGTTCGTGGAACAATAAGAACATGAAGAAAACTCCTCATAAGGCTCTCAAATTATCAAAGTGTAACCCTAAAACTAATGTCAAGGAAACTATTTATAGTTGCCAAAATAACTCAAAATTGGGCCAACAGCTCAGGCCTAAAGAGGTAAAATAATAATGTCTGGATCATCTTAAAACAGTAGGAAAATAACCCAAAACAAAATGTCTGACCTATTAGGTGCTGGAGTGCGTGCTTGGGCCTGCTGGCTGCTCGCGTACGCGCCTAGTGTGTGCACCTATCAAGGGCTGTTAAAGCCCAAAACTTAGATCAAACTAAAAAATTGAAGCTATGAATGAGAATCTTGATTCTTTTGGAGTCCATCATCAACCACGTGAGCCACGAATAAATTTAACATGGCCTTCAATCTTTAATCCCATTCCAACTTGCGGGGCTAAAAGGCAACATCAAATCTCGATTAGTGTCGCATTGATCTCAATTTCTGTCAATATAATCATCATGTGCAGCCTTGCTCACATCAGCCCATCCTTTATCAGAAAGATTCATCCTCGAATCTACATCTATATCTAACGGAGACAAGTCAGTAACATTAAAAGTAGCGGACACGTACTCACCGAGCAAGTCAATTTTATAGGGGTTATTGTTGATTCTTTCCACAACTTGAAAAGGACCATCTCCTCGCGGACCAAGCTTAGACCACCTATGGTTAGGAAACCTCTCTTTGTGAAGATGAAACCAAACCCAATCGTCGGGTTCGAAGATCAGCTCCTCACGTCCTCTGTTGGCTTGTCATGCATAAACCTTATTCTTACGCTCTATATGTTGCTTAGCCTTCTCGTGCAACTCTTAAACCAACTCGGCTTTCCTCTCTCCATCTAGGCTAGTTAACTGAGGCAAAGGTAAAGGCACCATATCCAATACAGTTAAAGGGTTAAATCCATAAACAATTTCAAAAGGAGAATAATCGGTAATAGAATGCACACTACGATTGTAAGTGAACTCAATAAACGGCAAGCAATCTGACCACGTTTTCAATTTTTTTCCTATCACAGCATGCAAAAAACTTCCTAACTTTTTATTCACAACTTTCTTTTGTCCATTGACTTGTGGGTGACAAGTAGTAGAAAACAAAAATTTTATTCCCAATTTTCCCCACAAAACACGTCAAAAATGACCCAAAAACTTGGTGTCCCTATCTAAAACTATTGACCTAGGAATACCATGCAATCTCACAATATCGTTAATAGAATAAATCAACAACATGCACAGCATCATTAGTTTTTCTACAAGAAATAAAGTGATCCATCTTACTAAATCTGTCCATAACAATAAAAATGTTATCTACACCCGTTTTTGTCTTCGGCAACCCTACAACAAAGTCCATAGAAATGTCCATCTAAGGGTGACTAGGTATGGGTGAGGGCGTATATAGGCCATGAGATTTGGAGGTCGATTTAACTTGCTTACAAGTAATGCAATGAGCACAAATGTTGTCGACATCCTTTCACATTCCCAACCAGTAAAAATGCTTATACAATACAAGGTCTTAGTGACACCAAAGTGCCCCATAAGTCCTCCACCATGGACTTCAAGCATAAATAATCCATGCAATGAACAATTAGGCAGACAAACAATTCTGGCAATATAAATAACCTCCATGCCTAAAGTATTTCTCAAAAGAACCATGTTAACAAGCTGCATAGACACTAGCAAAGTCCACATCATTGGCATACACCTTCTTAAGATGATCAAAACCTAAAAGTTTATAAGTAAGAGTTGAGATTAAGGAACACCTACACGAAAAAGCATCGGCGACCACATTCTCCTTACCTTGCTTGCAGTGCAGTATGGAATGGTTTCCAAGAACCATACCCAAATTGTATGTTGCTTGTAAATTTATTTTGTCCTTTCAAGTACTTAAGAGTCTCATGATCGGTTTTGATGACAAATTCCTTTGGTTGCAAATAATGCTGCCACATTCCCAAAGCTCACACTATTGCATAAAGTTCTTTATCATACGTTAGATAACTGATTTGCATCCACTCAATTTCTCGCTGAAGTATGCAATAGGCCTGTTTTTCTACATTAAGACAACACCTATACCAATCCTGAAGGCATGACATTCTACTTGGAAAGCTTTATCAAAATTAGGCAAACACAACACAAGTGTCGTATATAACTTCTGTTTCAACAAGTTTAAATGCATGCTCTTGATCTTTCCCTAACTAAATCCCTTCTCCTATTTGACAACTTCGGTTAAAGGAGCAGCAATGGTGGAGAAGTCCTTCACAAACCACCGATAAAAACTAGCTAAGCCATGAAAGCTCATCACATCTAAAACACTCTTTGGTGTTGGTCAATCTCGAATGGCCTTCACCTTCTCCTCATCTATGCCAATCCCTTTCGAGCTCACAACAAACCCCAAAAAAATCAATTTATCAATGCAAAATGTGCACTTCTTAAGGTTTGCAAACAACTTCTCTCAAAGTATCAAGCACACAATGCACATGCTCCACATGATCATTCAAAGTAATGCTATACACAATTATATCATCAAAGTACATAATAACAAATTTACCTAAGAAATCACATAAGACATGGTTCATTAATCTCATGAAGGTGCTCAGTAGATAAACCAAATGGCATAACTAACCACTCATACAAACCGTATTTAGTCTTAAACGCAATTTTCCATTCATCCCCATGTTTCATGCAAATTTGATGATAACCAACTTTCAAATCAATTTTTGTAAAAACAAATGCACCATGCAACTCATCCAACATATCATCAAGTCGAGGAATAGGATATTGATACTTTATCGTGATCTTATTGACAACTCGATAGTCTACACACATGCGCCAAGATCCATCCTTCTTTAGCACAAATAGAACTGAAACAGTATAAGGACTAAGACTTTCACACACGTGCCCCTTTGCAAGTAATTCATCTACTTATCGTTGAAGTCTCCTTCATTTCCTCTAGGTTACTCCTATAGGATGGCCTATTTGAAATTTGTGCTAATGGGATAAAGTCGATTTGATGCTTTGATACCAAAGATGATGCACGCACGGACAGAAATTAATCTTGATATAATTTGGCAGCCTTAAAAAAAACTAGATATGCAAGGTTTTCAATACTTTTCTAGACCTCAAGGATCGTGATTGTTCAAGCAACCTAGACTAAGCAATAAACCTAGAAAAATTGAACCAAAACAATACACCACAATTGAGATTAATTGATAAATAAAGTTAGGGTTCATGGAACAATAAGAACATGAAGAAAACTCCTCACAAAGCTCTCAAATTATCAAAGTGCAACCCTAAAACTAATATCAAGGCAACTATTTATAATTACCAAAATAACTCAAAATTGGGCCAACATTCTAGGCCTAAATAGGTAAAATAATGTTGTATAAATCGTCTTAAAAACAGTAGGAAAACAACCCAAAGTAAAAGAGGGCAAGCGGTGTGCCTAGGATAGCGTGACTAGCGTCTGGCCTGCTGGGCACTGGAGTGCGCATCTAGGCTTGCTAGTCGCTGGCGTACACACGTGCACACCTGTCAAATGCTGTTCGGGCCCAGAACTTGGCTTAAACTGAAAAATTGAAGTTGCGAGCGAGAATCTTGATTCTTCCAGAGTCCATAATCAACCACGTGAGCTACGAATGAATTTAACGCGACCTTGAATCTTTTAAGCCCAGTCTGACTTGCGGGGCTAAAAGGCAACATCAAGTCTCGATTAACGTCGCGTTGATCTCAATGTTTGTTGATATATTCGTCATGTGCGGCCTTGCTCACATCATAACGAGTAGGGAGAACTCTACAATTGTTGTGGAGAAGCTTAGGCAAGGAGTGTTAGCTCTCATGAAGCCTAAGACTATTTATAATACATTTAGGATATTCTAGTAATTTAATTGAAATTAAATTCTAATTAAACTTAAATTAGAATTAAAATTAATTCTAATTTAACATTAATTATGTTTGAATAAGATCCAATTTTTCATATTAGTCCTTCCCAAACTTTAGACTCAATTTTAACTTAATTAAAATACCTTTTCTCTCTTCAACTCATTCTTTGTGTGTAACTTATTAGATTTTCAAATAGATTGATAATGGCTATAAAGTATAACTATAAATGATATTTAGAATTAGATAAATTCAACTCTTTTAATTTATCTTTAATTCTCTAATTAAACAATTTATATCTATAGGTCAAGATTGGCATTTAGAACGCATCATGACCACCCAAATATTTAGAAAAGTTAAAGTGATTTTAACTAACCTTTTCATGCCTGATCTTTTTATATAATTCAATATTTTCATCATACAATATTCCAATTAGACATAGAGCATAGAATTAATTTCTACTTTATTTTAATCTAATCATGCTAGCTCTCCATTATTGGTAATTAATTTAATTAATGACATTTAAAAGCTATTTTCAAAGTTTCATTCCACCTTGGACAAGGATATCTCATATTAACAAGTCAAGAACAATGAAATATTCTTTCTAATTACTTTCGAATGATGAATCCCATATTGATCACTCGACTACTTTGATATAGTTCATGTTATATCCAATGACTACCTATTAAGCTACCATTGACTAGAATAGATCATAAGTAGTACCAAAACCAAACAAACCCTCTAAGAGATATTTTTAATATCTCAAGTCAAAAGATCCCCTATACAAATAATGTTCCAAATGGTTTTCTCATATATGATCTGTTTAGTAAACTTATTCTTTAACAAATACCCATATATTTATTTGTTTAAGTATTTCTATACTTTAGTCTATAAGATTGAATACTTCCTTCACAAGGAAGAAACATAAAGTGTGATAGTCTTTCTACTCTCTTCAATGTCTTGTCTTGATAGAAAAATGACTAGGAAAAATTTAAGGATAATACATAAATGTAATATGAATCTTAAAATTATGATCTCATCATTTCATTTGCAATGTAAATATATCTAACAGACTTTATCATATACATCCAAATTGTATAAGATAAAGAATTTCTTTAAATAATTATATCACTATATTACATCCAACTGATTAGCTATAGAGCATAAACCAATAAGGTCTATCTCCGATTTCCACATTATCAACTAAAACCACAACAAATTTCTTCAATGGCTCTTCCATTATGGATCCAAAATTTGATTATAACTAAATCTATCCCCTAGAATTTAAAAGACTTATTAAAGGCATTATCACACCTCAAAATCCATCCAAAATTAAAATATATGTATAGCTTACAACCTTGAATGTTTTACTAACTAGAAGTATGTTGGAAAATAGAGGGAATTTAAAGAGAGAAAAAATTTGTCCTAATTATTTAAGTGATGAAGAAATAGATATTATCAACTTGTTAATTGCCTATGATCTATCTCTCCTAAGTAGTTTAGATATTAAGAACCATTCGTCATTTAATAAAAGTATTCAAGAGTTATTATGACTTCATAGAAATTACCTGGCTTATAGCAAGAAAGGAATGAATGTAAGAGCAATCTCCATGCTAATATG
This sequence comes from Erythroxylum foetidum, assembly GCA_026546835.1. Lineage (NCBI taxonomy): Eukaryota > Viridiplantae > Streptophyta > Magnoliopsida > Malpighiales > Erythroxylaceae > Erythroxylum > Erythroxylum foetidum. The sequence continues at coordinate 37,915,111 of JANZLF010000222.1, forward strand.
TAAGCTTCTCCATAAACGGAATTTAGTAATGGAGAATAACACATTACTTCTTCTAATATGTCAAATCATCTTTGTTCATAACAAAAATCGTTAGAAAGCATGTTGAAAATAAATATAAGTGGAATGTAATCTGATCATTTAAAATGCAAGATAAAATATTGTTTTATGCGATTGAGAAAGCATTTTGAATATGACAACTTTTGTTCCAACTACTTTTCCACATTCTCCTCCTATGGCTAAAGCACAAGCAATTTTACATCAAATAAAACTTAAAAATCTCCAATGTTTCATTGTGTATAAAGGTCATCAATAGCATATGCTAATATTGTAGAGTCTATTAAAATTTAATGTATATCTTTAGCTCCAATATCTTTTACTTTTTCTTTTATTTGTAAAGAAGGTAATCAATAAATAGATTACCATACCATATGGCTGAAAAATGGTACTAAGATCAATAGTATTATACTATATCATAGAATTGATCGGTACTCAAAATACCAACTAAATAATGAGTAAAATTGTAAATTTATAAAAATTTAGGAAAAGATTGTAAAAAAAACTTGAAATTTTGTAATTTTAACTCCATAAGCTTCCCAACCCTCCTTCCCCTTCCCTCTTCAGCTACCTCTCGTCTCACTGTCCCACTCTCGCAATCTCATGTTATCTAGTGTCCTCCTCTCACAAGCTCGTCGTCATTGTCACACTAGGTTGTAATTGTCGTCGTGAAGCTCATTGCAAGAGCCACTTTAGCTCTATCACTATGATTTGTTCTCCACGTGAACCCGCAGCCACTCTAACTTTCCCATTACTCCAATCTGTCAACATTGCCAACTCACCACAACTCTTGTCTCTTAGTCTTGATCTTCCAGGATATTTGAGGTTTTCTAGAATTTCATTGGTCTTCCAGTTGTTAAGTCTTCCTCATTTCCTCCAGTTCTAAGAGAATTGAGGTTCGTAACCAATGTCTAATTATAAATTACTTTTTGTACATTTGGCTCATCAAGTATTTTTGGTTTGTTAGTGATAACAGAACATCTTCTAATTCTTTTATATTGTAACTACATTAGATAAAGTTATCCCTATATCAAATCATCATAGTGTAGATAAAATCATATACAATATGATCATTTAGTTTAGATTGAATCAATTACAAATTGATTCATCTAATCTCCATTTTTGTATAAATATAGCATACGTTGTAAAGCAATCATCATCATAATATTATACTCAATTTCCAACTTGTTAGTTTTATTTTTTTTTTCTTTCATCGTATCAGAACCTACCTGAGCCAAATCTAAATTTTTTTCTTTCACCTCTGCTACATCGACCATCCATAAACACAACCCTACTACATGTTTATACACAAAACATCACAATATAGACTACTAACACCTCGCTATTGATTACCAACAAAACCAATTTTATTACTAGAAGTCTCAGCAACAATAACTACCTCATCTAGCAAAATCAAGTCAAAGCAATACTACTTATATGTAACTTAATCAGGTATATTGAAGGATCCATCACTCCACCATCTAAGCACCATGCATCAACCGATGACACTTCATCCCTTTAGCAGAATTTCTGGAATGGAAAAAATAGGATAAATTAGTCTATTGCTATCTTACCCTAAATCTTACCTCTACAATCACATCTCTTACTCTCAGCTGTGATATTGCTCGAAGTCTCTAGAGCTAAGAAATCTCTTCTTTTTTGCTGAATTCACACCTCATAAAAGAGGGATTCCACCATCACTGATTATCTTACGGTCGTTTCCATTACAATTGAAGATCTGGCAGCCATAGGAAACACAATCTCGTAGGCAAACATGGTCTCTTCACCATTAATGGCCTTTCCTCGAAATACTAATCCTTCGTCATAATAATGGAGAATTGTGAAACTCCTCCATCCTTCCCTGAGTTACAAGCCAAGTTCTTGCTTCACAAACAACGATTGATGTCCATCCATCAAAATTCCATCGGACAAGGCCTTCACTACTCAACATGGGCGTTGCCCCTTTCCTCACAACAAACCCACAACTAGTGTCGTATGCATTTAGAATAAGAAGACCAACTTAGTTCTTCTTTTAATTAAACTTGGCCCAGGCCATTACATAAATTTTTAGGGCTTGGCCCAAATCAACCAACCCAGCCCAGCTGCCATATCCACCTCACTAGACTCATTATACCTAGCCCAATCCATACTTCCACTAGGCTAGCCCATACAGTCCAATTCAATCAAACCATTCGAACCTATATTCCAATTTCACTTTCTGACTAAAATCTAATTCCCAACCTCTAAAATGTTAATTTTACAACAACAAAAAAATCACATAGCCGCTATTTGTCATTTTTGCTACAAGCAATCCCAAAATATATTTTTCAATCCTTCTTTTGACCCATCACAACTTCAACCTACCTTCTCTACATTACATATTAACTTTCCACCAAATTCCTCCACCTATTCCCTGGATGAAATTACCGAATGACTTCCAAATATTAATGTCTCTTCCTACATGACACTTACGCTGCGTTTGGTTGCCGACTGCGGACTGCAAAGACAGGACGAGACGGAACAGGACTGGACTGGACAGAACAAG
>JANZLF010000222.1:37919832-37934217 GCA_026546835.1 Erythroxylum foetidum
TTAATTTCAGCAAATTTTCTTAAATTCATCAATTGTCTCACCAATTTCTTTCTCATTAATATTCATTTTAATATTTCCAATTATCATCAAAAGTTCAGGGTCCAACATTCCATACAAAGCTTAATTCTGATGGTTCCTTATATTGCTATAAAGCCCACCTGGTAGCTAAAGGTTATCATTAATCACCAAGTCTTGATTATACTGGCACATTTAGTCCATTTGTCAAGCCAAACACTATTTTTCCTCATTCTTACACTTAACTTAGCTAAAAATTGGTCCATATGTCAATTTGATGTTAATAATGATTTTCTCCATAGAAACTTACAAGAACCTATTTTTATGCAATAATTGTAACACCCCACTCTTGCAGAATACGTATCCGACATCTTGAGTGATATTTGAATACGCACCTTACAAGAGTAGTGTGTGAGAGCAATCATATTCTCTTATAAGGCATCATAAAGAAAGACACAATATTTAAAAACCTAAAATTTCTTCATTTCATTGCTTAAACAATATGTACTATGTAGCTTTATAATATCATCCAAGTATGTACAATGTCAAAACTAAGTACAAAATATGCTACACACATGAGGAATTTTACAAAAATTCTATCTAATCCTTCGTTTTCAGCTGATCGACCTTTGAGTCATTTCTTCTTTCCAAAAATACAAGAACTATACTTCTTGTAGAGTCTCTTTGTCACTCGTGTCCTCTCTCAGTCCTAAAATATCAACATTACAAGTCTGATGAGTTTTACAAACTCAATGAGGTAACCATCCTCAATGGTTCACTCAATTCACATAACATATTAAGACATGTAAACACTTAATTCATATCTTTTCATTTATCAAGTAGCATCACTTACCATTTACTCTTTCAATTACAAGTCAATAATACACTTCAATCATTCAAACACACATATTAAATGTTTATGCAATGTTCATGAGACTCACTTTTATTTATTACTTTGTTGTGACAGAGTGCCTTTTTACTAATCTATAGCCCTTGTGGATACCGGGCTTGTTTCATATAATGTCCCATATTCTTTAGGGGATACCAGTCATATTCACAATCAAGCCAGAGGCTCTTATCACATTCTGAGCTTTAAGCTCTTTATACTGGCGACTCCGGTCACAACTTCTTTTAACTTTCATGCATTCATGTAATGAAATGCACGACATTCACATATATTCACTCAACCATTTTATTTCACTTACACAATCATATATACATTCATGATTCATATTTTTCATTAGACCTTGGTCCAACATTCAACAAAATGTTGAGAAATCACATATTTCATCAAATTCACATATAAGGAACACTTCCAATATGTCATTCATGCCCCAAATGCCTCAGACATTCAATGTACGGAATCAACACAATTAATTCCATAAAACAATTTAATAAAGAATTTAAAGCAATAATTAATTAAGTGAGGTCATCTATGTTACTCACAGTTTGCTCCAAAAAGCTATTTCCTCGAAGTCCTAGCAACGTCTAGATGTTGACGCTCAATATGATCTTCTAAATCATGCAATACATACACATTTATACACTTCACAACTTTTCACAATTATAAGTGTTCATTTATGCACATATGTATATATGGAATATGTACAATGCATGGTCAATGACAATATTGGGTACATTCTCTTAATACTCGTCTCATAACCAATTAACATGATCTTTCAATCGATCCTTAACACCTAATACACTTTCCTTACCTTAGTAGCTCAATCCAACATCAACTAGGCTCATTCAAGATCACAATCAAGCCTAAATGTATCATGAGATAACATTAATAAGTCAATCATCTATAAACAAACATATCTTGGGACAAAAGGCATAATTTTGTTGTTGATGTCAGATTAATGTCACTCTAAGACGCTTTAGAAGAGGACTTCGAGATCTACAACTTTTGTGAAGACCCAAAGAGAGATTTGGTCATTTAGAGGGTCAAAATCGCAAACTTGGATAAATGTACCATAAATGTCTACTCAACGGACATACATCCCACCAAAACAGACATCAATAGGGATGGGGAGTTTTCCAGACCTGTGAAGGTCAGTTTAACAGACCTAATCCATTTAACAGACATGGACAAGGCTGGGAGGTTTCTCAAACTCGACAAGGTTTGTTTAGTGGACCTAAAGTCTATCCAACGAGCATAGAAGAAGCACGACTCCCTCAAGAGCATTCCCAATGATTTCTACATATATTCTAACATCATTTTCACTCCTAATCTTCCAAATTCACTTCCTCTAATATAACATCATTTTACACTAACTTAACCACCAAATTGATTTCATTAAACTCTCTAATCTCTACTCAATTGATTCTTCTCTTACAACTAATTCTCATCATTCATAAATTCCTATCCTTTTTCCATAACATATCTCATTCCTAAGTCTCAAACAATTCATATTTAAAATTCATCATTTCAAGTTGATAACTTTTTCAAGTATACCTTAATTTCAGCTCAACATCATCCATATACAATTCATATTCCATGCTTGAACATAAACACCAAAATAGAACATATTCTCATACACTTTTATCAAAAAAAATTCTACACATATCCTACTTCAATTTTTATTCCTAACTATAACCTTAATTCATCTCATTTCAAAAACTTAACTCAACATCTTGGTCAACCTAACTTTCACCTTCATTAAACCTTTAATTCATGATTCATAAAATCTATATACAACTCATTACTCATGGTTTTCATACTCTTAAAACAAAACACAAACATATACATTCATCCACCAATTTACTGTACCTAGTTCTCAACTTCCTATCTAATTTTGAGATTCTTAAAGACAGAATTTAAATTCGATGTATTCATAAGAAATGTATCCATATGTCTGTATTTTAATCCAAATTAAGAATAATCTCATTTGGATAACTACAGAATAAGTTATGGTATATAGATGCTTAATCATTGAAAATGTTACAGTTAACATTTTCCAGCTCTCTCTCTCTCTCTTCCAATTTTTTAGATTTTTATAAGTTCCTACATTTTACACCTAACACATATTGTACACAGATCATCTTTTCTATTTCATTTCCTCTTCATTCTTAACTCCATTTCAACTCAATATCATTCACAATCAAATCATGATCTATATTTGATCATTAACTCAAAAAAAGAACATATACATATACCATTCATCATCAATTTTCTGCACTTCATTCTACCTCATTTAGGACTCATTCTAACTCTAAATCAACTCGACATCAATTTATGAATCATTAATCATAATACATATACAAAAACAAGAAATTTACATACACATTTCATCAATCACATTCATCATATATAAAACATTATTTATGTCCATTTAATCTCTAACCATCGTTATACATGCTTTATGTAACAATACCCATGAATATTAACAAGCTACTTACTTGATTTAGCTCCAAAATATTCAAAATATCACTCAACTCTAGCTCCCAAGCCTCATATGATCTTCATCTTCTAAAGGTGGTTGGGGTAAGTTTTTAGTGACAAATAGGAAGAAGATAGCAAAAATGATAGTAGCAATTGGAGGTGAGAGTGGTCTTCAATGTTGATGAGGTACGAGTGAGTGAAGAAAACAAAAATGGAGAAGAAGAAGAAGAAGGAAACATATGGAAATCATGAGAGACAAACCAAGGATGGTCTTTCAAGTTAAAAGAAACTTGGACTTTAATACATGACTTGTCAAGTGACACTTTTCACTTGCCATATGTCCAATTTCTATGAATTCAAACTATGTTCTCTTATTTAACTAGTCCAATCAATTCCAATTGCTACTCCAATTGTCTCACAATCTTCAATGACACTTGTCAATAAATCCCAAAGTCATTTATCAAAATTTTCATTGCCATTGGACAGCAATTTCTACTAACATTTATCAATTATCTTGCCACTTGGCATTTTTCCTAGTTCAAGAATACCCAAAATTTCAGAAATTTCCTAAATTTTCACCAAATATTCTAAATCAATACATATACTCTCCAAATCAATTTCCAACACATAAAAACCACAATTCTCAATATAATCACATTTATAACTCAATTATACCCGAAAAATGTTAATGAATGCATGTACAATCATTTAAATGCGCAAAAATTCAATATTCATACATGTGTGTGTGCTATATTATGCATGAGCATGAAATGCACTTTCTAAATTCTCAATAAACTCTCATATACACTATTCTAGGGTTCCAACCCTTGACATGGGATAACGGGATGTTACAAAAATCACCTTGTTTTGTTGATCCTCATTTTGTTCATTATGTGTGTTAACTATATAAAACTCTTTATGGTTTTAAGTAGGTTCCTATAGCTTGGTTTCACTGCTTAAGCCACAAGCTTGTTGACCTTGGGTTCATCTCCTCTAAAGCTGAAACATCTCTTTTTATTCACTCCATATCAACTCACACCACCTTTATCATTGTTTATGTGGATGATATCTTGGTCACTAGTTCTTCACAAAAATTTATTCAAACCATAATTGATGCTCTTCACTCTGCTTTCACCATAAAAGATCTAGGACATCTTTGCTACTCTATTAGCATCAAAACCACATTTTCACCCACTAACCTTCTTCTCACAAAATCTAAATAAACTCATGACCTTGTTCACCACACACACCTTGACTCTTCCAATCCTGCCTTCATACCCATTAACCCCTCTCTACCACTTTCCAAAAATCATGACCTTCCTCTTCCTAATCCTACTAATTATAGTAGTAATGTTGGTGTACTTCAATATATTTGTCTAACTAAACCTTATATCCAATTTCTTGTTAACAAAGTTTCATAATTCTTACATTGTCCTACAATTATTCATTGGACAACGGTTAAATGCATTCTTCGGTGTCTTTGCTCTATAATTAATTTTACTGAGTTAGTTAATTATGAATTAACCACAAGTGCATGCAAGGTTTTGAAACCCGGATTAGACGTCGAACTGGAATCCTTACTGGTCACTGGTTCGATCAGTTCGACCACCGGTTGAATCGATGTGACGTCATAATTACGCAATAATTATATTTAATTATATATAATATTAGTAATATTAAAAAAATAGAATGTACCAAATAATATAAGTAAATATAAATAAAAAATTCATTTGATCAGTTCAAATAATATAAATAAAAAACGTGATGCATTTTAGAAAGAAAAAAAGCAAAACAATTTTAAAAAAATCATTGAACCGGCGGCCAATCGGTTTGACCAATCCCGATCTAATCGATCAATTGATCAGTTCGCACTGGTCCAATTAGGGACTGGTTTTTAGGAGTCACCCGGATCGAATAGTTGACCGGTCACCGGTCGAATCGATCCAACAGGTCGGTCTAATCTGGATTTCAAAACACTGAGTGCATGACATAGCTGTAGCTAGTATCGGTAAGTACGAGTCGATCCTATAAAGATGATGAATACTAGTAATTGTCATTATCTTATTATCTAGTCTACGAATTTGATTATGATTTTTAATTTAAATAAAATACAAAATAAACAAATAAAATAAGGTAGGCAGCTATATTGAATAGAGAAATAAGAAATCATTTAGAAAATGATCAATACTAAAAATTAATGTTTAGATTACGAATCCCCCTAAAATCTCTTATAATTTTACCTTTCTATTATGTAATTGTTTTATTGATTTATTAGACTATAGAGATTCCTATACTATGCTAATAACTCACTCTTGATTCTAATAAATACTAAGGTTAAAGTTTATAGGATGCTTGAGTTATGAATCATGTTATTAGGTTTGACCCTAATACAAAAGATTTATGTCATCCTATCTCTAGGGTTGCAATCAAATCCTTCCAATTATGGTATATTTATTCACAAATAGGATTTCTCAATCTCTATGCTATGAAATCAAGTTATGATCTAACATTTGGAATCTATTAGAACATATAATCAAATCACAATATATCAATCAAAATCAAAACATGTTAAAGTATAAACATAGGTTTCATCTAACCTAGACACTAAAGGAATTTATTTACACATGATTGGAAACAAAATCAAACATAAAAGAAAGAAAAACTAATAGAAAACAATGAGTTCATACTTCTAAATCTTCCTGTTTGTCTTTTATCTAATATTCTTGCAAGCTAGAAGTTTGATCTTGTATTCTGATGGATCTTTCAATGATTTCTACATGTTTTCCACTTCTCTAAACCAAAATTGCCCCTTGAGTCACTTAGGAGAATTTACAACTTTTAATATCTACTCCCTCAATTACCTCTGAATACATCCTTTTATAGTAAATTTCAGGGTTATAGGGAGATCATAGGCTGATGCATAGAAAAATACCCAGAATTCGTGAATCTACACAGCCTGAGAGAAGTGCATAGACTGTTACATGCCTGTGCATCCCTTTTGTGCTTCAAATCTTTGTTTTATTTCGTGTTTTCATCTGAATTATTCTCCTTTAAGTCCATAAAGGCAATTATACTCTATGAACACACTTAGAGAAAATTAAGTACCAAATAAAAAATAAAAGTATAAAATATCAAGCAAAAACATATCAAATATATGGTATAAATATAGTTAATTATGCATCTGTCAAACATCCCCACACTTAAGATTTTACTTGTCCTCAAGCAAACTATAATTAAAATTACAAATCTTACAACATCAATCCATCATCAATCTTGATTTCTCCGTTCATACTATACATCATCATATCCTATTGAATCAAATTAATATACAATTAGAATCACATTATCCTAAAAGTAACTTTCTAAGTCAATACTAATAATAATCGCATTGAATTCAAACATATAAATCATTACACCCTCACTAAGATTTCACTCAATGCACTCAAGTGTTTGGGGGCAAAGCATCAAAACTCTTAATCAATGCATAGCAGAACTTTTACCATAAGCTTACAATAATATCACTTCTCCACCACTTACGTATAAATTAAAGATAAAAATCAAAAGGTCTTGATAAGGTTGCAATGGGGCTTAGGTATGGTATGGTTAAGATATCACAAAGTGTTAAATTAAAGGAAATTTACAAAAAAATACTTGCAAAACACTCAAGTCCTTTCATTGCAACTCTATCAGTATCATAAACTTATTCACAAATTTTTTTATACTCATATAATAACTCTTTTTTTCACAATAATTGAGTATTCAATACCACAATTAAAGAAATATTGGACCTTTCAAAAAATTCAAGTCTCAATAAGTAAATAATGTAAATAAACTTCAAAGTTCAAAACAATAAAAAGGCTCTAAAGAAAAATAGGGTAAGGGTTATTATATGGGTATAATTTTAAAAAAAAGGCTAAGGCTCAACTTGGTTATTGCTAAAAGATTTTATAGGTATGGTAATTATCAAAAAATTAGGCTAAAGCAAGTTGTTAAACTTAAGTGCTTTCATCATGTCAATGCTTCTAATTTAAGAAACATGGTCTTAATATGCATAATAAAAGCAAGTTCTAGAATCATCCTACTATACATGATAAAACACATGAAAGAAAGAAAATGAACTTAACATTTTAAAAATTTTGCTCTTGGACTCTAAAGATGATGAAAAAGATGGGTATTATGTGTGTAAATAATAGGAAATATCATTTAACCTAAATATTTTAATGATTATTTAGGTTAAATGATATTTCCTATTATTCTAACCCTCATTCTTTTGCATATTAATTCAAATAAATATTCAACAATGAAATACAATACTTATGGAAAGATTTCAACCAATTCAAAATATAAATTAATAGAATTTTATAATCAAGATTATAATAAACTTAAACAATACAAATTCATTAAACCCTTCCCCACACTTAAAGTTATACATTTTTCCCAATGTACATAATATAAGTATACATAACAAGTTAGAGGGGTTTTTAGTACTTTCCTAATTGTGATAAATTTTCTGATTTCTGATCTATCCAATTGTAAATTACATCCTTGCAAAATATAAGAAAAAAGAAAGGGTTAAAAAGAACAAAAGAAATAAAATAACACAATTACATCATTGACTATACTATTATAGAACAAAATAATTGACAAAAAGAAAATAAGAAATAAAACAAAATAATTGATCCTGGCTCATCTAAGGAAGGAGGGCTCTCATGATGATGATTCTGGCCAGGTGAAGGAGCTACAGAGTAGGTGCCCTCGCCAAATGATAGGGGTTGGAAATCAATGCCTAGTCGGCTGGCCATTAAGAGCATTAATTGTCTCATCCATCTAACTATGCACCGCAACTTGCTCATCTGTTCCACAAGGTCTACCTATTGTCTCTCCAACCCAACTATCACCAACTGGTCCTAGTCCATCGATGCAACCCACCGGTCTAAGATGATGTTGACTATGGCTGTAGTGGCTCCTTTGCTACATACTACTCTGTTTTGTCTCTTCCCTTGAACGCTAGCTCGTTAGGCTCCCTAATAAGTTTATATACATCTCCCTCGGGCTCTTGACATTAATGAACCATGTGCATATGTTGCATTACTGTCAAGTTGAGTGCTACCATGATCGTCATATCTCCCATTAGTGGTAACTGATCAAATATCCTCATTCTTCGTGCTAGCCTAGTCATATAAGGTCCAAAATATATCTTATTGACCTTCTTGTCCTCACTCTGATGTCAAATAAATTGGATAACTGTATGTCCTAGGTGAATAAGTTTCCACTCACTGATGCTATAGAGGAAATACATATCCATGTTCTCGACGATTCCCAGCTATCTCCTTGATTGCTTAGAGTATGGCTCAAAATACTATGGATGTATCTGAGTGCTAGACTATATAAAGTTGAGGCATTTGACTTGCGTAAATCGTAGTCATCTTCAAAGCTTATCCTACTCTAAAAGTGTCACAGAGAAAACCCATACAGAAGATCTATCCATAATGTTTAGTGCTCTAGTGTCCGAAGATACTGTTGGTCGTATAGACCCATAATGATGGAGAACTTAGTATAACTCATCTAATGCATCTCTCTCATCATTTGGAACTGGATTATATTAGGGCGATCCCTGTAATATCCCTTCTCCGGAGAATATGGAGAAGACCTCTAAAGTTAGCTCTCTATGACAAGGTGTCAAGATTTCAAAAAATCAGGACAATTCTGCTATATCTATTAACTCTCTACCCTTTTTGGCTAAGTTAAACTACTTTAAAGCCTCCTAGTCAATGTATCGACTAGCTTCGAATACTTCAGTCTTTGATACCATTCTTCCTGAGCTCCAACATTGAATGACAGCATCTATAGCCTTTCTGGAGGGTTAGACTATCGTAGAAGACTCACCTCGATACGTCTTTTTTGAAGTCCTTTTTGTACCATGATCGTGTCATTTTGCCTAAATATTTAGACAAATGTGAGAAAACTGACATATAAGTCACTAAAGTATGCTTCTCCCCACACTTAATTTCAATCACGCTCAGTACTTATTAATTACAAAATTAAACTAAAAAAAATTAAACAACTAGGAAAAATTAACAAACTAAAACGAATAAAGAAATAAACACAAACAAAATTAATTAGGAAATCACTTGATAAACTAATTAATCTCAAAACTAAAATTAAAAATTTGTGAAATTAACAAATTAAACTAACTTAATTGTTAAATTACAATTCTAACCCTAAAATTGAAATTAAAACTTCTAATGTACCAATTAAACAAAATTGACACAATTAAACACAAGCCCAGTCCTAATTAATGTCAGAATTAACTAATTAACCTAATTAAATAAAAAATAACAATCAAACACATATTGAGACAAAGTTGCACGTTTACGCACATTAAGTTGAATTTTTACTCAAATTTCATATAATTGGTCAAATTAAGTCCTTAACACAAGTGAATAATGCAATTAATCAAATTTCAAACCATCCTCAGACAATTAATTACACAAAATTTGCATAGATGCCCAATTCTCAATTTAAACAATTTCACAAAATATACACCAAAATCAAGCAAAATATTCAATTAAACAAGTATCAACAAGTGAAATTGAAGGAACTACTTACTTGGGTATCGTTAGATTGGCCAAAAATTGCAAAGAAAAATGAAAAGGGAGGAAAGAGGACAGTGTCACTCCAAAACTAAAATTAATTAATTGAACATATACTAATATGAAAGAAAAAAATGAGATAATATTGAAATTGAAATAAACTTAAAACTAACTCATAGGTTGGCTCTCATGCAGCGCTTCTTTAGCGTCGTTAGCTCAAAGTAACCTACACGTTAACCTAACCCTGGGTCTATAATTAGTGGCTTGCGTCCACTTGTTTCTCCACATAAGGGTTTTGTAGACTATAAATAAGTCATATGTTGCAAGATAATAGCAAGGACATGGTTTATCAAATTAATTAATCCAATTGCATATATTAATTCCCTTTTTAATGACAAATTGTTAATAAAAAAGGGAATAACAAAACGCCCTGAATCGATAATTGATTCGAACAGTTTATCTTGGAGGAAGTGGGAACCCTTTATACTTAAGGTTACTACCAATGTCTTATCAGTAGTTTCCTTACATGGTTCCTCCACCAGTTCTTCCTCAACTACCTCTATCCACTCTTCTTCTTCTTATTCTTTTTTCTGGACAAAGGTTTCTAGCTCATCTTCTTCAATTACATCCTACCACTCCTCTACTTCCTCTTCTTAGATGGAGACTCCTTCTTTTGGAAGCTCTTCTTAGAATGTCACTCCAATCATAAAGCCAACCCTTGCCTTTTCTCACTCTCCAATTCACAACAGTTAACTTTTATTTCAACAAGGAGTTTCATTAATTTATTATCTGCAATACTTCCTTCCTTTTCCTCTTCTTTTACTAGGAACTCTTTTTTGTTACTAAGAGTGATTGTCATTCCATATTTTGTAGGGTCTATTTCAATAGTACTAGGTAAACTCCCTTGCATCTCATCAAATAATGTCTTCACCAGTTGATCCATCTGATTCATCAAATTTTCTATACAAGCCTCTTTTTCCTATTGCCTTATGATTGATTCTTGAATAAAATTGACCATCATATTCTCCAGAGTTAGCTTATTAATTGAAGGTGTTTGGTGTTGTAAGTATTCAGCTGGAGTACAATCATTCCATCTATAGGCGTAAGAGTTACTCCACTCTGAATTATAAACATTCTCATATGGTGCACCTTGAGGTTGGTTATACATGCTCAATTGCTCCCATATATACATCGAGTCTTGAAATTCATGATTGTAAAAATTACTCCCATCAATGTTGTAACATGGTCTGGATGTCGATTAAGCCTCCGAAAATATATGAGGAAACCTCTTTCTCCCATATGGTGATGTTAGAGACTATGAAGACATATTTTGGCTACCATAAAAGTATTGTCTGCTCCATCCTTCTATTGTGAGTTATGACTATGACAATGAATCTTAAATCCTACAATAAACCACAAACTAAAGACTAAGTAGAGAAGTTCAAAAGATAATTAAATGAAATAATGACTAGAATAATAGAATTCAGGTGTTCTTAATATCAAAGTCCCTAACAATGGTGCCAAAAACTTGATTGACTTTTACTGAGTTAGTCAATATAATTAACCGCAAGTGTACAGTGTAGATGTAACTAGTATTGACAAGTACGGGTCGATTCCATAAAGACCATGAATACTAATAGTTATCATTATCCTATTATCTAGTCTATAAATTTGGTTGTGATTTTTAATTTTAAGAAAATATAACCTAAACAAATAAAATAAAGTAGGCAATAATATTGAACAGAGAAACAAGAAATTACTTAGAAAATGATCGATATCAAATTTTGATATTTAGGTTACGAATCCCCTAAAATCTCTGAAAATTTGCCCTTGTTATGCAATTGTTTTATTGATTTATTGAACCGTGAAGATTCCTATGGTATGATAATAGATCACTCTTGAGTCTAATAACAACTAATCCTAAGGTTATTAACTGAATTATTCAAATTAAAGATTATAGGATAGCCTTATCAAGTTGTGAATCCCGTTATTAGGTTTGATCCTAATCTAGAGGATTTATGTCATCCTATCTTTAGGGTTGCAATCAACTCCTTCCAATTATGGTAGATCTATTCACATATAGGATTGCTCAATCTCTATATTATGAAATTTGATTATGATATAATATTCTAAATCGATTCAAAACATATATTAAATATGTAATCAAATCACAATATATTAACCAAACCAATTGCATTAATAAAAGAATCAAAACATATTAAAATGTAAACATAGGGTTCATCAAACCTAGACACTAAAGGAGTTTAGTTACACATGATTGGAAATGAAATCAAACATAAACAGAAAGAAAAATTAATAGAAAACAACAAGTTCATAATTCTAAATCTTCCTATTTATCTTCTATCGAATATTCTTGAAGGTAGAGGTTTGATATTGTATTCCAATAGATCTTTCGATGATTTCTTCATATTTTTCACTTCTCCAAACCAAAATCCCCCCATAAGTTGCCTCTTAGAATTTCAGAATGCCTTCTAATGTCTAGTCCCTTCAATTGTGTAACATTCCGTTAATGTTAGCAAGGGTATTTTGGTAAATGGGGACTGACTGATAGGCTTTACTGTATTTACTGACTAAGTATGCTACTGGCCTCTAATTATAGAGGAACAGGTCTACTGCATATGCATATTTATTTATTCATTGGTACATGCATTCATGATTTTCCGGTATTCAATTGTAAATTAGAATTGACTGGAAATTAACTGGGTTGTGAACCGAATACTGACTGAACTGACTGGATTGGGGGACTGATTGAGAATTAGAGTAATTGGGTTCGATTGACTGATTTGATATTGGTTACGAGTGACTGGTAATTATTAGTGGTTTATAGGAAATTTTCGGGAAATTCGGGAGAAAATGTTCGGACCGAAAATAGATGGGTGACTGACTGATTGACTGTATATTACTGAAAGAACTGTCATTGAAATTTAGAGACTGAAATTTGGACTGATATGGAGACTGAGGTCTATAAATACTAGGGTTGAATGAAATTTGGGGGAAAACCTAAAACATTTCCTTTCTTCTTCTCTCCTTCGACGGCGATTTCGAGTTCCTCCATAAGTAAGGATTTCTTGATTCTTTCTTATGGGTTTTCTTCTCATTGTGCTAAACTAACTGATTTGTTGTGATTGATGAAGGATTGAGAAGTTATTGAGTGGATAATCGTTGGTTTTGAAAGATTTTAGGGTTACGGTGAAATCAGTGGAGAAATCGTCGATTGGTAAGTATTTTTGTGTTTAATGTTGTTTTTAATGGTTTCTATAGCATTCATGGCATTTATTAGGGTTGATATGGGTAGATGGGAGTGTTTAATGGAGGTTGGTATGTGTTTTAATGGCGGAAATCGATCGGAGAAGACGATCGGACCGCCGCACGTCGCGACGAGCACAGAAGCTTTTGGGCTTCGTCGCGACGAATAAGTTGATTTAAATTAAATGTATTGGTCGCGACGTATGCAGCAAGCGTCGCGACGAGCAGGGAAAGAGGCCACGTCGTGACGAGTTTCTGGCTAACGTCGCGGCGAGCCGCAAAGAGACGCACGCCGCGACGAGCGTGCTTCACGCCGCGGCGAGCGTGTTTCTTCGCGCGGCGAAGGCCGCAAGGTCGCGACGAATAACTGATTCATTGATTTAATTGTGGTTCTATCTTACTTAATTGGGCATAGTTTATGGTGTAGACCTCCGATTGAGGTGATTCTCGATTCACTGTGAACTAGGGAAAGAGGTCTACCTCTGAGGAGATATTGAGAGTTGGAATTTAATTGAAATGGCACTGATTCTTGAGATTAAGGTTAATTATGGGTTATAGTGTGATCTAAGTACGGAATTAAGACAATTGGAGTTCTAATTGAGATTTTCACTGTATAATTTGGCCAATGGATAGGAAATTGTTATAGGAAGTATGAATTGAGAAAATTGAACTGAACTGAGGATTGAACTAAATCAGTGTTGATCCAATTGAGTGAAGAGTTGAGATCGATCATAAGATAACGAAATGGGGTTTTAGCACCGGAAATCGTGATCATGCATTGGACATAATTTCATAGAGACATATGCATTACTGTACTGTTTAATTGAGCAATTAGTAATGGACTGTACCTTACTGTTATAAAGGCACCGTTGGACCGTCGTTCCACGGACATTGCTGGGACTTCCAGGCAGTAACTCGGAAGTTACAGGTGAGTAACCTAAATGGTTTCTCAAATTCTTGAGTGTCTAAATGTTCACTGTAAATTACTTGATAACGTGAAGTACATGATTACTGAATTATATGTGATTGGATTGCACTGTATTATTATTGAAATGTATATGACTGAACTGCATGCCCTTACTGTATAGGATTGAACAATGTGAATTGCACTGTATGACTGCATGA
>JANZLF010000222.1:37934317-37947169 GCA_026546835.1 Erythroxylum foetidum
TGATTTGAGTGAACCATCGATGATGGTTTCTCACTGAGTTCGCAAACTCACCCAACATTGCAATTATTTTTCAGGAACCGAAGAGTACCCCGTTAGCAAAACGGGAGTATGTTGCAGGATTTAAGTGAAGGACAGAAGTCGGGATCAGTTCGTGTCTGCATTGCACGTCTTTACTTTTGTACTAAAATGATTATTTGTATTCGTAAGATTGACCTCGGTGGCTATTGAAAATGTGTGTAACCAATTGGATGTGATTGAATGAGTCCCCAAGTTTGAGAATAGACTTCCGCGCATTTGTTATTTAAAAAGTAATGTACTGATTTCTGATCGAGTGGTTAGCACGCCACCCTCGTGGGTCTAGGACTCGGATATCACCCACGATATCGGGTTCGGGTCTCGCGGGAGTGGGGTGTTACAAATTGCCTCCAAATACTTCCTTTTATTATAAATTTTAGGGTTCTAGGGAGATGCAAAGGCTTATGCACATCCATGCATCAAACTGTGCAAAACTCAAAATACCTAGTAAGGCCTCAAAGAAGAACACAAGTTGTTGTATACCCGTGCATCCATTTTATGCTTCAAATCTTTGTTTTAGGTCATGTTTTCATCCGAATTCTTCTTCTTTAAGTACATGAAGGCAATTATACTTTGTAAGCGCACTTGGAGCAAATTAAGTACCAAATATAAAATAAAAGTATAAATTATCAAGTAAAAGAACATCAAATATGGGGTATAAATATGGTTGATTATACATCTATCACTCTACGCATCCTATGGCCTATGCTAGACCAAACTTTTTACGTTAACCATCACTGCTTACTATAATGCTAATTAGTTTGGGTGTTCTGATGATCATCAATTTACATCTAGTTATTGCTTTTTCTTCAACTCCTCTTAAATTTCTTGGAGTTCTAAGAAACAATCTACTGTGCCTAGATCTACTGGTAACGTAGAATATAGAAGCATTACTCTAGCTGTCGCTAAACTATGTTGGTTTAGTTCTCTACTTGGTGAACTTGGATTCTTATATATTAAACCACTTTTGTAATGTGACAACATAGGTGCTACCTTTCTTACTGTAGATTATGTCTCTCATGCTTGTGCAGGATCTATTTGCGAAGAAATTTCTGTTCATACGTCATATATCGGCTTCTTACCAAATTGTTGACATTCTCACCAAGCCAATAGGGTTTGCTTCCTTTTTGTTGTGATGTCACAAGCTCAATGTTCTTTCAAACATTAGCTTGGGAGGGGCTGACAAGAGAACATCCTAAATCTTATCTGTTGTAATTATATTTCCATTAAATCATCTTAATTTAGATATCATATACAATCTGATAATTTAGTTTAGATTGAATTAATTACAAATTGATTCATCTTATCTCAATTTATTTATAAATATAGCATACATTGTAAAACAAATATCATAAAAAATCAATATATATACTCTCATTCCAACTTCTCGGCTTTTTTTTCTTTCAATTAGTAGGAATTTTTAACCTTGAAATTCATATTATAAAAGTGTCAATATTTGATGTAATATTATTAGATTTTTAAAACTCAAATAACCTAGTATCTTCTTTGAATCCCTTATTTGATGATTATTTGCATATAGTAATAACTTTATTTGAAAATTTGGTTATAAAATTTAAGTTAAAGTTTGTCATTTCTTGATTAAAGAAAGCTATTCAAATTTGTTTATAAACTTGATGTACCTAATAGTCTTACTAGGTCCCTAATTACAAAGTTAGAAAACTTTGCAAGCCTTTGGAAGAAGGTGCTTTTAGGCTTGTCTTAGATCATTGTAAGTTATGATGCCCCCAAGTGGAGATGGGATGAGTTTGGTGTCAACTTAGAGTTTCCTACCTTATACATATAGGATGATCAACTACTTTGACTCTTGGCAGTTTATAAATATATAAGTTAAGTTTGTCCACTTTCTTCATTACTATTTAAAGAACTTAAGGATTAAGGTTATAAAGCAAGAATAATTCGTTTATTGCACTCCTTATACTACACATTGGATTGAATGGATGTTGGAAAGCATAGGAGATGCTAGATACTTCCCTATCATTGATGAAATTGTGCAAAAAAAGAAGAAAAGTGACCAAAGTTATATATAATCATATATGGGATTTATTGCATCAATGGTAGGCATTTTTGTCCTATCAATATAAAATTTGTAACAAATTTTTTATCAATGTTTTATTCAAATGAAGAAGGAACTGAGATCAATGTTTACAAATGGTAAATGGTTTGTATCTCTGCATCTCAGATCTAATGTTAGAATGAAGTTTTCTAAGATTATATTTGAAGGTCATAAATGTTAGTCTAAAAGTCAAGTTGTTATTCACAATCATGAGTCTTTGGTAAAAGTGCTTCGTTTGGTTGACAGTTGATAGTGATATGAAGGCTACCATTGGTTAGTTTTATGATGTAATGGAGAAGGTGAAGCAAGCAATCAAATTCAATTTGAAAAATAAGACTTTCTTGTCTGTACCTTATATTGTAGTCATTAATGAAAGATGGAAAAGACAATTTTATTCTTTATTGTCTGCTATTAGGCATTTCTAAATCTAAGTATTTATTTAGACCAAGTTTTATAACAAAAAAGTTGAAGTTAAAAGGGAAATTTTATTAACTATCACAATAATTGTTTCATATGAAATGATAAAAAGATATCCTTAGATCACAAATAGAGGTATACAAGGATGCATGCAGTGATTTTGGAATGCCCATGCAATACATCAAAGAGACAAACTTAATCTAGTTTTTTTATTTACTTTTGTTACTTGCTTAAAATTAATCATCACTTTATTTTGTTTGTAAATTTACTTTTATTGTCTTACAGTTGCTTGGTACAACCAATTTGAAAATGATATTTCAAAATTGTAAAAGTTGGTAGTTTGAATTCTTAGTCAATGTGTGAAGAATTCATCCATTTGCAAAAAAGAGACAAATTGAAACACAAAAAATTAAATAATTTAGTATTTATTCGATATAATTTGAACCTTCAAAAAAATATGTTATTATCATTATTAAATTGAATATAATTTCTCATAATTTTTTGGTAATTTTATTTTATTTTTTATTATGACTCTTAATAGAAAAAGTAGCACTTTATATCCATTTTGTCTTCATTATATTGATCTTTTAGAGGAATAAGTATATGAGGAGCTAAGTTTTATAAATGAAAGCGACTTAGAAGATAAATCTTAGATGGTAAAGTATTAATATGATAATTTGGCGTGATGAGTTTAAATAATATGATGATAAAATTCCTCCTGAAAATTTTATACCAAATGAAAATTAAGTTAATAAAATTTGAGTGGATACAACATTAAAAAATGTTTCAATTTTTCTTTTTTTCTTTTAATTTTACTTGTACCTAATCTATATATACATCACAAATATAAAACTTTTAATTATAAATACTTGACATTTTATTGTGTTTTTTTTATACAAACTCATTATTTTACTTGTGGACCAATATTATTCTTATTATATAATATTTTAATGTAAATAATTATAACATTTTAAATACTTTATTATTCTTGATTTTATGTAGAACCAAATCTAATACTAAATTCGATACAATATTCACAATATTGAAGGAAATACATTTGCTTTTAAGTTTTATTATTGATCTCTTGTTCCGGGAAATGTTTGAGCGGGCTCTTTTCCCCAATGGCTCGTAAATGCATTTTTGACTGGTTGTGTTTAGTGAAAGAAGGAAATAAAAATAAAAATAAAAAAAAAACTAGAGTGATTCAAATAGTTAAAAGAAATTTGTAAAGTTCGAAGGATCTCTCTTGGAGATAGAATCCAAAAGGCCGCTTTTAAAAAAATTGGGAGCATTATTAAATTACAACAATGGCATCACTTTGTCGCGCAAATCAACCCTCGAAATAACTCGTGCGGGACTTCCCGATATCTTGCATCAGGCAGACGCTTGCTAATTCTTCTGCAAGAACAAGTAAATGAAATAAAAATATTAAGAAACCGATTTCCTTGCTCTGGTTGTTCTTCCACCGACCTGCGTTTGCGTCTCTCCAGTTTTCGGTGGGTTTGATGGTTGACTTCCTCCTACATCTGGATCTAACTTCTGATCATCTGACTTGCGCTTCCTCCCTCTAGTTTTTGGGGGATTATAATTCAGTTGACTGCTTTTTTGGTTATCCAATTTGCTGCCGATTGCAACCCCACCATAACTCTCTGTCGCAGTTGCATTATACTTGGATGATCCCTCACCTTGGCCTCCGTTATTACGAGCTTCATGTCTTGCTTCAGGCGATGCCTTTTTTGTATTTGGCTCCCGGGACTTTGCTGCCGGAGTTCCCTGGGTTGGCTCCACCCATGAAGAATGTTTGTGACTCCAACGAGCATTCCCAAACCACTTGTCAACCTGCATTGAGCAACATCTTTCCAGTTACATAAAATAAGTAGCAGATATCTACTAAAGAGGAAAAATAACAAATAAATAAATATGCATTATATCTCCACATGTTCATACGTTGCTAAATGAATGACTGATAGCAAAGATGCATAACCTGTTGAAAAGTAATTCCCAGATCGTTGGCCAATCTTTCTTTTGTAGCTCGGTCAGGATACTGATTTTCCTTGAAGGAGTTGTAGAGTGTCTGAATAGCAAAACAACCATAATTTCGTCCATTATTAATCGAAAACTAGAAAAACAAATAAACTATCACAATTTTCTATGGCAAAGTGAATAAACAGCCTAAACTAACTTTCATCCATTGATTTATTTCCAAAAACAAACGACCAGACACATAAGAACGAATGACTAGAGTCCAAGATAAGAATCCAAAAGATGCATGATAAATTATATAATCAAATGTTAACCAATATTGCTGCCAGGTTTTCAACTTTACTTGATAATACTTGCTTCCACTTTTTCCAAAACAATGAGCTAGGGCATTTGCAAAAACATGCAAGTTTGTTTTCCATCTTGAAGAAGTTATTCATCCTTAATAAGAAATGAAAACACTAAAACTGCAACTTGACAATCCCAAATCATAGCCTACAAATTAAGATCAAATTTCTAACCATTTAAGAAAGACTTCAATATTTAATTAATACCAAAGAGATCCAGACTCAAAAAAGAAGACTTGTAAAAGGCTTACCTGTGTCACAGCATCTCCAAGTCTCTTATATGATGATGACCTAACATTTTTTTCGTGACAACCAGATGCAGATGATCCCCCGTATATTTTAGCAGGTGACGTAATTGCATCATCTAAGTTAACTTTATGGCATCTTTCTCCCTCATTAGTATTCCCAATTTCCCCCATATATTGCTGCAAATTGGAATTCCCGTTCATATTCATGGAAGCAATTCCATTAGCAGAAGCTGAAGTATTTTGTTTTGCACTTCTCCTTCTCTTCATTGGTCTGACTCCATCGGCATAATCTTCATCATCACTTGAATCAGATGAAGCATTTGCATATGTTTCCTTCACAAATCACAAGGATGAAAGCTAAGTAAACAACAGAAGGGAACAAGAAAACAGACAATAGCAAACATCCAATGCATTAAATATGCTATCACAAGATAAGCACCTCTAGTATTATATGTACTTGCAGTTCTAGCCATCATTGGAACAGTTACACATTGACACAACCTGAGTAGCTTTTTTAATTGCTCCATAGCACAAGCTACTGTCTATTTCCCATGCACACATATGGAGACATTACCGTCAATTAAGAAGGCAGGGACTGTCATTATTCTTGTTTTCAACAATCGACAAGTAGCTTATGGCATTGACATATTGCAAGAGTAGAAAGTTCATCTCTTACTCCAAATCAAGTTCTTCTAGACACACATACCAAATAGACAGAGCATAACAGAAAACTACAAATCAAGTTCTTCTAGACACACATACCAAATAGGCAGAGCATAACAGAAAACTATCCTAAGTACAAAGGGGGCACATTTTCTTTGCACAGGTTGAACACCTCCATTAACATGGAGATTGAATCGAAGCAAGTTTATTGGACTTGAAATCACTTCTGAGATAAAAGCTTGGCAAATATGACCAGAGGATCATGAAAAACATGACTAAATAAAGAACTCACATCATACAGCCTTTTGTAATCCAATCTTTCCACATTTCTTTTCTGAGAAACAGATTCAGAACATTCTTGGTTTGCGTTCTGCTCCAATATGGACATAAGCTCACCCTTCAAAGACTCCTTTCGACCAATCCTTGATCTAGGTGCACTATAGTCTTTTTTAAGCGCAAACATATTTTTTTCTTCCCCTGCTAATTCATTGTCATTAAGAGCAGCGCTAAGATCTTCAGAGTCTGATGTAAAATCAGAACTTGAACTTTCTTCCTCCACCTTTTCATCACGATCTGGAGCATCAGGATCAAAGTCGTCATCATCAGGATCATCAGAAGGAAGCCCCACGTACTGGTCATCTTTATGAGGAGAAGGCAATTCATCAGATGCAGAAGTGAAGTCTGACTCATCTGAGCTTGTTTCATTTTCCTCTCTATTCTTATCTATGTGTGAATCAGAGTTAGATTCATCTCCCTCTCTCT
Organism: Erythroxylum foetidum; assembly: GCA_026546835.1. Lineage (NCBI taxonomy): Eukaryota > Viridiplantae > Streptophyta > Magnoliopsida > Malpighiales > Erythroxylaceae > Erythroxylum > Erythroxylum foetidum. The sequence continues at coordinate 37,940,884 of JANZLF010000222.1, forward strand.
TTACATATATTTCTGGAAGATCAGGATCAAAATCATTATCATCAGAGTCATCAGAGGAAAGTCCAAAGTTCTGATCCAGATTTTGTCCAATTGCAGCTTCAGGGAATACCTTCTGCACATCGGACAGAAGAACAATGAAAATTTTCTATTTAATATTTAAATAAAATATATTAAATTAGTTCATAATAAACTATTATTGCCACATAATTACCTCCCAGCTGTCCATGACAGAAAGATCCGTTCCTTGGGAGTCATTTAGCATATCAATGCAATCAACTTTACAATCGCACCCAGGGCATAGCCAACCCTCATCATCAGGAGGAACTGCATTCCAAAGGGGAGATCAAAAGAATTAAGAATAATGAAAGCAACTCTGTGAAACAAATATCAAAGTCATTCCACATCTTATCCACCAACTGAATAGAACATTACTATCTTCCTTTAGCAATGGAGGTGTCAAACAGAGCTGGTGGAACCCTCGGTCGCAAATACCATCACACAGAACAATATCGTTATCCATAGTCAAGTCTTTGGATCCACATCTGGCACAAAATATCTGCCAAAAGAGAAGTTGTCTGAAGTGGTTATATTTCAGCATCTCAGTATCAAAAACTGAAGAAATATTTTAGGCTAGAGCAATAAGTAGGAAAAAGAATTCTCAACAAGCATGATCAAAAACTCAAGAAATCTCTCACATCCTCACTGCTGATCTGTCCATCAGAATCAAACAAAGAGGTAGGAAACCTTCCTTCAGCGCACAATGAATCAATACGGTGAAACAAATCCCTTATTTTCAGTTTACGTTTTAAAATTTCTGCTGTGGCTCGTTGCAGCTCCTTCTCCGGCTTCAACTTTTCAAGGCTGCAGAAATGACATAAATGGAATATTACATACAACCTGTTGGCGGAGAAAATCATTAAACATATAGAGAATATAACAAGAAGCTACAGATCAAGAGCAAAGGACAGACCAAATTAATTCAGATTCTCTCAAGACTCAAGAAAACAGAATATAAGCTAGCTTATCAAAAAGAATCCAAAATATTTTCCATACATTTTATATAGCAAAATGCCATTTTTACAGATGTGTAAAAGGGCCATCAATGAAGATAGAGAGTCTTTGGGTCCACTATAACACTGTTAAAGTGTTTTTGACAAAATTACCAGTCTTTCAAATCTATTGGAGCATGAGGACTAACACAGACATAAAGGAGCAGTCTTTCATCTTCTTTCCACGTTTCCTCTCTACAATAAATTAAACCAAAGTTTATAGCACAGCAATGATTGGTAAGACTATCAGCTTTGGTTAGCACTTAGTTTTATGCTAGCAAGGAGCTGTGCAGTCCTAAATCTAGATTTGTCCTTCAATTATGTATACGACCACAAAATGGTGATATTGCTCCAGAGTTTATGGCACAGCAGCAATTGGTCAAACTACCATGCTTTGTTAGTAGTTACATTTTCACGTTAGTATAAATCAAGATTCATCCTTCAGTTTTGTACAGAACCACGTGTCTAGTTGACACAAAATAATATCATACTCAACATCTCAATTGGATTCCCATGCTTACTGAGTTTCTGTCATATGATTTTATGTCTCTTAACCGATCAGCTATTCCCGATAATCATATCTTAGATTAATAATTTCTTGTTCTAGCCATTTTGCTTATTTGAGATATGTGTTTTTACAACTTAGTTGTAGAGCAGAACTAGTTGTGGATATATGTAGCTCAACAAAAACAAACAATACGATTCAACTTCACAGTTTTTGTGGCCAGACTCAAAATTACTTTATAAAAAAGATTACGAAGATAATGCTACAAAATATAAATTGAAAGGGTCTTTGAGATCATTGAACAAACCTTAGTCCTTTCCAGCCCTCTCCAGAATAAGCAATGATCAGGCTTTGCTCATAGCTCATTCGATTCAATAAATATCTTAGATGTGTCTTGATCCTTGAATATTCATCTGCTACAACTCTCTCTTTTATTTTCTTTTTTCTTCTTTGGTTTTTTTTCTCTGCATTGGAATTAGAACTAGCTAAACTATTGCTGGTCTCAGGTGCTTTAAGTTTTCCTTGTGATCTTGACCGCAGAACTCTATCCGTCCCTGTCAAGGATCTCAACATGTATTTTTTCCTGGAAAACTTTGGCGTTTTTTTAACCTTTCCTCCCAATCTGCTGGAGTTATTAACTGCATTCTTTGGTGTTTCAAACTGTTTGACACTTGAATGATTGTCCACATCACTTTGCACTGATCCTAATAGCTCAGCAACAGGAATCAGGGTCTGATTATCAGGAGGTAGACCCAAAAACTGACTACTTGAAATGGATGTAGGAGTTTGATCCAAAGATTCATTAGGAACACAAATGGGTGAAGCTCTCGGTTCCTCTATTTTCTTTTGCACCATTTCAGAGTCAACATTTTTTCTCGCCTGCAATGTATCACAACAATTTCTGTTCAATGGAAACTCAGGGGCTGGGAAACATGTAGTTTCTTGGTGGAGAGGATTTTTAACACCAACCTGGTTACTTTCGTTTGAATCTTCATGCGGTTGTGCCACAACTTCAGTAAAAGCATACAGGGAATCAACAGGAAATGCTTGCAATTTTTCTGTCACAATACTGCTTGATGGTGTACCATTGGTTTCCTTGCCTACATTTGCTATTATTTCAGAGCTAACCAGTCCATTTTCCTTCAATGGACCGCTATGTGCACATTCACCACCAAAATCCATGCTTGAACTTCTAGGAGCTGTGCTCTTCCTAGATGTATGTTCAAGAAGGGGATCTAGAACTTCAGTAATTTTGTATACATCTTTGACAGATGATCCCAACGGTTCACTAGCAACATGCCCGGGGATTGCAATACTGTCTCCTGGTCCAGTCTGAACTAATTCTTTCTCGTACTGATCATCCTGCTCACACCTCGCATTGTATTTTGACTCGGAATCTAATCCATGAGTCTGTTCCATTACAGTTTGCTTAGGACATGGATAATTGTTGGTATGACAACCAAGTTTTGATGGAGAAACACCCATATGTTCTTCCCTGGACATTGAAAGTTGACAGCAATACAAACTCTCAACTTTCGTCAAGCTTCAAACAATATATATGACTCCAACCCTTATCATAAGAACTGACTGATAGACTGGTAAAAGTGTTCACGTTATTGTAGGCATTCAACATAAGGAGCAAGTATTTGCTTCAGAAACTGACCACGAAATCAACAATCTTCACTTGCCAACAGTAGCACATACATTGTCACAACCTCTTCATCAAAAATAGTTACCTGAAGGAAGTGATAATAAGAGAAGAGTTAACAAACCAGAACATGTAATCACTTGTCAATATCCCCATCAGATTTCAGGAAAATGGCTCAGACAATTCCACATATGATGTATAAGGTACCGGCAGGAATGTCCAACTGTAACCTTTCTGGTATATTATGTATAAAGTGAGACTGCTAAAATGGTAAATGTATATGCTCAATATTATACAACAGTATGCATATAGTTTCCATGCCATTGAGGAAAATAATTTTATTATTGATGTTATACATTGTTTACAAGTAAGTCTATTCCCGTAACCTATACACTGGTGCATACTCAAACCGTGGAAAGTTTTTAAAAATGACAATCAAGACAGAATAAACTGTACACTCTTCAGTTTAACAGTCAGAACTAATGATTCGTCTGATATGCTCATAGCCTCACCATTGATATACTTAAGATTATACTCAAAATTTAAACAAAATTACAAGAGGTGGAGACATATATCTCTATCAATTCTCCTCTAGGTCAATGAAAGTTAAAATTTGAAGAGTCCGATAATAGTTGAGAGAAGCGCAAACCCATGCTTTACAAAAACGAGCACATTAGTGCTATCTAGATGCATTAAACTGCTACATTGTAGAAACCTTATAATTTCCACATGCATTTAAATGCTCCAGAAAACCTAGAATGCAAAAGGAGATGCAACATAAATTATATACAAATATCTCAAATCCCTAAATAACAATTTGGAGAAAATGGCAAAAGGGAGGAAAAATGAGAGTGGCAACCACCATTCCATTGTTCCTCGCCTCATTTGAGGTCATAGCTTGCAAAAAGGGATCTCCAAAACACGGGAAGAAAGCGATGCCCCAAGCAAATCGAGAAAGTGTTCTTTATGTTGACTATAGCTAGAAAAAGGTAAATAATTCCCATAAATTGCACAGGATTTTGCATCAGATAGTCTCATTCATCATTTACTCCTTAATATGCACCAATGCTTCAAAAACACGCATTCCTAAATAACTTTCCAAGGAAAATCACCAACTACCAAGTACCTACCAGGTATTGGATTTTCGTCCAAATTCTGAAGAAGTAATAAGTACAAGTTTTACAACATACAATTAGGCAAGTGATAAAAGCTTATGTGAAAGAATCATGCTGATGGCCTCTAGCTTCCAGTCCTTAATTAGTTCAGGCCATTAAAAAAAAAAAAAAAGAAGATCAGATAACAGTCAAATTATGCAAATGGAAAATAAAGCTGATATGTGCAAGATATACATTATTAAGAATGAAATGATCTAAGAAGGATTTCAGGCAAGTCTTTCTGATATATATATTATAAAGAGTGAAATGATCTATTGGTCCATAAATGCTTTGTTGGTAAACTCACGAACTCCAAAAAAGAATAAAAAGGATGAACATAACCAGAATTTATGCTAGTATCTTGTTTTAACTTAATAGGTCAAAGACTACCATAATTATTAAATAATGTGTTTCATTTTGGCTTGATAAAAAATATAGATATCAAGAAAAATTTGAAACACTTGGACAACAGCAAGTTATTGGCCTGAAAAGTAGTCCTTCTAAAAGAGCTACGTATTAAAATAAGAGTGTTACTATTACTTGGCTGGATAAAACAAACTAAAGAGATTCGTGAACAGACATTAAAAGCTATCATAGCAAGTTGATTAAACTGAAATTTCAATGCTTAACTACCCCTCATTATCCTCAAGCAGCAACACACGCGTGTCTTCACCAACAGCAGAACTTGGCCGATGTTACTGACCTCATCCATTGCCTACTCTAAACTCCATTAACCCACAAAGCTCGATAACAAGTATACATATCTTCTCCCCACATTTTCCACAAAAATAAAACTACAACATCCTCCACATCAGAAACAAAAAGAAAATTACAGCATACACTTAAGAAAAGTATAAATAAACACTGAACTGTCAAAGATCGTCAACTTTTAAACGCATAGTTAGACAAATACTACATTCAGGACCCTTTGCACCGGACATTCTTAAGCTCAACATGTCAAACAAAGAAGCAAATACATAAGCACCTCCAAATACACATTCATCAATCACTCACGACATGAATATTTTAAAGAAATCGAACACAAGCGGACCTCTAACAAACCACATAAAACAGTTCAAACATCTTCGTTCTCTCTTCTCCTCAAGCTCCCCGGCAACGGCACAGACAAATGAGCAGCAACAACAACAACAACAAAAGTAGATTCCGAAACCAAAGTTGAGGCAAACATTTCAAGTTCCGGTAATCGAAACAATCAAAGCAAGATTCAAAATAGACTTTCGAAAACCGTCGAACATTCTCGACGATTCTTTTAGCTTTTCCTCTGATACAGTTTTCAAGAGAGAAAAAGAAACGAAAGATTGTGTGCAGGAGTGAGTAGTGACCTTAGCTTTGTTTGTACACGCTAGCGAGAACGGAGTGGTTTTAGGGAGAGTAAGGGCGGTGATTCAGAGTCGAAGCCTCCAAATCTGGGCCACCGTTAAAGCCGAAGTAGGAATGCAGCTCTGAGAGATTAAAGACTAAAAAAGAAGAACTAAAAAGGGCCTCCTCTTATCGCTATTGTGCGCGCCGCGGAGTGGCGTCTCCAAATTTTGATGCTTTTATCGTGAGTTTACATGCGGCTTCTGTCTTCTTTTTGGGCTCGTTTAGAAGACTTCGTGTCTAGGCCGAATCTTCCGTAACCAAATACCTATAACAGACTGGTCGGCCTCTGTTTGTACTTTTACTATCCATATGGTTGCAATTTTTAGTAGCTAAAGATAGAACGGAAACAAAAATTAAAGGTAGTAGGATATTTGGTTGTGATAGACAGAACAAAAAAAAACTATATCCGTCTCTAGGACAGAATATTTAGTTGCAATGAACAGAACGAAAAAATTGTGTCAATGACGAAAATGCCCCTGGTCCTTAATATGATTAGAAATATGTAATTCATTGATACTTTTATTATGAATGGATTGTAATAATAAAT
>JANZLF010000222.1:37947269-37957635 GCA_026546835.1 Erythroxylum foetidum
TACATGGCTAAAGTTGTCATTTTGTACTTTTGGTGCAATGAATAGTAACACACCAAATTTAGTGTGTTACTATTCATTGCACCAAATTTTTTGATGTTTTGGTGTCTTGGTTGGAGATGGCCTAAGTCTCTAATCCTTTTGGTTACAATTAAATTCGAATAGACCAAACAATAGCATTCAATTTTAAGAATCTTTGAACACATCCAACGGTCAATAAAATTCTACACTTTTTGTCATATCTACCAAGCATTATAATAAAGTTCAACTACTTCTAAACAATAAGTCCATAGTACATGCAAATAAAGTCGAACAACGTTGCTAGGTAGCTAGCAGACAAAATTTTCACATGATCCATGCTTAATTTAGTTTAATGAATCATTTAATAATCTTCCCAAGTGTCCATGTGCCCATTACCACCTAATATGATGTATTTGGTAGTACATATAACAAGTCATATAAAATCAGAAACGCATGCCATTTTCGTATACGGTAGAACTATAACAAATCATGCATAACGAACCTTGCTCTAATATCAATGTTAGACAATCTTACTATACTTAACTTGGAAACTTCAACTCTTAAGTCTTTTTATAGATAAAACACACCCTTTTAATAATTTGATTTAAAATAATTTAAAAAATTTTTGAAAGTTTTTTTAAGATTAATTTGTTAGAAATTTTTTAAATTTCAAAACAAGTTTTATCTTGATTATGAAAGGACTATTGCCTTATGTTCCGCATATAAATGGTTATGTAATTATTGAACTTTTAATTTATTTAAATTACCAAGACAAGGTTACAATAAAAATTATAATAATCATTACACATGCAGATGATTCATTCTTCCATTTGATTAAGTGTTAAAAATATTAAGTTACCAATTAAGCGATTATCTATATCAATTTTATATTTTTAATGAAAAAATAAGGAATGAAGTGTTTTATTGTAATTAGGATAAACTATTAGAAAACAAACTAGATTGAGATATTAAACTAAAAAATGATAATATGAACCAAAGTTCCATCTTTTAGCATAAATAAAATTCGAATTAGAAAATTACTTAATAATATTACCTTTACTATAAAATAAAATAAAAAGATATACTATGTTAATCTCAACAATTAAATGAGCAACGTATGTTTTGCTAAGTGATAGAACATATTTTTATTGTGCCATTTCATTGGCTTTAGGTTGTAATATATTTTTCATGATAAAAACTTGAATATTCTTTTAAATTAGTAAACTAACATTAATCATTAATTGTTCACATCTAATATGTCAATTAAGTACAATATGAAACAATAATGTTAGACTAAGCAAGGTTCTAACATCTAGTTTTAATTATTGAAAAATATATTGTTATTAGTAATTTTACTTTAATATGATATTAGTAGCTTTATTATAATGAAATCAAGAAATATGTGCAAGATTAAGTTAAACGAAAGGATTAGATGAATGAATAATCCGCTTGAATTAACTGAATAATCAAAGGATGAAAAAAATGAGTAAAATGGAGTACGAATGCAATTGAAGAGAGTCATAAGGCAATTCAATTTATTTTGACTAAATCTAAAGAATAAGTCACACAAGGTCATAACAAGGAAGAAGAAAAAAAACAAAGATAATTGCTCCTCTAAATCCCTAGAAAAACTTAAGGTGAAAAACTAACTAAAAATTAGATTTTGACTCTTTAAATAGGGGGTCTTACGTCATATTTGTTAGAGATACAGTCTAGGTCATAATTATGTACTAACATATCAATCTCTCTACTTCTATTGTGGATCATTATATCAATTTTAAAAAATTAAATTGGATGAGATTTCATATAAATTGAAACAATAAAGAATTCATTAAGTTATAAAATAATATTCATATATTTAATATTCACTACGATTACTCGTGTAATTCATTTATTATATAGTCAATAATAAATGGTATTTATTGCTTATTCATCTATACATCTTCATTCCTATTTGTTATATAAACAAATTTTGTGTATATAAAAATAAGTCAAGACAAGATTATCAAATCTCATATCTAACTAAATTTACTTCATCTTCCTTATGTTATTGGGAATTGTTGATTTAAAATGTGTTCTTATGGATATTTAAGTAATACAAAAACACTCCAAATATGATTTTGTCTAATTTGTTCAGTTTCTCATTGAAGTCGTTGACATGTGTAGACCATGAACTTACCCATAATTGTTTCCTCATCTTTAACACTCTATTGTCCATGTTAATTATGGTACATATGTCTGGGATATATTATGCGATATGCACATAGAAGCGAATTCTTAACCAAAATTATTAATCTTTGGATTCATAAGTTAAACTTCTATCAAATAATGGAATATAATAACGTATATATAAAAATAACATAAGTAAAAAAAAACACAAGTATAAATTGTTGTACTTTTTACTTGCCAAAAATTATTATCACTTTATCTCCATATTCCAATTAACTCCAAGTTAACTTATAGGAAAGAAATGAACCAACTCTACGAGTTAGGACTTTCAACTTCAACAACTGCTCATGCTATAAGATGCATGCCTTTAATTGTACTACTTCCAACCGAATTAATTAGTTGCCCTTAAAATTTAGTCTTCAAGCATCTTTCTTTCACAGCTAAAAAAATTGAATAACCTCTTAATGAATAAATCCTAACAACTAAGACCTAAATAATCTTATTTGATGTATTGACTATAATTGAGAGTGTACGGGTTACAAATTGGTATACTTGAATTGTGAATTGGATTATTATAGATTTTGCGATGTAAATGTGGACTGAATTGAGAATAGATGTATAGTTTGGAGACCCAATTTGAGTTGTAGTTATTGGTCGATATAGAAGTGTATTTTTATTAAAGGATTAACCCTTCTTTCAAAAAGAGGATGTCCAATTTATAGGGAAAACTCTGCCGAATTTTCAATTGGGTCCTTGTAAAATGCGACATCACCATTTTTAAATTAAAACAAGAGCTCCTTAGTATTAACTAATGATCTTATTGTCAAGGAGACTTATAATTATGCAAATTATTGAGGATAATACCTGATGGTTGAATTATTTTAGTATAGCTAATGACATTGATTGATTATAATATTTCATAGCAATTGTTTTAATATATCCCGCTTTTTAAACTCTGGGTGAATTTGTTCTTAGTTGTAGAAACTCATTTGTTGTAAGTATTTATATTTTGAAGGAGATTGAAGAGAAGTTTTAGTAGGTATTCAAATGACATTCATTTTCTTATATGATGTGACAATGTCAACAATGAATTTTCACACATTTTAATGGCATTTGCATCAATTTCTATATTTTTCATTCTAGCTCTGTCATCGTCATCTTCTTTCATGTACTTCAGGAAGATCCTTCTATATGTCAGTTGAGGTAAGTGATTTTGTTTTTTACTATGTTTTTGTGAACTTGGTTTAATTTTTGTGATCTGAACTTCCCATCTGAACTTCCTATATTTTTAATTAAAACGGCCTGCACGATGTGAAATTTGTTTATGGTATGAACTTCAGTTTATCATTGAAATAATATAGGATGAGTTTGACTTATATTATAGTTTTGCATGCCCTTAATATGTCAATCTGTTATTTCATTGATTCTTATTCCGTCATAATTAGTTTCTCTTTACTTTTCATGTGCGAATTTTTGCATGCATCTTTTAAAAACTAGCTATATGTTAAAACAATTTATTAAAATAAGAATTCATATTTTTATGAATACTAATTATATTTGGCACTAGTACATATTTAATATAGGACTTTTAATATTAATAATCTTCTAACATATATGATTAAAAACATATATGTTCGATCTTTAAGATAGATTCGTTTTTTAGATTTGAACCTATAAACCTTAACCCATAACCCATGATGATTGCTCCTGTAGGGCTTATCAGTGAAAATAATGAGAACCTTAGGAGTCACAACAAGAATTTTTTGTCTTGATTCACAAGTCCTATCTTAGATGTGAAGTAATATTTGGTGAACATGAATGATACTAACTCATGATTCACTGTTTTAAGTTAACAGTTTTGCATAAACGAGTTATGTTGATAAATCTTGGATGTATAGATGATTAACACCTGATGGTTACATTTATCTTGAATTTGTTGTCGAAGTTGAAGCTTTTATTCATTATGCATATTCTCAACCTGCATATATGGATGGGCCAAAGATCATATGTCCATGTAAAAGTGCAAACATAAATGTTTCCTTCTTATTGATGAAGTTAATGGGCATTTGCTGAGAAAAAGGTTTGTCCCTAATTATTTTGAGTGGACACGATATGGGAAACCCGGCATTAGCATTTGTAGCACCTCAAGGGATAATCAAGCAGAATCGTATGTCAACTTCAATGAGTTTGAAAGGCAAATTCCATTAAGAACAAATTATGTGGATGAATCTAAAAATCGATACATGCAAATAGTTTATGATGTAAGCGATAATATCTTTGAGAAAAATATGGAAAATCTTGAAGAAAAACCTAATCCACATGCAAAACAGTTTTTTGACTTGCTACAATCAGCAGACCAAGAGTTATGGGCAAATTGTAAGATAATGATCCAACTGTCTTCAATTGCTCGAATATTGAACATAAAGTCTGAAGGGCATATTTTGGACCGTAGTTTTAATAAAATTCTTGAGTGGTATAATGAATCATTACCTCCTTTTACATATCTTGTATAAAATATTGTATTCAAATTCAAATTCTTATATTTCTACAAAGTTCAATAAACAAAGAATTTCAGGTAGAAATATGGGATCAAAGAGACAACGTGATGTAATACGGCCTAGGCTCAGAGGCATGTTTAGAGGGACTTACTGTGAATGAAGGTAGACCATCACAGTCTCCAGCTCCAACTGAATCACCACCTCCACCTCCAGGGCCTACAGTTGTAGATGAAGCATCACCTGCTGCTCCTGATGCTTCACCAACCACCACACATACATCATCCACTACCCCTATAGTGGATGAAGAAGACGACCGCCAGCCTGGAGCTAAAAGACCTGATGGAAGAAAGTATATAAAAATAGTCAATAATCAGTAAGTGAAATTGCATAAAACACTATATATGTTTATAATTAAGTTATAGGTTTAAATTTTTACAAATGATATAAAATTATTTGTTCTTATATTAGGTTGATTATGTCTGAACCGTGTTTCAGACATATGACATCTACATTTAAGGAGAGGATTGATCCTAAAGGTTATGTATGGAAGAAGATCTCTCAATCCGTAAAGGCATTTTACTTTCAGAAGTTTGAGATACAATATGCAAATAATTCTTTTTTCATTTATGTGTATATATTAATTACATAAATATTATTAGATCATAAGTTATCGAATTTATTCCTTTTAATTTCATAAACAATTTTACTGGAATTCTAGTATCGACGGGGTTATACATAGTGTATGGGAGAGGCGAGCTTGTACACGTTATCACGACTTTATTAATGCGATACACAAGGCTGGTGTACGAGAATATGGAGTTGTTGGCAGGAGTACTGGACATCACTTTAGGCAATGTTCATATCAGGACGTAACTCAACCAACATATGTGGAGACCCAGGGGGAGACAGTCTTCCCGTTCATACGGAAAGATCAGTTAGCCATCACGAGCATGCAGAAAGACTTGTAAGTATATAAATATTACACTTATATTATAATTTTTTTACTTTGTTATATTTCAATTTAAATTAATGTGTGAATGTTGGAATGAAAATATATGTATTATAAATAATGATCATGGTATAATCATCTGGTGCCATATATGACTGTGTTGAGTTATTTTCTTTGTTCAACAGGGAATAATATCATAAAAATAGAGGAGACTCTGTCGAAATTTTTATAAATCCTAGTTTAAATTATAACATTTTATTGTTATTCAGGAAAAGTCTATGGGTATAAGGTTTACACCTTGTCAATTGTTTTTGCATATTTACACTAAAAAGCATAACGGTGTGACATTCGTCAACAACTAATATAGAGAACTGAATGTATGTGAAATTTATTCTCTAATATTCATTCTTAATAATTATCACTTACTAATATAAGCAGTGCCTCCTAATAGGACCAAATACAAGAAACAATTCAGCGACAATCTCAGGGAAAACAAGATGTAGTGGATAGTAGGGACAGCCGTGAAAGGATCTTCAGGTTAGGCTCATTTGCGAACACATGTTATTCGCACTCCTCGACGTCCACTATAGCAGCATCAACTAGATGGCTAACAATGGAATATATCCATCAGCTTGAGAGCACAGTGCAGACATTGGCAAGTCAGTTGTAACAGACAATGGAGTACATGATTAAGCTCCAAAATGACATGAAACAGTTGAAGGGGAGAGCTAAAGACTCAAACCATCCACGCTTACCGGGATAATTGGATTGTTGTAGTCATTTGGTTTGAAATTATGTACAATTTAATATTTTTATTATCAAATGAAGAAAATTTTAACTTTATATGATCAATTAATTTTCTTTTTAAATAAATTAAATATATAAAAAATCAAAAAATTATGCACAGATAATTTATAGCTATTGAAACTATCCATTAATAATAAGTTTATGAAATAAAATTTAATGACGAAATTTTAAAAAAGAAAATTTAATACCATTATGATAGAGTTATTACCGACGGTTTATGATAAAATGTCGCAAAATATTTATGGTACTTACCGATCGAATTTTAGTGTTCGTCGGTAAATTGAGTAATATTTACCTACGGTTGGTCAAGAAACTGTTGGAAAAAATGCACATATTCACCTTAGACTCACCGACGTAATTTTAATTGTCCACCGGTAAACTGAGCCATATTTACCAACGGTTTGTAATAAATCGTTGAATTTTTTTTTTACATTTTTACTATAGATTTACCGATGGATTGACATAACAGTCTGTATATACACCGACGGTATCAATTTTTTCTATTAGTAAATATACCAACGGAAAGTCTCTTCCGACAGTATTTTTCCCGACGGGTAAGAATTTCCGTTGACAAATTTACCAACAGTCAATTTCATGACATTTTTTTTTCTGTAAGTGAATACCGTCGCTAAATTGAATTACCAATGGTTTGTTAACATTGTTCGTTGGTAATTTTCGTCGGTAAACATCATTTTTCTTGTAGTGTATATTAAAATCTATTATGTGATGCCAAATTAAAATAGAAAGTTATATACTCGTTTAAGGTAGGTATTGACTAATTCGTTTTAACTAATAGAATGGTATTTACCTATGGAATTGTTGGCTTTAATCAATAAATTAGTACCAGCCTAATTTCACTTTGGTCAACACATTGACATTATGCAATTTCACTTAACTCAATCCTTCAGACTTATTAATTTGAAGAAAACCTAATTCAACTTAATATCTTAATTAGGTTCTTCCCTAATCTACTTGCAAATGAAAATTAAAAGATGCAAATAGCTAATTAATACCCAATAAAATAAATACTATGCGCAAACAATAAATACTATGCGTGAACAATAAAATAACAAAACTAAAAAACTTCAATTGGTATATATACTACTAACTAATTTTGTACTTGTGAATTCATTCCCGTTACAAAATTGAATCATCCTCTGACTGAATCTCTCTTATAATCATCTAATATTATATCTATATGTCTTTTTAAGAATTTTAATCCTTAAATGTTATTATAAAAAATTATGAACCAAATGTCAAATAACATTTGCACAAGATACTTTCATTAAAAAATTTTATTTATATTCAATATAAGTTCCTTATCATTCTCAAAATACTAAACAATGCTTAATGGTGATATCAAATTAAACTAACATGTCTTTCCATCAATTTTTCTTAAGTGATATCATTACAACTAATCAATCTTGTACCTTTTAAGTATCAAATAACTTCAACTTGTACTTCTATCAAACGTTATTCTCAAATACAGCTCAGTGATGAAATTAAAATAAATTAAGAAGAATTTTCAATTAAACGTCTCTTCTTACTTTGTTATCACTACAATTAATCGATCCAATACTTTATAAATATACAATATCAATCTACAAATTGATTAACAATAGAAATATCTTTAAAATGTTAAATTTTATCTAATCATAAAAATCACAAATTTAAAATTTTATTGTTTCTTATATAATAATTTTTAAGTAATTTAAAACAATAAAGAGAAACTTTGAAATTTTTGAATTATACTAGAGGGTTTTTTTTTTTCTGTCACATGAAAATAAATGAGGACCCTGCTAAAAAAACGTTTGGCACCGGGCTAACTTCCATAACTCTCATTATCCATTACAGCTGTTAATACAAAGCACATGGTAATTAGAAGTTTCTTGGAATGTTAAAACTTAAAAGCAATAGCCTTTTAGAAAAGTAATTAAAGAATAAGTTATAATTAGGTGAAATCATTGACAGCTGATAAGAAATGGGACCAGTTATTTTCAAAGTTTGCTGTGCCAAAAAGCAGGAAGCTCCAAAGAATGGTCCCATGCTGGTTGCCTTGCTACAGTACACACCAGGCAAGCCTACTTAAATATGCACACCTATAAGACAACGATTCTTAAGAAAGTGAAACCAGTCATAATGGAGACAATGGTGGAACTCAACCAGCTACTGGGATTAGGAAGTATTTCGATCTCAATAAATTCGGCCATGCCAATTGCTTAGAATTGACCCAACAATATTTGGGATTTTGATATGATATGTAGCCCTCTCACCAAATTAACAAAAAGTCCCTAAAGAACGTTGCAGTTGATCTAATTATATGGCATTTATTGTGGAAACAGCTATCAACCCGCATGATAGATGGAAAAAAAATTACGAGAATTTAATTTTGAAAGGAAAACAAAATACAAGATAAACACAGATAGCTTCATTGCCCTGCAGGCTCTTCACTCAACTTAGTTGCATCCAAATGACTCGTATGGAGACAACCCTGACGATTTACTGGAAAAGACTGTACAAGTCAAGTGTCTTATAGTCCATTGGAGGGTCAGCAGGAATATTTTTTTACTTATAATGTTGGGTTTTTACTGCTTTTTGCTGTTATCTTTAATCACAGGCAATTTTGCAGGCAAGTAAATACAGAAAATAAAGAAGACACAATTTACTTAGTTCTATAGTATGAAACTATCTACATCTAAAGTTCTCACTTGATAGTGATGGAGAGATTCACTAATGCAGAAGAAGATGAACCAGGTTACAGAGTTGAGTGATTTTTCTAAATCACTTGCAAGAAGCTTTCACTCTCCTAGTACTTACTGGTAAGTACTCTAGTTAACTCTCAAACCTTTTTTTTCACTCACTCTTCTTGCACTCACAAAAATTGAATACAAAGAGAACTGGAGATATGCAGTTTCTGATTGTGTTATGTGTAATGACTGAAGCTTTTGTTTCTTTTATAGTTGATAGATAGAGGAAGATGGCTTTCAAATGGGTCTTGACTGAATCAGACTATTGACATGTGCATCTCACGTGAGTCATTAAAACTTTTTCCTCTGATCTACCTATCATGTTATTCACAGCTGCGTTTAGATATCTTCTAAGAATGTAGTAAGACAATGTGTTGAGTTTATTCTAACTTGTGTCACAATGACTGTGCTTAGTATTCAGAAGCTTAAGTGTCACGTGAGCGCTTGTCTTGAGCTAAATCACTTTGTTCCTGTCATTATTAGAATTTTCGAGAGATTGTCTCTCTTTCCTCTTTTCTGCTTAAGACATTTCTTCATGTTTCTTCTTTGATTCTTCAATTTTCTTTTGTATTAGATGCATCTGAGTGAGGGTTGTTGGAGTATATATGATCTCCATCACACATTTCCCTCCTGCTCCATCAATCCTTGCTCAGATCTGAAAAAACCAAGAGTGATTTGAAATACCCGAAACCCTAGTTTTTCCCCAAAAATTTGTGAAATCTGTTAAAAAACGTCTTAAATTTCACATGGCTTTCCCTCCTTCTACATTTATCTGTACTCAGAACACAGATCTGTGAATGATTTGGAAAAATCCGAAACCCTAATTTCGCCTTTTCAGTGAAATTTGTAAGTAGTCCTTGCAAAAACTAAACTTCTTTTGTGTTAGTATTTTAGTTTCGAAATCAAAATGATTTAACTCACCTTTGATTTTTTCTAGGTTGAAGAAGCCTTGATTTATCCCTCACAAAGTGGAGTCTAATGTCAACGTGCTTAGACCTCTCATGCAAGACGGGATCTTTTCTCAAGTATAAAGCACTTTGACTGTCTGTGAATATTACTACTGTAGCTAGGTTAGCTCTAATTTCTTCTAGGATGCCTGATAGCCATGTCAATTCCTTTACCTCTTCTGTGATTGCATAAAATTCTGCTTCTGTGGTTGAGAGTGATACAACTGATTG
>JANZLF010000222.1:37969067-37981747 GCA_026546835.1 Erythroxylum foetidum
TGAAAATGAAGATGTTAAAGAAAATCATTTAGATGAGCTACAAAATAATGAGATGAATGAAGTGATGAAACATATTGCAAATCTTTTTGTATTACAATAAAATGCATAATTTATCATACATTTAACTATTTACTTAACTTGAATATTTATTTAAAGATTTATATAATATTATTTGGCTATTTTTAATTATATTTTAATATTTATTTTTGATATCAATTTTTTATAATGCATATAAAAGATTTGGCTAGATATAATTTTATTTATATTTCATATGGTTTAAAATTATATAATCATTAATATATTGTGCTTTGCATATTGTTTAATATACTTTAAAAAATATTTTTATGTATAAATAAAATTTATTATAAAAATAAAATATAGTTAAAATTAAAAACTAATTTTATTTTTATATTACCAAATAATATACTATATGAAGTTTTTTCAAATTATTTTTTAAATGACAATTAAATAATCAACTAACTTTTTTAAAAGCTCTTTTTATAAATAATCTATAGAAAAAAGCTCTATAATTTTTTTTTTACTGGTATACACCTAACCAAACATAAGGTAAATATCTCAGTTTCACATTGGAGCTTATCATGGGTTGTATTAAATTGTGGAAAATCATCAATCTCAATTAAATCAGATAGAACGATAGAAGCCACGTGATTCCATTTTCATTGCATAATAATTCAGGGATCAAATCCCCTGTCTAAGTTACCCTGTCCCTACTCTGTCTAGTGGGGTGGATGTCGTCCATTTATGTGAGGTCCACTGGGGTCCACATAAATAGACGGCATCCACCCCACTAGACAGAATAGGGACATGGTAACTTGTACAGGAGATTTGGGGTGAATAATTCAGCCACCTTTCCCTGTTATCCTTTACTTGTTGACCTCGAAGACAGTGAAATGATTCAGAAAATTCTCCCATGTACACAGTTATACACCATCTCATCAATACTCTTTCATTCTATCTGTTACTTAATGCTGGTATTTCTGATCCCTTAATATTGCTGAAAAGCGTGGTACCAAGATTTTTTTTTGTCTAATATAATTCAATCTTATTTTTTCTCATAAAATTTTAATTATTTATTTTATAAAATTCATACAGAATCTATGCAAAATTTACACAAGACTCACATAAATAAATGATTGAGATTTATTAGGCACAATAAAATACTATAATATTAAATAAGAGACCGAGATTCAATCTTTTACTTAAAGTGTCGACAAAATCTACTATAGCATTGACAAAATCAGTATTGGAAAGATTAAAAAAAGAATTTAAAGGGATGAAAATACGCCCACCGCAGTTTCACTGAAAGAAACATTGCATTAGATATATATATCATGATGTCACAGTCCTTTCCACAGGTAAACTCAACCACAATACAAAACCTTATCCTGAGAAGTCCTAATCAAACATACACTTTTAACCTTTTTCTTGTAAAGCTACGAAAATCACTCGACAAAAAGCTAAAAAGAAAAAAAACAGACAATACATCAAGAGTCTATTGGTTTTCTTTTCTGCATTGCCAAATCCATTGAACTAAATTTTGGTTGGTTGACTCATGAAGTCACCGTCTTCTTTCCGCTGTCCAATGAGGCAAATCTTGGCTGAAATGTGTCGTTACCATCCTGGAATCAAGCAACTCGACGATTGGTGTGAAGTTCACACACCTTGGAACTTTGTACTGATTAATGGACGCTCCTCTTGATATTGCGTAGTCCATTAGCTCCTCAAATGTGCCATTTTTAACCACTCTTATCTCTAGTGGACCTATGGAGTTGTCCGCAACACGGCCTTGCCTATAAACTGAGTTCAATGATTCTTCCATGGCAAGGCAACACTGATTCAGTACCTGCATAGTGGGCGAGTTGGCAGAGTTTTTCACCAGTAATTCCCAGTAAATTACGTAGTGACCCGGAATCGTTTTTGTCTCGGCATAACTCGTGTATTCAACAACGCTAGTGTTGAATTCACGTAAGAGTTGGGACGCGTTCTCCACCGCTTTCTGTAACTCTGCCTCGTCGGTCTTGTCCGAGTCAATACTGAGTAGCACGTTTTTTCTTCTTACAAAATGGAAGTGAGGTGCTGAGTTGTGAAACCCAGTGACTCTGAGGATGTCACCAACTCGGTACCTGTATAAACCTGCATAGGTTGTGATCACGAGTTCGTATTCTTTTCCCACTTCAACGTCGACAAGGTCAACGAGTTTTGGTGGCGAGTCACGGGAGGTCCAAGTCTTGCCCGGCTCGTGGGGTAAAAATTCGAAGTATGCCATGTTTGGCATGATTGTATAGGAGACCTCTGATGGTTTACACATGGGGTTCAGGTTTAAACCGAAGTAACATTCTGATGAAGCATACATGGTGCATGCCAACGGTAACCCTCCACTATAGTAATCCAGGGTTGGGATGTACTGTGCCATAGCTCCAGTTACAATCACATCAAGATATTTGGTGTTGGGCCAAATTCTGGTGATGATCCCATCCCATTTCTCCTTCGAACACTCCATTCTGATAACCTCTGCGATTGTTGGGTTAGGTTTTAGGATCTTAGTCATGCAGTCTCTGAGGGAAGGGTCGGTGATTTTGCTGTTTAGAGTTCCGGATTCTATGTCATGAGCAAGTTCTTGCCAATGAACTTGGAGAAACCTGATGGCACGGAGCAGACCGGAGGCAAAGATTGCGCCAACACGGAGCACTTGTTCCCGCTCCTGGAGACCACAGATCATCTGTGTGTACATGCTCTGGAAAGAGTCGGAGCAAAGAATGGCCTCGTTAGGGCTCGTGTAGACGTTGTAGGGGTCGTAGGGACGAGTCTTGAAGTGGTCGCTATTGTAGTAGCTTGTGAGCACTGGGCGAGCCGAGAGACCACCAGGAGTTTTGGTCTCAGATTTCACGAACATAAAGTAGAGACCTTTGCCTTTATCCAAGCCAGGGACGTAACTGTTGCACATAAAGCGCGTCTTTATCAGAAAAAAAAAAGATTATTTCTTTGCATGCGAGAGCACAGTTGACTCGAACGCATCTATCGGAACTTACAGATTCATCACTGGCATGAGCAGACTATATAGTAATTGCCGACGATCCAGCTCTTCTTGAATTGTTGGCATCAGCTTTCTTTCACCGGCAGATGTCCCGGAACTGGGGTTTTAAAGAAAACGAAATTAATAGGATAATATATATATAATTGAAGTCGTCTAACTAAATATTTACAATTAGCTTGTAGCTAGTAAAAAAAGTAGAAGAACAAAGAGCTAATAACTAAAACACACCTGGTAAGAAACTCGGAGATGGGGTGAGAAGACAAGATGGCAGAGCGGTCGCCGTTAGCTATACGTTGGATTTCAGGCTGAAGATCGTCGTAAGTGATGATAGGGAGTTTGGACTTAAAAGTCTGGCGATCGATAGCACCATTAAGTTTGAACCTTTTCAAGTACTCGACCTGAGCGTTACGGCTCAGGATTTCAGCCAAAACTTTTTCCTGAACGAAGTCAGCATTTCTGGTCATTTCCTTGATAAATTGAAGGGCTTTTGCATCTTTGTCGCATGCTGGAGGACCCAAAGGAGATGAGAAGGCATCTTCAACAGCCATTTCAGCCAGGAAAATGAGAAGAAAAACAAAAATATGTTCTTATCTAATTTTTTTTTTTTACGAGTTGAGAGTTTTGAAGAGATTTTGAGGAAGAAAGAACTTGGTAAAAGTGTTTATGCTGTGAGCCTAACAGGTTGCTAGATTGCTGTTTATATAGTGGAGGAAGGGAAGTCCCCGGCTGTCAGCAAGTGACGCGTCATCCGCCACATAGGAAGGGAGCCCATAGAGGACATTGGAAGGACGAAGGAAGCTGAAGGAGGACCAATGAAGGCGTGTAATAGTGGTAGAAAGTGAAAAAACAAAATGAAAAACCAAACGAAAATGTTGCCTTAATAAGAGTAGGGCAAAGGGGGGGACAAAGCTGGTCCACAACACGTAGACATGGCAAGACGCGAGGGAGGCAAAGAAAAAGAGAGAAGACATCATTTTTGTTAGATAAGATGGCATTTCAATTCATTTTCTCAAATTCATTTATATTAGAATTATTATGAAGCAAAATTTAACATAAATTGTGTACACCTCTTTTTATTTTTATTAATAAAAAAATAAAATAATTATTTATGAAGCATCTATTAAATAGATTATATAATTTATAAAATATTTTATACATATAGTGTGTAACTAGAGGGATTTGAACCTTGTTACTAGCAATGTGTTTTAGGGATCCAACCTCGCATCACTTGACCATCTCATCGGTTACTTAAATATTTTAATAATTATCATATTGTAATTAATTATTAAATAAAGGGCGTTGATTTGGTTAATTAATTTTTATGTATAACGTTTTAAACAAATAAAGAGATGGAGGACCAGGTGGGCTGGTATTGGGGTGAGCTTGTTGGGGATTGATGGGGATGGGCTGCCGGCGTGCGAGGCAGCTTTCACTGTTTGCTACAGCCCCTTCCACGTGAGACATGCACCTAAACTATGTTTGGGACCCCTTCCTTCCTGAGTTTCTGCTTTTTTGTTTTCTGATCTCCGCTATCTGCCTATTGCCTAACAAACAAACACTTCGGTCGGATGGTATATAATTATGTAATTACAAATTTTCAAATATGTACTGAAGGGGTTGAATTTATTCAAATCAATCCGTACCAAACTCGTTATTAACAGCTTTGCTTTCATTTGATAGACGGCGGCTGTATAATCAGGCAGCACTTCCCTTCCCATGGTTTTCTTTTTGAACTGTTGTTTCTAAACTTTGGAGTTGTGGCCTGAAAAGAGTAGAGAATTGCTGATAACAACACGTTTCGTATTTTTGTGTGTGTTACGTAATGACATAACAAACTAACTTGTCATATATATGCTGATTAGTCCAATTTTTAAAAACATTTTAATATATATTTGTTATCCAATTTAAGAAAATGCATCTTCTCAAGGTTGAATGATATTTTTTTTTGTAAAAATAATTGGATCGCTATTACAGTTATTCCAAATTTATTGGAACTTGTTTTGATTATATTGACGTTGGTGGTTCCACACTCGATGAATGAATTACTAATTTACCTTTTCTTTACAAGATACTTTTCCTAGAAGGGAGCTATATTGTTTAAATTAATTCTTAATTGGATGAGCTTCTTCGCTCAACATTCGCCATTTCCAGGGGTAGAATCATGCCAAGTAGTATGTGTTGGGATCGGAGTAGAGTAGAGCTCTTAACAAAAAAAGTGCAATACCATTATTAATTTATGTGGTAAAAAAGAAGTGGAATAATACCCAAAATAATTGGTTTTATAGTCTACCTGAATGACTAGAAACGTTTCGGTGTACATTACGCTTAATAACAAAAGGAAGGATACACCCTGGCTGCTGCTCGGTGAAAGAGACTTACAACTACAAAAGAAACATGGGGCTCTTTTCATGAACACATGAATTCTGTCGCTCGTGGAAGAACTTAATTATATATTCTAATGGTAATGGACCATCTATTCTTATATTTTATGAATGTGACATCCAACTTGCCCCTTAGTAGATGAAGCTAAACACAATGTTACTCAACTCTTATTTTCTTCTCTTCTTTTATGTTTTATGTTTTACTCCAATTATGAGGATTTTGCACTTCAAAATCTCCTTTTGTTTTAATCCTGTGTAAGCTAATTAGTATCTATATATGTTCCATTTTCCTTCTGAAAAAAAAGTTTAAATTGAGAACAGCAAGAATAATTAGTATATATATCCCTTTAGGTAGTTTTTGGCTGCAATTACAATGAGAGTGAAGAAATTAATGAAATATATATGGTCCAACGATTGAAAACGGCATCAAAAAATGGAAAATAACACTTGAAAGAGATAAGCACCTAAAAGATCAAGTATATTAACAGATCGTTGAGTAGGAAGTCTAGCAACAGTAAGTGAAATGCATTATTTGCTCATGGCCTATATCTTAATTGGGATCGAATATAGCAATAGATGCTAAAATCAAACTTTGCAATTATAGTTTTGTCTGTCAGCTTGCCCTGAAAAGCTGGAGGATCAAGAATGATGAGGCACATCATCTTCCATGCATATCTTGCTCCTAAGTTCCATGGAATGAATTTGATCGAGTACTTGGTATTTGTTTATTATCTTATAATTTGTTTAAATTGGGTGTGTGTTTAGTTCATTTGGTAATTTGATAAAAATACGGGATTCCTTCAACTTGAAATTTTAACCCTAGACATAAGACCATACTTGATAGTGTGTAACTCGGCCTTCATATATTTCTTCTTCTCTTCTCTGTGTAGACTTAATTAGATAAAACAATTCCTTAATCGGTTTTCTAAAATTAGCTTACCAGTTTTATTAGTTATACAACTGCTACAATAAAGACAGGAAGATTGTTACAGTAACCATCTTCGTAATACATATAATAGTCACTAACAAGAATCTAAGTTTTATAAACACCACCGAACCGACACTGTCAGTGTCATCTAATAACAATAAAATTGATGTTTGGTAGTGAGGTCACCGTACAACCTAGCAAACTCTCATCAATTCATGTTCTTCCAATCTATGCCTTACTCATATTTCTAATCACGTCAACTCCTCCTGTTTTTTTATATATTCAATTTCACTTATGTTGGAATGAATAAACTATAACGATCGAGCTCTTAATCTTATATCAACTTGCTATAGTACGACACGTAATAATGGAACCGTGCTTTGCAAAAGACAGGTACAAAACCAAAATTCTCGCGGACTATTCCATCACTTATTGACAAAAATTACAAGAAAAATATATATTAACTATGTCGTAACGTGTCAGCTACATAAAATTTCTTTCCGTTTTGGAAGAGTGTGATATATATAATTAAGGTCAAATTTTGGAGTCATTTGACGCTTTCTCCAACACAAATTCAGATTAGTCAACTGAGGGGTTTGAACTTGGAAGGTTATGGATTAGGCAAGTGACTAGTCGATTTTTTATTTGGGAAGAAAATGAAAGATCATAGATAATCTTGGCGACTTTTGTACTAGTGCCTAACAGGACAGTGGGGGGACATGTAAAGTCCCCCTCCTTTTTGTTTGCTCTTTCTTGTTGTGGTCGAGTGGACCACTCATCTAATGACAGAATTTGTACGTTAGTAATTAAATTAGGTTAAAGTTATACCTCACATCACCATTCCATGATTTAGGTGTAGATTTTTATAGTAATCCCTTGCTGTGAAATGATTAGATATTGGATAAGATCAGTCTTTCATTACATATTACACGATTCTTTCTTGCTGTGCTCTTTGCAAGAAGAGAAAATTGAGAGGGCAACTTCATCAACAACATAAGCAAATCATTTAAGTACAAACTATAATTCATAATTTTTTTGGTTACTTTTTCGGGACTTGCATAATCAACTTAGTATTTGAGTTGGCGTATCAAGTGTCAATATTAACTCAAGTTAATAATTAAGATGAGAATTCTAAGAATAAGAATTAGTTACTTTTTATTTGTACGGTGAAATAGCTCTCTTTTCCGAACTTTTTTTTTTCTTTCCTTTCCATGTTTTGTTATTATATGATCATTACAATAATTAGGGGAAGAATAATCAGTACGATGGGAGCAAAATTTTAAAAACTGACCTTAATACATAGGAACAAAGTTTCATTGTTACTAAATGTATAATAGTTTTTAGCCAAGGTATCATTTGTCTTATATTCTTGCCTCAACTGGATCCATGTATCTCCGTCTTTGTCAATAACAGTTGTTTCACGTTTTAAATTATAAAATCGTGATTCCAATTTAATGAGGTGGTAATCATCTAGAAGAGAAACAAAATTTGGAGCTTCTCCCCCCTTGGAAAGTACGTATAAAACTAGGAAAGGAAAGAGTTTGGATAGATGTCACATGCACAGCAGCCGACGATGAGTCTATTCTTGTTTAGAGTGTATTTATAAACTTCGAATTGCTTGAATGATACTTCATGCACATCTGTTGACAAATTAATATAACACGAGCTGCAAAAACACATTAACAGATCGTGAGGAAAAAATCCGGAAGAAGAGTAAGAGTTTGAAAACAATATAAAGAGTGGAAACACTAGACAAGGAAAAGATATGTCACCTTCATGGACAACCAAAAAATCCAACCTACTTTTAGGTTATCACGAAATGCATACACATGATCATTTCAGTCCCATTATTTTCTCCTAGGTATGTACCCACACAGTTGCTTACAATCCGAGCTAAGTTACAGACCAGAGATACTGTACCCTGTTATCTGGCCATATGGGGCTTTCCATACTAATATCTGCAACTTGGAGATTTGGAAGGAATTGACAACTTTATGGAATGTGCATAGAAAGACTTATCACTGTGGCCCTTTAACAACAGAAATCCGTTTTTTTTTTTCATACCACAATGTTGTTGTCATACGAGTACCCGTTCGCATATTTGCATGTCTATATCTGCAAGTGAGTCGTTCACTTATTTAGAGAATTATAGGCTATGAGGGATAATGAAAAGTGGACCAAACATGAAGGGGAGGAAAGGGGGTGGAAAGTGAAAACCACAAATGGTCTTTGGGCTAGAAGTCAAAAATCCATTTGGGGACAAAAGAGGTGATGAGGTCTGGTCATTTATTATAATGCTAAAGAAAGCTTTTCCACGTGAAGAGCAATAAGAGACAGACCAGAGGTTCGAGGATGGTTCCTGGCTAGGTTTCCTTTGTTTAGCAATTTCACGTGGGAAGTTATAACAAACGTAAGAGAAGGGATTCCTATAACGTGCGCATTAGTTTATGCATTTGACACTTTCCAGTCAATTGCTACCATATTTGATTTATATTTTCTATGTGTTGTTGGTAATGGTGGTGGTTCGGGTGAGTCCCCTTTTTTGACAATGCGATGACTTAAAAGCATTCTTTTACTTCCACCTTTCCTTTGGATTATTGCCATGAAGTTTCTTTACTTTGAGTGGGGTTGAATATTGGCCTGATCGAAGTGTTCATTTTCAATGAACAATTTCTTTACTTTCACGGAAGACGATGGTAATTCAGTCGGTTTTTTATTCATTTCATTTGGTTTTTGAACATGGTATTTCGCGTGGTAATATATGGTACTTAGAAAGGTCTAATCTTAAACAGTGCCAATCTTAAAAATGGTGGCAGCCATTGTTGATTACTACGAGTAGACTTTCAGAGTTTGGACCTGACTTAGGTGGTAAAATGTTTCAAATTGGACGCAAGGATACTTTCCCATCCCACCAACATTGAGCCTTTGTTTTCCTCCATATAATTACGTGCCTCTTGATACTATAAAGTAGACCTTCAAGACTTCAAAAACACTAACATCATTAGGTCTTTGGACAGCCCAAGACCTGATTTTATCTAGACATTAGAATAAAGTAGTTTCCACTTTTAAAAATTAACTTAGATGTATAGTATATTGAAAGTTCGTTTTGTTAAGATATGTGTTTATGACATTTTGAACATTATTTGTAATTGGACATTTTTGCTAATTTGTAGAATTTCACTATGACGAGTATTCTACTTTATGTGAGAATCTTTAAAGATGAGATTTATTTGAGATAAACATTCTAGTCATGATAGGATTTACTTGAAATCAAATCACTTTGTCTTCACTAAGATAAGGTGCAGATTTCTAGACTCTTCTTAGTGACCTATTTTGGGGATAATGACTATCTAAGGCAATTGATTTTTTTGGTGATTTTTATCTACATTGTACAGCTGATTTTATCTGCCTATAATGTGAATTTTCTAGGCTGATTTGTGTGGAAAAAATGACTACAATATGGTGACTTGGTAGTTGGAATTTCGTGGATCAAATTTTTTTTGTGAGATGATATTTATGTGATTTTGTCAAGATTTGTTGTGCGTTTTTCTCCAAGAGTTGCATGACTTTGTGGGTTGTCTTATATTTTGTTTTTGGTAAAATATTTCCAAATGAATTGAAGATATTGTAGCTCTTGTGTTTTATGATGTTTTGGTGTTAGAACGCTTATTGATTGGAGGTGTCTTTATGGCTACCATGCGTGAGATATCTTAGTGACATCATCGAAGGTTCATAACAGATTTCTTGGAGAATAACTTCTCATTCTTCTGTTGAAGAAACTACATTGTCAGAGGATTTATTTTTCTTATCTCAAGTGTCTTTGTATATGCCCTTTATTGTTTCAATCACTTGGGTTGTTTTATTTTTTTTAATTATCGAACATTGTTGAGAAAATCTTATGTTGGTGTTAACACGAGGTGATTGTGTTATTGAGTGTGATTTACTTTCACGGGGTGTGAGAATAAGAGATAATGTCAAGGGTTGAGTGAGTTGGCTCAGTGAAGCTTTATATAAAACTATTGTCGTTAGTGAAAGTGATTAAGTTGGGTGAGGGCCTCGTAGACGTAAGCAAAGAGTATCAAACTGCGTTAACAAATTTTAGGTATTAATTTGCTTATTTTACATTTAAGTTTTCTGTTTTCATTTGTGATAGAAAATTTATAGTTGCCACACAATTGTTTCATATCAAACAACCACAATTACAGTTCAAAGCAATTGAGAGTGAACCATAACTTATGGGAAACTACATCCTTCAAGATTTTCAATTGGTATTAGAGCAAGGTTCATTGAATCAAAATTTGGTATTTCGTGCCGATCCGTGTTTCACAATTATGACTACAAGAGAAAGGGCATCAATCACTGGACCACAGTTACTAGATGATTCAAATTATCCTACGTAAAAATAACAGATGAGAGTATTCATTCAGGCACAAGAAATAAAAGCATGAAACTCGAATTTGAAAGACTGAACACATCCAATGTCGATTAATGAAAAGAATGAAGTGGTACCTAAAGATCCATTTGAATGTACAAAAGATGAAGAAGAGGAAGTGCTTGACAATTCTTATGTATTACATACACTCTTCAGTGTCGTTGATGAAGGATGCTTTAGTATGATTTCAATATGTGAAATGGAAAAAGAAGCATGAGGCACTTCGCCAATGATACATGAGGGATCTAAATTTATGATAATTTTGAAACTTTAGATGTTGGTTGCTAGATTTGAAGAGCTTAAGATGGATGAAAGTGATACTATTGAAGACTTCCATGAGAGGTTATATGACATTGCCAACCAAGGACATCAAGTTGGGAAGAAGTATTTGAACATGAAACTTGTCAAGAAAAATTTAAAATCACTGCTTCTGTGATTCATACCGAAAATTACAGCAATCAAAGAAGCCCATGATATCAATGAATTATCTTTGGATAAGGTAATTGAGATTCTTACCAACTTTGAGATGAATTTTTTGAGAGATAAACGAGAGAAGAACAAAGGATTGTCATGGCAAGCTAAGTTTGTAAAAGTCGTAAATGACTTAGGAGATGAATCCGATGAAAATGAGGATATGAAGTTATTGACAAGAAATTTCACCAAGTGGTTAAAGAAGTTGAAGAAAGATAAACCTGAGTTTAGGCAGAATGGTGATAACTCATCAAATAATAATTTCAAACAACAAACTAAAACTCAAAAAGTTGAAAGAAAGGTGAAGAAAATTCAATGTCATGAATGTCAAGACTTTAGACATGTACAAGTGGAATATGTTAACTCTTTGAATAAGAGAAAAGGGAAGTTTTATACAAGTATTTAGAGTGAGAATGAATCTAGAAGTGTGCATGGTAGTGAATAGGAATTTGTGAGCAATAATGCTGTATTAGTTGCTTTATATAGCAGAAGTCCAGTTGCTTGTTGAACAACAACTAGAGAAGAAATTGATAGAGAAAACGAGGATTAATTAGTCCAAAACTAAAAAAATACAAATAAATGAGTCCATAGCTCTAGTTCAGATTATGATAGTGATGATACCGATTCAGAACACAAAAGGGAGGATATTTGCAACGCTTACATGTAGCGTCCCCTTACCGTAGAGAGCACACCGGGACGCCCGTAGGTCATTCCGATACATAACCTACGATGAGAGTACACTACGAACGATCATTTCTATAATACACATGGCATCAAGATAATAAAACCATAATATCCAAATCACTAAAATTTGAAACCAAAATTGTTGGAATCCGATCCGAAAACTGGATCCCAACCGGAAAAGCAGAACGAAAAACGGAATCGAATGGAAACGGAAATTTCGGATCGAAATTTCTAATCGAAAACAAAATGCGGAAGCAAATAGTAAAAGCGAACTCAAGTCACAAGCCAGTGGAAGCAAAGCAAATGCGAATCGAATACAGAAGCGAAACGGAAGCAGAACAAATGTACTGAAGCAAAACAAAACGAAACGAAATCGATAGTTAACAAATATCCGACATCCGTACATAAATTATCTAAAAGAAGCGTCGCGTTGGAAATCTAAACTAAGACATATCCCGAAATCCGGTATAATTTTTTTTCTTTCTTATTTAATTCATTCCATCACAGACAAAAACTCGTAATCCATCTTCCAGACATTTTAATCATCTTTTTCTTCTTTTTCAATTTCTTTTCTAATGAAAATTCGGCAGCATAACGGCTGCATTTATCCTAACCCAAAACCTGCAAGGGTAAATAAACACTTCTATAATCTCAAACAGATCTCAGAATCATCGGACTCTCCCGTCCGGAATCCAAACACCAGCAAAACGCAAACCTAAATCTAATACT
>JANZLF010000222.1:38082346-38096166 GCA_026546835.1 Erythroxylum foetidum
GTCTCATTTCATTATTTGTTCTGTTTTGAATTTTGTATTGATTGACTACTGAATGCTCATATGAATGTGAATGATTGTGTTGAATTTCGGACAGGAGGTCTAATATTTGTGATGTTGATTGGGATATTGAAGTGCTATTTGTATGTGAACGTGATGAAATAAGTGTACATTATATGATTGTTAAATGCCAGACCACGGTTCGATGACAAATGTGTTTTGAAAGTGTATTTGCATATATATGAAAGTGTGATTCTCAACTTAGATGTTGAATGCCGGACTATAGTCTGGTAATATATGAATGTGATTGAATGGGAATATGCAATGTAATTGATGCATTCCATTTCTTGAATGCATGAAACATAATTGCTGTTGTGACCAGAGTAGCCACCGATCAGAGCTTAAAGCTCAATGAATGAAAATGAGTCTTGAGCTCAAAGTGATTCAGAGCCTCAGGCTCAACATTTAATGATCCCTATATCTCCAAGTAGATAAGGGACAGTTATCAATGAGCCCTTTAAGGGACAGTTTAGGCACTCAATCACAACAAAATAATAAATGGGAGTGAGTCTCATGTGTACTGCATATGCATAATATGAATGATTAAGTGTATTGAATGTGAAGTGTGAAATTGAATGTGAAATGCAAATGATGTGAAATGATGATAATTATGTGTTATGTGACTGGGTGAGCCATCGATGATGGTCACTCTTTAAGTTCGCAAAACTCACCCAAAATTTGCAATTATTTTTCAAGACTCCGAAGAATATCCTGTTAGGCAAATAAGAGTATACTTACTGCATGCAAGGGAAAGATAGAGGTCGGGATCAGTTCGCGTCTACATTGAATTTTTTTCTTATTTTTGTATAAAATTGTGTATTCTGTGCGTATTGTACAATATGTATATGAATGATTTCGAAATGTAATAACTTTCCAATCTGGAAAGGTTGGTAAATGATTTTGCAATGCAATGAAATTATGACTGCAAGTATTTTGTAATTGATTATAAAGTGTACTAATATTATGATTATAAGTGTTTTGACTTAGAAATGGGCCCAAGTGGAAAGTGAAATTTTGATAATTTATGTAATGGTTGATATGTTGTAAATGCAAATATTTACGAAATAAAGTGTGGCCATTTTTATAATTGATTTTTGCATATGTGTGCATTGCTTTATTTTTTAAAAAATTTGTACTGAGTATTTGAATGAGTGAGTGCTCTAGCATGCGACCCTCGCAGGGCATGGACTCGGATATCACTCAAGATGTCGGGTTCGAGTCCTGCGGGAGTGGGATGTTACATCAGTACCATAGGCTGCTGCTGGAAATTTAATGGAGATTGTTTAGATTTTTAGTTTTGACGCCTTTCAAACATCATTTGTAACAACTTATAACATTTCGGTCTTATATGCCCAGTTACTCCAAAAAAGTGACATATAGGTATGAACCTTCAATTTTCTTTGAGATTTCTCCTTGGACAGATCTGGTAGTACCAATTTTCTCATCATTCGACTTGGAACATTCACATCTATAACCAATGCCTTGAAGATCTCCTTTAGCCTTACCAATTTCTAACAACTTTTATAGCTTTTCGGTACCTCCATTTAACATTCTTATTTCTTTTTCTATCCTGAACAACTTCAATTTTGTTTCAGCAAGCTTATCTAATGTAGACAACAACTTCTTCTCTAGATCTTGAATTATGTTCTTCATGAAAGTGTTTTCCTCCTTTAACTTCTCATTTTTCTTACATGTTTGGACCCATTTACCATACATAGGCTTCATAAATACCTTCCTTTTTATCATCTGAGGTATTGTCATCACTGTTATAATCTAAGTACTATCATCATTGCTATAATCTAAGATTGAGTTTTGAGCTGAATCATCTGCATTTTTTTCCAAAATTTCTTGATTTACACAAATTTTCTTCTTTAGTTACTTGCTTCTAGGTTATTGTTAAATAATTAACTGGACTTTTGCACTACAAAGTAACTAATGCAACATTATTTACAACTTCTTCTTCACTTCTAGATTCGTTATCACTCCAAGTACTTGTATAGGACTTCCCTTTTCTCTTCTTCAAGGTGTTAGCACATTCCACTTGCATATATCTGAAGCCTTGACACTCATAACAATGAATTTTCTTTACTTTTCTTTCACCCTTTCGAATTTTCCTTTATTGTTTGAAATTACTACTTGATGAGCTCCTACTATTTTGCCTAAAATCGGATCTATCCTTTTTTACTCTCTTTAGCCACTTACTGAACTCTCATGTTAATAACTCCATATCCTCATTCTTGTCGGATTCATCTTCTACATCATTCATACTTTTTCTAGTTTCAACCTATAGTGCTAATCTTTTGTTTCTTTCTTGTTTACCCCATAAAAGATTCATTTCGAAATTTGTAAGAATTTCAATTACCTTCTCCAATGATAGATCATTTATGTCATGGGCCTTTTCTATTGCTGCAATTTTTGAAATAAATCTCAGAGGTAATGATCTCAACGTCTTCTTGACTAGTTTCAGATTGGAATATTTCTTCTCGAGTTGATGTGCTTGATTAGCTATATCGCATAATCTTTCATGAAAGTCCCCAATATTCTCATTTTCATCCATGTTCAATTCTTCAAACCTCACAATCAACATCTGTAGTTTTGAAGTTATCACAGATTTAGACCCTTCATGAATAGTCTACAAAGTATCCCACGCTTCTTTAGTCGATTCACAGGTTGATATCATTGAGAAGCGTCCTTCATCAATAGCTTGAAAATTGGGTGTAATGCTTGTGAGTTTCCAAGTGCTCTTTTTTCTTCGACTCTTGTCCATTCATATGGATCTTTTAGAATTGTCTCTCTCTTATCGTCAATAATCATCAGATGTGTCCAGCCATGTAACACCGAGTTTCATGCTTTTGAGTTATCTGTGGTAGATTCAATGGCTAGGCGTATTCGATTGTATTGTGATAATCTTGTTGTTGTGTTTTTTAGAAACAATAATAAGAATATCACAGGGCTTAGCACTTAGAGGTCAAATAGTTAACTATAAAGAAGTTGATATAGAAAAGATGACATTGAGGTGGAACATTTGAGGACTAAGGAAACGTTAGCTGGTCCTTTAACTGAAGGACTTGCTTATTTGTGGTTGAAAGACAAGTATAAAGTATGGGTGTTTTAAAGTCCCTAGACACTGTTAGTTAGGGATCATTATGTTTACTCTACATACATTTATACATTTTGATGTATTATGACAATATAGTGGTTCATTAACAAAGATGATCATCATTTATCCTCAATATTACATGTTATCATACGTAGTCATAATACATATGAAAGTTTTAATATTTTTGTCGATCTTAAGCATTTTAAAGGTCATTAGGCATATATACAGATTGACCTTTAGCCTATATAATTAGAACACGTACAATTTAATATGTATATCTATAAATTTTGACATGACATAGGGGATATAAGTTTTAATCCCATAAAGAATACAGTTTAGCATTCAGTTAGAGAATATAAAGGTTTTCTCTAATGCAGTTTAGCATTCGATTAGAGAACATAAAGGTTTTCTGTAATGCAGTTTTGCATTGGGTGAGAGAAAACAAGATTTCTCTTATACAGAATAGCATAAAGTTTAGATAAATCGAGACCTACAAATAGAAAGATGATACATATCTGATCATGCAGGTATCATCTGAGTTTGCCACACTCCATTTTCTCATTCATTTTAGAGAGGTATTAGATATTCATGATTATATTGGACCTATGTCACATATGACACATATATTTGATATCTTTTAGTATCAGAAGCTTTACGGGACCGAATGATGGACTTTCGTTATCTTTGAATTAAATGTTTTGTTTTCAAACTTGATCGGTCAATATAGTAGCATGAATTAACAAAATTTGAAACTAGTTTTTAAAGTTTAGTCAATAATGCAATTGATTATTGTCCAAGGAGGAGAATGTTATAAATTTTCCTACGTAGTGGACAATGATTAATTGCAATTTTTGATTTTTCAATAACTTATCGGTTAAGTTACATAATTTGAATTGGATAAAGATAATAAATGGCCCAATAAATGATCTGAAATAATGGATTGAAGTTCAGGAGGAAAATTGACCCCGATTAGTAAGGACCATACCTATATTGAGCTTGTAATAGGGAGGCTCAATATGGATGCTATATAAAGAAGGTTAAGGTCTCTTGTAATTGTTACAGAAAATCGTGAACGTAATGATACTCTAATCCATTCAGAGGGTCATGTATATAGAAAGGTATAGAAAGGCTTTATCACATCCCAGTGAGCATATTTCGTGAAGGTTACAGAAGATTCATGTTTGTTACAGCCTTCAAAAGCTTGTTTGAAGTTTTGGAACCACAATTAAATATTTTCACATTTATTTATTTATTTCCCTTTCATGTTTGATCTAGGACATATATTAAGGCTTTTGATACTTGTTAAACATAAGTGACTCGCATTCCCCTAACGTCTTCCACCAAGGTTTATCACTGTTAAAGATACAATAAACCATACGAGGAACACAAGTTTAGTGAGAAGAATAGGTACGAAAATGAACCATTACTCGGAAGTAGAAGTACCTCTAATGTTGATAAAAATGTTGATTTAATGAGTTTATGCAAGGAAGGGAGGGTTAAGGAAGTTATTAAGCATATGGGTCAAGGTGTTTTTACATATTTAGGGTTTTCGTTACTCTATTCGATTCTTGTGACAGTTTAAAGTCACTTGAAATGGGAAAAAAGGAGCATGAGTTTTTGAGATAGTCTCTATTTGCAAGTGATGATGAGCTAAGTAATCAGTTGATTGATATGAAAAAAATGTGTGAGTATGAGGGATGCAAGCTAAATTTTTGATAGAATTCTTGACAAAAATTAGGATTCTTGGCATTTGTTGGTAAAACTTGTCTCCACCTAGAAAATAATTCACATACAATTCAACTATTGTGTTAGGATTTGTTGTCACCAGCACCTTTCTCTTACGCCTGTCAAACAAATCGAAGTTGTCCGATTGCATATCTATCACATAAAACATGCCACCACCATGGATAGATTTGGTTGTCATTAATCATAAACTTGTTTTGATATAATAAAATTTTTAATAAAATTATAGTGGGTCCTATATATAAAAATATTAATAAAATATTTAATTTTTATTTTAAAAAATAGGTCTCATGCTATCACGTGGATCTGATGTTACATAATAAAATATTGTAAATATCTATCAAGTCATTGTTGATTTGACATAAAACTGATGACGTCATATTTCATTGGTTTTTTTGTTAATTTAGGGTTAATTTTTAATGTTTTCCAAATGTTAGGGTTTAGTTTATACTCACTAAAATGTTAGGGTTCAATTTGTCAGAGGATGTAAACATTGGGGTTAAACATGAACCTTTTACCTTTTCATTTTACAATGTCTCTTTGTTAAGTAAAGGTTGTAATATTTGTGGGTGTCAAATAATTCTTAAAGTCATTCTTTATTTTCTACATTGTGAATCTCCACAATAACATTACCAGAAGCACAT
Source organism: Erythroxylum foetidum (assembly GCA_026546835.1). Lineage (NCBI taxonomy): Eukaryota > Viridiplantae > Streptophyta > Magnoliopsida > Malpighiales > Erythroxylaceae > Erythroxylum > Erythroxylum foetidum. Next base: position 38,087,891 of record JANZLF010000222.1, read on the forward strand.
GGTTTGGGTTTTAGATAAAGAAGAAGAGAAATAGGTTGTGACTTTATTGTCATGGATGACAAATGAAATTTCCACCCTAGAGCGCGAAGAGTCGAAGACAACTTGTGGTGTGCTATACATGGTATATAAAATTTGGTAAAAGAAACAATTTCCTTTTAGCCATTTATAACACTACCAAAAAATAACTAAGCAACCACTTATATTTGTATAATTGTGTTATCTTAGATATGTTAGTGACTTTTTAAGGGATCTAGTTATATAGGCTAATTCCAATGAGGACAATAAGTCCTAATAAGTGTGGATAAGTTATTTATTGAGTCAATGATGAGGAGGCCAAATAAGTTTACCATAAATAGTTGCTAAGGTCTCTTACTGCTTGTTTAAGTAAGAGTTTATGGACATTCAGTTTTTCTAACTAGTTAAGAGCAACGTATTAAGAAAGGCACAGAAATACGTTAGTGATATAAGGATATATAACTTTTATAAAGGTTAATTGAAAGTTTTAGGAGCTTGTTCATACATTGAGAAGCTTATTCAAGCAATTTAGTAGGTTATTCATCGTTTAATGGACAACAAAATAAGTATGTTTTCACATTTTCTCCGTTAATACAAGTTTATGGTTAATCATGGGTTTATAATTAAAGCTTGTGTTACGACTAACATGTGATATCAGAGTACTTCCATGATTGTATGAATTTGAACATAGATTTTCAAATTTCTCCATAATAAAATCGAAGAAACGAATATGTTTTTGCTTATACACATTGCATATTTGTTGTTTGAATTGATTTTGAATCAAAATTGAGTGAAAAAGTTCAAAAACAAACTTAAAGTATTTTTTGACAAAATATCGCCGAAATTCAACAAAAATTTACTAAAAAAGTCTTCAAAACTGCCTTTTCTCGTTAACTATAGGGAGATTAGATGAAGCAGCATGTAACTGCTTATGGGATGCATTCAACATCTAACTTGTGTGATACACATGTGCCAAACAACTGGCACATATGGAAGTCAGACATTAGACACGTGTCCTATTAAAGATGGCACGCATCTGGCACTTGGTATGCATGAGCCTTACGTATGCAAAGATGCGTGATGTCTGACGCATGCCATACACACGCACCGTCTACAACACGCTACATTTTAAAATCTAAAAATTCACTCAATGTTCCTTCAAAATATTTTGGTTTAGTTTTCGAGGACTTGTATGTTGGTTTATTTTGAGCCAATGGTAAGAGAGGCGTGCACTGGGTGGAACAAAACCCTGAGGTCTCGAGTTCGAGTACCAGAGGGGACAATACCGATTAAGGTTGTGGCCGCGTGTGGTAGTTCGCTGGGCCTGGGGCCCAGGTTCGCAGCACGGACCCAACATTGTAAATTTATAAAGTGAGTTTTTTTTAACTTATGACATTGATAATAAATAAGTTTTAACTCCAACAAAAATCAAATAAGGTTGTTAAAGTCATGATTGAATGAATTTTCATACATTTGACTTGAAATAAAAGAGATATATGTGGATTTGGTATCTTATATGGTATATTTATTGTTCGATATAACATGATTATCATTTTGATTGATATTTTCACTATAATGAATTCTCAAATAAAGTTTGTTGATAATGTTTTCAGTAATGATATGTGATAATGAGTATGTACATGAGGATTTTGCTTTTATAATTGATATATTGTCATATATTTTATGCTCATGTACAAGAATGTGAGGATAATATGTGTATATCCCTTGTGCTTATAGATCCATTTAGATACTAATAAAAATACAGTTACCACAGTGGCCTTTCAACTTAATACTTGAATTGTTCTACTTACATGTTTGGAAATGTCTTTAGTCTTTTGTTTGCTTATTCTGCCTACATATATTGACCTTATATGAGATTTTTAGATGTGCATAAAGGCATAAGATGGAAGAAAGTTATTACTTAAATGATATATTCACTCATAAGTGGTTAAATCATAAAACCTACTGGGGTGTACTTTAGTCACTTTATATGGAGGTCTTATCTATATGTGTTATGCATTCAATCTACAGGTGTTTAATGATATATGCAATAAGATGCTTAATATATATATTATTTTATGGCTTTAAGTAGCAATGTTATCCTACATTTGTACTGACCATTATATTATCAATTTTGCAATCTCCTTCTATGTGAATAATAAATGTCACAGTTGAAACCCTTATTGATTTCAATTTTAGTAAATGGAAGCAAGATGTGGAATTTACGTTGGTAATGACAAATATCAATATGGCCATGATTAATGATAGGCCATTAGCATCAACATTTATCAGTTTAGCGGCTAAGAGAGCAACATATGCAGCCTAGGAAAGCTTAAATATGATATGTTATTTGACCATAAAGAGATCCATACTAGACCATTTATTAAGTAGATTTCCAGAAATGAACATAGTAAGGGATTTTCTCAATAAAATCTCACAAAGATATAAGGCATCTTCTAATGCTGAAATGAATACCTTATTAAAATAATTGTACTTTATGAGATATATAAGAGCAAAGGAGTGAGGGAGTACGTAATTAGGATGATCCACCTTCAGGCTAAGCTAAGGGCATCAAATATTTGTATTCCTGATGCTTATATAGTTCACTAAGTTCTGAATATGCTTCCATTAGTGTTTGGTATTCTGGTTATCACATACACTTCTCAGGATAAAGCTTAGGAAGAAAATGCATCGATCACTCATTGTGTTGTTGAAGAAGAGAAGCTGTAACATCCTGTTACCCTTGATGAGACTTGAATTGTGTATTATGAGAAATAATTGAGAAATTAGAAAGCTCAATTCATGCTTATGCTAAATATAACATGCACATTTTTGCACATTAATATGATTGTACATGCATTCATGACATTTTTCAGGTATAATTGAGTTATTAATGCGACTAAAATGTGATTTTACAATTTGGGTAATATTTTGGGTATTTTAGAATTTTTGGTAAATTTTTGAAAATTTGGTGTAATGTTGGACTAAATAAAAAATATTGTATAATGGGCCAATTATGTTCTGACATGTGGCATCCTATAATTAGGACAAATGGCTTGCATATATAGTGACACGTGGCAGTGATGTACTTATGACATATGGCTTACTTATGCGGTGGGAAGTGGTGGTTTGTTTGGTGACAAGTGTAAGCTTTTCAAGGAACCTACATTATTATGTTTTGAAAAACCCTAGGAAGAGTTACGGTAGCTTTGGAGCTTCTGAAACATTTTCTGCTTGGTTTGTTCATCATCGATTATTGAGTTGCCTTTGTTGGTTGTTTGTGAGTTACTCTCACTATTGGGAAATATTGCTTAAGTAAGTAAGTGATTTTAAATGATATTTTACTGTATAAATGAATAAGTGCATGTGAGGTTAGAGAAGTGAAGTTTCAGTGATGAAAGAACTAGATGAGTCATGGTTTAGAGAAAACAGAAAATGGGTTATTGTCTTTGTACATGAATGCATCATTTTTTTTAGTGCCTGAGTATAAGCTTGATTTTTGAGTTGTGTTTCAAATGAGTTAGAGGATTGGTTGCAAGTTATTGAAGTTAATTGATGTGAGATTGAGTTTCGAAAAAAATTACAGTAGAGTGTGAAAGTGAAAAAAATCTGGAAAGTGGGGAAGACAAGTCTGTAAACGTTCGCCGCGGCTCATCTTTAGTTCACAGCGGCTAAATCTTTTTAGTTCACCATGGCGAGAACACTTGAGCTCGCCAAGGCAATCTTTGCAAAAATTCCCAAGAAAATCTGGTTTTTGGAGTGCTCGCCACAACCATCTTTTTGCTCTCGCCGCGGCCACCTTTTTTGTTCTCGCTGTGGCGAAGTCCTTCCCTTGACAGCTCAAACATACTTTAGTATTTTGACCATAACTTTCTCTGTAGCTATCCAAATTAGGTGATTTTTTATTTTCCGTAAACTAGATACGTAGGGATACAACTTTAATGAAGAAATGGAGTTTTAATTCTATATCTATGATTTTAAATTCTTGGTTGGAAGTTGAGATAAGAATTCTGCTGAAGCTTAAGAATAGTCTAAACTATTTTGAGTATATCTTTTCGTATACTGAACCAAATTGAATGAGTTTGGTGGCATTAGAAAGTTAAGACATTGTAGAACAACTTTCTAGAAGAAAGCTATGCTTGATTTTGTCATCTACCCTATCAGATTAATTATGCAATGTTGACCAGAAATCATGTGGGTAGAAAATCTGAAGTGGTCAATGAAGTTATGAAATTGTTTGACATTGTTTTGTTTCGGTCCAATTGTAAATATACATGGTATTAATGAGGGCTTTGATATCTGAATGATTTGTTGATAAGGATCACATTAGAGTACCACGGAATTGTCATGAACATGCATCATACATATTCCATATTCACATGTGCATAAATGAATGCTTAAAATTGTGCAAAATTATTAATGTGTGTGCAACGTATTGCATAAATGAGTTGTGCAGGTTAAAAGTCCACAGTTAGATGTTTCCAGAATTCAAATGCTAATCTGGAGCGTATTGTGAGTAGACCGAGATGGTTTTATTTCATAAATTGTTCTATTCTTTTTAAATTTGTATTGATTGACTACTGAATGTTTATATAAATGGTGATGGATTGTTGGATTCCAGATAGAAGGTCCGATGACTGTTTACTAGGGAGCTATGCTATAGAAGTGCTACTTGTATGTGAATTTGAGACCTACGTGCCTATCATGGGATTAATTATGACATATGTGCTAATTGTGACATATGGGATTGATTGTGATATATGCGGGTTAATTGTGGCATATGCATTTCATTAATGAATGCATAATCAGATAATGACAGTTGTGATCGGAGCAGCCATCGATTAGAGTTTAAAGCTCAACGAGTGTATTTGAGCCTCGAGCTCAACAGTGATTTAGAGCCTCAGGCCTAATGTTTAATGAGCCCTATATGGGATAGTTCAGGCGCTCGGTCACATCACCATAATAATTGAAACAGTGTCACATGAACATTTTATATGCATTTGATTAAATATTCTTGATTGAGTGGTAGGCAAAATGCCTTATGCTTATGTGAAATAAATTTGTTTTGAATGCGCATTATATGAGTGATAAGTGTCGGACTTCGGTCCGATGACAAATGGGTTTTGATTGTGCAATTTCTTATGTATGGGATAGGTTTCTCAACTCCACTGTTGAGTGCCGGACTACGGTCCGATGACATGATAGTGAGTGTATGGGATTGCTGCATTTTATTGCATAAATGTATGAAATATAATGGTTGTTCTGACTAGAGTCGCCACCGATTAGAGCTTTAAGCTTAACGAATGAAAATGAGCTTCGAGCTCAAGTGATTCAGAGCCTCAGGCTCAACGTTTAATGAGCCATGTATCCTCCAAATGGATAAGAGAAAGTCATTAATGAGCCCTACATGGGACAGTTCAGGCACTCGGTCACAACAAAATAACAAATGAAAAGTGAGTCTCATGTGCATTGCATATGCGTAATAAGAATGATTGAGTGTATCGACGGTGACTAATGTGAATGTGAATGCGAATTGTGAAATAATGTGAAATGTGATATGAAGTGAGATTCGTGAATTATGTATATTATATGATTGGGTGAGCCATCGATGATGGTCACTCACTGAGTTCGCAAAACTCACCCAAAATTTGTAATTATTTTTCATGATTTGAAGAATACCCCGTTAGGTAGATGGGAGTATTATTCTGCATACAAGGGAAAGCTAGAAGTCGGGATCAGTTCGCGTCTGCATTGTGTCTTTTTCTGTTCGCATTGTATTGTATTATCCGTAGATCATTGTATTTTGTGTTTTTGAATATATTTGTTTGTAGAACTTTCCGCTTGGGACAAAGTTTTAATGTGTTTTCTTTTTGAAATGTGCAAATCGAAAGTTTGGTATTTTAACACAAAAATTTGGAAACTTTTGTAAATGAAAGGGTTTCTGAGTAAAAGTGGGCCTAAATGTGCGATTATTGATTTGCACGTATGCTCGAAACGAAAACAAATTTTTTTATACTAAGTTTTTGACTAAGTGATGTAGTACGCCACCCTCGAGGGGGCACGGACTCGGATATCACTATCGGTATCGGGTTCGGGTCAAGCGGGAGTGGGGTGTTACAATTTGTATATTGTATAATAAGTCTTGTATTAATGTGTGATTCACTTCAATTGGTATCAGAGCTTGGTGTCCAAGGATCACCTTAACAAAGTGTGGATTAAAGATTATGGTGGAATCACATACATACATAGCAGAAGGTGCCTCAGTCACTAGACCTCCAGTGTTTAACGGAGAAGACTATCACTACTGGAAAGATAGGATGCGGTTGTTTATCTAATCTACTCATGTTGACCTTTGGGACGTAATAGAGAATGGACCATACACACTAGCGGATGAAGAAGGAAATCTTATTCCACGAATCAGATAGATGGCTAATCAAAAGATGAGATTTCAACTAAACTCCAAAACAAAGTTCTTCTTGAGTTGTGCCTTAAGTAGAAGTGAGTACGATAAAGTCCATGGATGCGATACTACGAAGAAGATGTGGGATACGTTATCCATCACACATGAAGATACGAACCAAGTTAAAGAATCTAAGATAAGTATTCTTGTGCATCAGTACAAGCTGTTCAAGATGAAAGATGAAGAATCTATTGATCAGATGTTTGGAAGATTTCAAACAATTCTCAATGGATTAAAAGCTCTTGGAAGAACTTACGAAAACCAAGTCACATTCGTAAGATCCTAAGAAGTCTACCAAAGAGGTGGAGACCAAAAGTTACCACTGTACAGGAAGCCAAGGATTTAAGCGTTTTAAAACTTGACGAAATACTTGGATCGTTAAAGATACATGAAGTTGAGCTCGATGCTAAAGACAAGCCCAGAAGGGACAAGTCGATAGCATTAAAGGCCGAACAAAAGAATCACAAGACTCAAAGGAAGAGGAATTCATCAAAGGAGCTGAAGATTGAAGAATCAAAGAATGATGATTCCAGTGAGTTAGAACATGAGTCGAGTGAAGAAGATGATAAGCTATCCTTCATTTCCAAGAAGATCAGACGGATGTGGAAGAAGAAGTCCAAAGGAAATCAAATCTTCAAAAAGAACGACAAAGATGATGGGAAGATAGAGAAAACATTCATCATATGCTACGAGTGCAACAAACCAGGACATTATAAGTCCGAGTTTCCAACATTAAAAAAGAAACCAAAGAAGAGTAAAGAAGGCAAGAAAAGCATGATGGCAACCTGAGAGGATTTAGATCCATCCGAATCAGATACATGCTCCGAGACATCAGAACATGCGAATATATGCCTGGTAGCCGAACAGGAAAGTGATGAGGAGGTAACCTCTAATTATGATGACTTTCAAGATGCATATTCTGAACTACTAGAAGATTCTCATGCTATTCTGAAACAGTACAAATTATTGAAGAAAAAGTATGTAGAAAATCTGAAACATACACAAGAGATAGAAAGATATAATACCTGCTTAAAGAAGAAAGTAGAGGAAATTAAGAAAAAGAGAGTCATAGATAGATCTGAAGAGATCAGTCAATTGAAGCTTAGGATTAGTAGTCTTTCAGCTGATCTAGCAACTTTCACTGAAAGTACGAGAAAAATGAATGACATGTTAGGAAAGTGTAGACATTCGAGTGATAAAACTATATTAGAGTTTACTAAAAATAAGTCTCAATAGAAAAGGAAACCATTCTTTTAGAAAAAAGAAGTTTCAACAATCACATTTTCATCAACAATCTTATCAAATGCATCAATATCATTCTGTGCATTTTGCTAACCCAAAAGGACCCAAGAAAATTTGGGTACCAAAAAATAAAATAATATCTCCTGCAGATATCTTTCCTTGAAAGAGACAGCAAGCACCATTAGTATTTAGACAGTGGATGCTCACGACACATGACGGGAAGAAGGTCTATGTTCCAAGATCTTCAGTATAAGAAGAGAGGATTGGTAACTTTTGGAGACAACCAACAGGGCAAGATAATTGGAATCGGCAAAATAGGTAAAGATTCCTTTGCATGTATTGATATTGTGCTGCTTGTTGATGGTATGAAACACAACTTGATTAGTGTCAATCAATTGTGTGAATCTGGTTTTGAAGTTATGTTCAATCAAAATCTTTGTGAAGTCAGAAACAAAGATGGGTCTATATTCTTTTCTGCCAAAAGAAGAAATAATCTTTACAAAATTGATTTAGAAGATTTTCAAAATCAAAATGTTTCATGTTTTTTATCAACTGAAGA
>JANZLF010000222.1:38164633-38178502 GCA_026546835.1 Erythroxylum foetidum
AGCATATTTATATTTTGATTTGTAAGCTATATATGACTTTTCGAAAATTCAAGAAAGTGAAAGAAAAGATTTTCGTACTTTATTCGTTTCCGAATGATTTTTGAAAAATTATTACAAGCTTAAATTCATTGTTTTAAATGATTTGATAAATCGATAGAAATTTCTGAAAATTCATATGTTATGAGTGCATTGATAAATTATGCAAATTGTTGAATTTATGGAATTGCTTAACTTGATTGATTGAATTGATTGAATTGTATGAATTATGTGGAACTATAAATGTATTTAGTATGACATGTATGAAAATTAAGTTTTCGATTTGTACCTTCGGGCAATCCGAAAGTTTCAGTTTTGAATTATGTGTTAAGTGGGTTCGGTTAGGTCCCTTCTGTGAGTCAGTGCACTGTTTCTATTTGTTTATAGCCTTCTCCCGGCTACCCGCTAGTGGCATGGAGCTCCGATTTCGGACTCCCCTCTATTCACGGCTGCACAAGACCGCTATGCGGAAATGTGCAGTGCATTCTGTTTCGGACCGAACTAGAACATTCTAATATGTTACTTGTTTTTGATTTGTTTCTGTGTGCTGCATTCATGTTTCGAAATTTCTAGTGATTTGTGAAGTCTGAGAAATGAGAAATTGAAGTTTCAAACGAGAAATTTTTGTGAAGCAAATGGACTGTTCAACTGTGAAATGTTTTGAAAATGGTTATGATTGTTTGTAAAATTGAGAAATTTTAAGAAATGATTTCTGCTTATTTATCAATTTATAAATGTGTTATTCACTGAGGCGTCGAGCTCACCCCCCTTTCATCCCCATCTCCAGGTTTTGAGCAGGAGATCGGATGAAAAAATGTGAAGACGTTTGGTTCGATTTTGTATCGTTTGGATTTTTGTGTAGACTAGATTTTAGTATTAATTCTGTCTATGACTTGAATTGCCATGCGTGTATATGATTATGTGTGTAATTGGGCATGAAGGATATGAATTCTGGATTTTGAGTTACGATTTGCACATGACTGTAATTGGCTAAGCTTGTGGATTTTGATTTATGAGATTGTTCATGGAATTAAGATATGATTGTTAATTTGGCCATGAATATGATGAATTATAAAATTGTATTTATAAAAGAGTGTGATGTTTTGAAATTATGAAGATTGTGGATTTGAGATAAGATATCAATGTTTAAGTGCTTAGAAATAGGTTTGCGCTTGTTTATACTGAAATCCCAGACGGAGGGTCCGGCTGATTTTGATCATTGTATGATTAATTAGAGATTATAGAAGTGTGATTTCGATACTTTGCAGGTTTGGGTTAGAATAAATGCAGCCGTTATGCTGCTGAAATTTTGATAAAATCTGGGATAAAAATGTAATTTGGGGATTTGTATGGATTTATAAGAATATGATCAAGTATTGAATTTTGTATGAGTATACAAGCATATGATTAAATATTGAAATTTGTATATGGATGATTTTGTATGTGATGGAATAAAGTGAATAAGAATGGAAAAGAGAAGGAATAAGAATAAGAAGAAGAAAAAAATTATACCGGATTTTTGTATTGGATTAGTTTTAGGTTTCCAACGCGATTGTGTTTCTCCGTTCTTTTTTCTCGGATGTCGGATCCACTTTGTTAAGTTTTTGTTCCGCTTTCGTATATTTGATTTGTTTTATGCGATACCTTTCTGTTTCGATTATTCGATTCATTTTCATCTTTGGTTTCGTTTTGCATTTCGTTCCGTTGCTTTGTATTTTCGTCACCGCTTCAAATTGTGCTTCGCTTTTCATTATGTCGTTCGTTTCCAGCTTCTGTTCTCCGTTTTGTATATCCGATTCGTTGTTTTCACTTATGTTTTTGCTTCCGCCTTATGATTTCCGGTTCGTTCGTTTCTTTCGCATTTGCATTCGTTCGTTCTTTCGCATTTCTGTTATTCAATTTACTTTCGATTCATTTGTTTCAATGCTCTCGCCTTTCACTTTTCGTCTCCGCTTTCTGCTTTTCCGGTTGGGATCCGGTTTCTGGATCGGGTCCCAACACATAACATAAAGAAAAGGAAAAAACATGAAACCCGTTAAGGAGATTGGGGTAGTGATAATGCTGGAGATGAAATGTGAACATTTTCTTGATGTTGCGTCATTGTTCTTGTGCCGTCTCCTTTAATAGTTTGTTATTGTTAGAAACCACGTTAAGGACCTTCCTAACCTACCTTTTCATCATCCTCGGTCTCTTCACTGAGCCTTCATTTTGCTGTTGTGGTGGTATGGAGCTCAAACTAGTATGTCAAGTCTTGTGTTTTACATATGTTTTGGAGCTAACATCTCAGAGGCCTATATGATGACTGTTAAGATTTCATCTCACCTTAAGTGTGTATGATTCAAAAACTCCAGAAAAATAATTGTTATTCCATCAACATTCACACTATAACGTACAACAAAAGTGGTGAAAATATAACCCATATTAAGGTGGCTACTTTTCTTTAAAGGCAGTATCTATGGATTGAAAAATGTGGGTTATTGTGCAAACTTTAACATTGTTATCCATTTATCACAAAATATATAATTCCTTTACAGAAAATTTATTACTTTAGTTTTATCAAACATAGTTTGACACATAAACTTATGCAATGAATAATATCTAGAAGTAAGTATGACATTATTATGTGCATTTCTCACATTAAAAGTATCCAACCCTATTAGAAGTTTCCATTACCTCATAGCCCAAGAATTATCATGTTTTTCAATTACATTCGAATGAGGAAATCCACCAATTTTGACTAAAACATCATAATTCAAATTGTAAGGTTAACCTATTAAATAAAACCAAAAATTAGTTAGATTCTACAATGTAACTTAAAGAGTAGTATAAAATTCAATGGTCAATTATTTATACATAATATAGTCAAAAGTAATAAAATTATCCTTTAAATGTTACTACTCAAAGTCTTAACCTTGTCCTTTAAGCCTAGATTATCCAAAATATCAAATTTAAAATACCTAGGAGCACTAAACCTAGAGTGAAGAGTTCAAAATAGAAAACCTTTTTCTTCTTAATAAATCAGAAAAGAAGCTCCAAAGTTTGTTGCCCTATCTCGTGCTCCAATCCTGCCACCTCTGGTGCTTTTCCTTTGGATTGTGAGTGTTTGCACTTTGGTTGATTCTTAGCCCCATTAGTAAGTGTAAACCTGCAAAATAGACCAAAAGTAGAACAAACTACACAAAAAACACCCACAAATGTGAATGTTGAAAATAAGTACGAAATTATGTAAAAACTACTTCCAAAATGTAAGATATGTATGGAAGTTATGAAATATATGAAGATAGGAGAAAAATATAGATTAGAATTTAAAAACATGTGAGAGATCTAAAGAAAATGAAGAGACAAGGAAAAGAGTTTTGGAGTGGAGGCTAAAGCTTAAAGAGAGAAAGGATGTGGAAAATAAAGAAGAAATGTGAAGATATAGGATTTGGGTTTAGGAAGGAGGGGTAAAATATAGGTTTTGGGATGAAAATCACATTTTTTTCACTAAGTCTACTACTTGTAACAATCGAGACAAAACTTACTTTCGTGCCATAAACAATTATGACATGTGACTTTTTCCACCCTTGTCCTGTTTCGTCGTTTCTTCATGATGTAACCTTTGAGCTTGCTTCCCTAACTCTTATTAACTTCAAAAACAAGAATTTTAGCCATCCAAACCACTCCAAAAATGTTGAAATTAAAACCTTAGTACTAGAATTCAATACAAACCTAACTACTGAAACTTTTGCTATCTAATTATCAAACATGCTAAGTTATGGTCATTAGCTTGACCTCACATCCTTCAAAGCTCAATCGGGGTTGATTATGAGTGGCTTACTTCCACCCATTTCAGATATCAGTTTGGTAACTTGTAAATAAGCTATATGTTGTGAGATAATAAAAAAGGCATGATCAATTAAATGATAAAATCCAAGTAACTTTTATAATGCCCTTCTTGATAACAAACTGTCAACATAATCAAGAATGATAAATCCCCTAAATCTTTGAAAAAATTAAACAGTTTGTGGGGTAGAAAGGTGAATTGCTCATCTTTTTTTGCAATTACCCTCAGTCACTCTTCTATTTTAGCTTCCTGAACAAGGACTTCTATATATTCCTTCAACTCTATATCCTTTGTCACTGCTCCTTATAAATTACTTCTTCAAAGTAGCCTTTCAATTGATTTTTGATATACTCATCCCTTATGTCTATTTTCATGAATGAGTTGCTTTCTTTTTAATGTTTTAAGACCTTTTTCATACCGAACCCTACATGCTCATCATGAATCCGAAGAAGCAATCAGCCTTTATAAACAATTATTAGTGCTTTTCTAGTGTTCATGAAGGGTAGTCCAATAATTAGTTAATAGTTTTATCCTCTTAAAAATCTATTATGACTAAATCCATAGGAATAGTAAATTTGTCCACCTTTACGATAACATCTTCCACCACGCCTAACAATTTTATTATAGATCGATCTGCCAACTGAACAAGCATCAAGGTTGACTTCACATCATTAAGGCCCAATTACCTAAAAGTCGATAAAGGCATAAGATTTATACTTGAACCTAAATTGCATAAACCCTTTGTAAATTTTAACCCACTAACCACACCAGGTAATGTAAAGTCTTCAACTTCTCCATGAACTTTTCAAAATGTTCATCCAATTTATTCTTTATTAATTACTAGGGGAATGGAAACTTGGGTGGATATGGCATGGGGCCAGTGTAAAGGGGCATTCATCATTTCTTCATCCTTATGCTTTTTTTGGTCTTCTTTTTTGGTCTTCTTGTAAGGGGTTTCAGATTGTTTCTCCATTGGTCACTCAAACTCTTTCCTATTTATGAGTGTGATTACTTTGAGTTGCTCCCTTGGGTTTGCTTCAATATCACTCGGGAGACTCCCCACATTTTTTATACATAATGCATTCGCCAATTAACTCCTTTGAACCTCTAAATTATGAATGAGTGAAGTGTGATTTTTAGTTACCTGTTTAAACTTCCCTTTCATATTTATGAGTCTATTCAAAATCTTGTCTATTTTTTAGTCATTGGCATTAGACTTCTTTTTCTTGAAATACAGGTGGACCTTGATTTTACATTTGGTTACCAATATTGTTTGACCAAGAAAAATTTTAGTGGTTCCTTCACCCAGGATTGTAAATGTTAGAATAGGAATTGTTTCCCCCTCCTCAACCAAATTATGCTCCCATGTAGTTGAATTGCTCCATATTATTATTTTGTATTAAGAAACAAGCAGCCATATCGTGGTTATTTTTCTCGTATAATTTGCATTTATAATAAATTACTTTAATTGGACTAGATAAAGAGGCCTTCAAGTTGTTAAGTTGTCTTACTAAATTATCAATCTCAGCCTAGATTGCTTTCATTGAATCGACAAAAATGACCCATTCCAATTATGAAAGATTGTTTGCCGTCTACTTCTATCTAATGTCCAAAAATGACTATTGTTTTCCATCATTTCTAGCAAATCCTCCACTTCCTCAACTGTCTTCCTCACTAAAGATGCTCCAGACACTACATCGATGGTGCCCCTTGTGGCTGGATTAACTCCATTATAGAAGGCTTGTAATACGAATTTTCTAGGTAGGTTATTATGAAAGCATTTTCTCTATAATTCTCTGTAACATTCCCACCCTTCATATAGGGACTCCCCATATTTTTGTTGGAAATTTGCAATCTCTTTTATTAATCTAGTTGTCTTTCAGCAACAGGAAGTACTTGTCTAAAAATGCACACACCAATTGCTCCTATGTAGTGATGTTTGTCAGGTTTAACGAATGATAACATGCTTTATCCCTATCTTTTAGGGTAAAATGGAAGAGCCTCATCGTAACAGCATCTTTTGACATATTATTATATCAAAAGGTATCACATATCTCTAAAAAATTTACTAAATTGTGTTAGGATCTTCGTTCACTAACCTGTAAAATTGCACGTTAATTTACAATATATTCAAAAATTTTAGTTTTATTTTGAATGAGGTTGGCACCGGTGGTTGAGTGATGCCTTATTGTGCAGCGTTAAACCCTAGCCTCATGAAATCCATAAGGATTTGTTGCTAGTCTCCTTGATTAAATTCTTCTACCATTGTTTATATAATCTCTTTTTGGCGGGTAGCTCTTCTAATTGCTTGTTCTTATCTCATGATATCAATGACTAGAGTTTCTTCTATCTTTCTTAAACTCCAAGTGACTATTCATACAATAGCCTAGACATAAAAAAAGTCAAAAAAATCTTTAGAACAAAGAAATAAAAAAAATTAAACTAATTCCCTAATAACGACATCAAAAATTTGTTGAATAGGTTTTAACTATAATAAAACTTCCAATATCTACAAGTATACCAATCATAAACTTGTAATATCAAAAGGTATCGATCCCATGAGGAATAAGCAAAACTCATTGAACCAAACTTTGTCTAAATTAATAAAAGATATTTGAGTAAAATAATAACAAAAAATTAAAACTATCAAATAAATGCAATCCAATAACAAATATCAAGTAAATTGCCTAAATTAATTAAGGATGATCAAAGATGAATGCATAGGATTTATCATGTCATTATTTTGCTCCTTTAATGATTATTAATTCAATTATGTGTCGATCTTAGATTTCCTAAAAGGTTTATTATTCTCTCTCAAGACCTAACCAATATGAAAATTCCAGATTTTGCAACCTATTGATGCACATAACTTTCCTATCTTTTTAACTAAATTTGGAGTTATCTACTGAATAATCAGGTTCTTGCACATGATCTCTTTTTGAATGATAGTTCATTTATTAATATCCTGGCATATTAAATCACTAACGCTCGCTGTACAACTTAATCAGATTACTTTTGAATCACTATCCCAATTTATTGCCAAAGTATATACATGCACAATTAACACGATACCGAAATATTACATTGAATCAACAAACACAAAACAACTACATAATAAACCTTAATATGGAAATTGGAACATCATAAACGTGATAGACATCTAGAAATTCAGTTTGCACATCAATTATTACGAAAATAACAAAGGAGAAAGGAAGAAAAACTCCATTCTGAGCTTGATTTGGAAAACGGGAAATCTAGACATCTTTTTCGATATTCCTTATTTGATCCAACTTTGCAAGATGGTAGCTATGTTTTTTAGGATTAATAAGGTTCTTAAATAGTCTCTAAGGGTCTTGAGGGTGTAACTATGGTTTTTACCCTTTGATCATTTTCAAAAATGCCCTGAACCCTAAAATAGAAGGAAAAATTGCACTTAAGAAGCCTCTATCATGATCGTAACTCTGTGAAATCGCTCTTTGTCAATCGCGAGTGAAAATAATTACCCATAATTATGATCATGATGACAAAAATCCTTAGCCAAAACTTTTTAGTGACGAAAAAAATTCATCACACGAATCGTTGTAAAATCACGATAAGTAGCAAAATATTATTAGCAACGTTTTTATAAAATCCTTTCAAATTATAATTTACTTCAATCTTAGATATGTCGCCAAAAGAGATAGGAGAGGATAAAACAAATCATCACAAAAGATATTTTGAGACTATTTCTTTTCATGGCTAAAAGTTATTAGTTATATTATCGTAGATATAGGTAATATTATTTTGCAACAATTAATATTTTGTAGCGAAATATATTTAGTGACAATTTTCAGAATGTAGATAAAAGTTATTAGTGATGGTTGATCAAATGTAGCTAAAAAGTTTTCATGAGGATTTTAGAATTGTAGCCCAATCTTTCTAGCTATTATTTTTATTTTAAAAAAGTTTTAAAAATCTTTGGCCACTTAGGAACGTAATTAAAAAGTTTTTGTGATAAATTTTGATTTTTTACTAAACATTCCTATTAAATTTTTTCATTTAATTATAATTAATGGTAAGATTTTTAATCCATCTTATTGTTTGTCATATTTAGATTTTTTATTTATAATTAATTAAGCGAAAGTGAAATTAAAAAAATAAAATTAGAAGCATTTTATATAAAAAACAAAATGTCATTAATGGTTAATCACTGTTACTTACATAATTTGAGTCAAGTATTTGTTTAACCATCTCTTCAAGCTTAGCCAACTTTCATTCAGTACTGTCTAACTTTTATTCATTATATTCTAACTTTTGTTCATTATATTCTAACTGAGCCTTAAGCGAACGGTTTTCCTTTTGAAGCATCGTTACATATGTTGGTTGTGATAAGGATGAACCAATTGACGTAGGTTCATGCCTAAGTCCTTTGATGCCCCCTGATCTTGCACCAAGGATGTTATTATAATCTCAACTACATTTGACTCATTTTCGTCAGACAATGGCCTTTGCAATAACTCCTACATCTTATTCTAAAATTTAAAAAACAAAATCAATATCTGGTTCAAATATTATTAGTTAGTACTACATAAATAAATAAATTTTAAAATTAAACAAATTTTTATACTTACATAATTATTCTGCGCTTCTTCAGACCTTCACCTTCTTGTAGAGTGTCAGTTTATAGAGTGGGATCCTATCAAACTCTTCTCCGTGTAGTTCCTTCTGACTTTTGTTGTATGAAAAAAAAGGAATTGAAACACAATAAATAATATTACATTTAATGATATAATTATAACTTTTAAACAAAGAGCTTACAAATTCATTTCATATAATAACAAATGATTTAGAGCCTTGATTGTGAGGAGTTTTTTTTTCCTCTATTAACCTTAGCTTTCTCACACTTTTCCTAAATAAAGAAAAGAAATAGTCATTAAATTGTATAAAAAGATTAATTGAAGCAAATGTAAAAGAGAAAGAAGACAAATCATAACGTTGGCAGAGGCCCAATAATCACACATTTGGCTCTAATTTTCTAGAGTCACCCATTTAGGAACATGTCTCCTTACCTCCTCATCCAAAGGAAAATATTTGTAGTATTTATGTAGTCGATAACAATGGTCCTTGGCCCTTTATTTCAATAATGAACTCACAAAGCTTGAAACTTTAGGGTTCTCACTATCGACAATATTAAGCTTCATCTGTAGACAACAAGTAAAAGTGAAATTAGTCTTTAAATAAGTAAAAATACAAATAATTAAATAAACTGAAAATTTACCGAATCTTTGTCCAGAGCATTTTGTAGCAAGTTGTCTTCCTTCAACTGTTTGGCATGCTGATTGGATCTTATCAACAGGATGATCTTACAAGGTGTGAATATGCACAGATAACTTGTTGGTCATTGCAACATTCATGTGTTGCAACTAAGAACCTTTAGTGATATCTCTACCTCTTTTTCTGATGTTGGTATTGGAACTTGACAAAAAAATAGTGATAAAAAAACACGTTAAACATGTAAATATATATTTGAGGATAAATGTATTTATAGGTGGTAAAGATTAACAAATTTGAAGATCCCTTAGCACTAGTTAAGGTAGATGGAGGTTGTTGCTGACGGGCTTCAATGGTGGATAAAATTAGTTGTTGCGGATTGATCTGGTTATTATGGGAGAGAAGCATATTTGCTAGTTGCCACTTTCTTTCCTTTGTTTCTTCCAAATGCCATTATATTGAATATCTATAATGATATTATTAAATGATTTATCAATGATTTTCCATTATAAAATAAAAATAATTAGAATAACAACATAAAAAACTTATTAATTTTTTCCTTAAATCATTTCAAAGCATTTGACAAAACATGAACAAATCATACTGAAAAAAGATTGGATCTTTAGCCCCATATTTTGAATCATATTAGAGACAAGTTTCATTCATTATTTTTCATGATTTTTTAATTGTATGAATTTGGTATGTGAAGGAGGCTGTAAAGGCTAAGGTTGTCGTTGTGACATATCTTCCTACTTTATTTCTTTATGCTAATCCAAAGGTTATTGCTCATTTAATTTTGTCTACTATGTATATACACACCATGTTTAGTTTTCTATTCTTCATCCCTCTTTTTTTCTCCATATTAATTCCTTAGAATTTTAATTTTTAATATAATATTGTTTTGATGTTTGTTATGAGTTTCTAGAGTTGGAGAGACCTTTATGAGAAGTTGTCCTTTTATGGTTAGTTAAAAGAAACAATGTATAACTTAAAAACTTTACAAGTCTTGACTTTTCTTTTTCTATAAATAATGCATCTAACAAATATTAATAAAATTTGAAT
The DNA here is from genome assembly GCA_026546835.1 of Erythroxylum foetidum. Classification (NCBI taxonomy): domain Eukaryota; kingdom Viridiplantae; phylum Streptophyta; class Magnoliopsida; order Malpighiales; family Erythroxylaceae; genus Erythroxylum; species Erythroxylum foetidum. The sequence goes on from JANZLF010000222.1 coordinate 38,174,808, forward strand.
CATATTTGAGAAATCAACATTAATATTGTTGTAGTTTCTTTCAATAAGGATTTTGTTACATGTATTGGTACTATTGTTACCAACTCTTTACAAATTATATTACGTGCTTATAGAATGAACGTAAATAAGAAAGTAAGCATTAAGTTATTTAGTAATGTGCATTTCATACAAGGAAGGCATTTTTGCTAAACCAACATAATAATAAGAAGTGCTTCAATGATCTTAACTTATGAATAAAGTTATACATACTTCACAACATTTGTAAGATAAATGAATGAAGCATAGTGAAATACCTTGCTTTTACAAAATGAAGCATGATGAAATACTTTTCTTTTAGAAAATGACGCATAATGAAATACATTGCTTTTACAAAATTTCTAGGAAAAAGATAGAATTAGGGACTCCCCTCTTATATATTCGTAAGCACTTAATTTTCTAAATGGATATCAATACTTTAAAACCTCTGTTAACATATAAATGGTTATCCCTGGCCAATACAGAACAATTATTAGGCCGTATAATTGCTAATCATAGGTTAATTATCTGATTTGAATGATGGCTAATCATAAGTTAATTAAAATGGTGACTTGTCATTTTTCAAACAATATAAACAAAAATCACATATAAACAACAATTTTTTTACCGCTAATCATCATAATCATCATATTGAAAATCATCATCATTAATTACATTATGATTTGACTCTTCATCATTATTATTTGGCCAAAGTATCATCATTATCATATAATCCATCCTCAATATAGTCTCCATCTCTTTCTACGACAAGATTGGCTGATACTTCATCCAATTATACTATATTGAGATCAACATCTCTCATATGGAATGATGATATATATACATCTTCTATTTGAATGGCTTCGTTTTTCAACTCTTATTCAATCTCTTGATATACTTCATCACCGTCCTCACTAATTATACCATTATCTCTTTCACAAAAATCAAAGATATTTCGATGTCGAAACTTTTGAACAACCTTCTAATTGCTGCTTAGTATCATTGAGGTAGAAAACTTACTTCACTTGACTTACAAGGATAAAAGGTTCATTATTATACAATGTGTTAGTAAAACTGATGCTAGTAATATTCCCATTTACCTTCATGTCAGATTAAACCATTTGTACTTAAATAGAACAACATTTTTATCCTTGATGTAATGCAACTCTATTATTTCAGAGATGACATCATAGAAGTCAATAAAATCGTTGTCATGACATCCCTTAGCAATAAACCACCAATTTTGACTTCTAAGTTGACTATCTCAATCTTGTACATGAAATCTAACCCTATTAACAGTGTAACCTGTATATTTTTTCACACATAGATGAGGCCCACTTGCCAAAGAATATAATGTTGTCTCCTCTTATATGTTACGGTTATGTAACCATATCATTTATAGGACAAACTAAAATTAGAAGTTAATCTGGTATATAAATTTTCATAAGTTCATAATATTCAATCAATTTATAACTTATTCGAGTCCTAAACCATGATAGGAACTTAAGCTTTTATCTTTCTTTGATATTAACAATCCCTTTACTTCGAATATGAATCTTTATGCTCTCTATTTAAAAAAGGAAATAGAGATCATGAAATCTAGATTGAATCACAAAATTTAAATATGAAAATTCAATCAAAACTAATATACATACTCCATATATAAGTCGACTTTCTTGTAATTGTTCAAAATATACCAATGGTCAATTTCAAATTCATATTTAGTTAACTCCACATATTTTCCGACACCAAATGACCTAACTTTTTGGGAGAAAACTGACAAGCCACCATCTTGATCAAAATCAAAGTTAAGTTCTAGTATGGTAAATCTTATCTCGACATCATTTAGGTACATCAAAAAAAATGTCAAGCATTCATTTGCTATATAAGGCTCTGCAATAGACCTTTCAGGTCAAGCTTTTTTATGTACATAACACTTAAAAGAGCATAAAACCTAAATAAAATATAAAACATTAACAATTGTTAATAACAAATATCTTTAAAAAAAGTATAAGTTAATATAAACCTTTCAATTGGCAACATCCATTGAAATTGAACCAGTCCACAAAGTTTTGCTTCGTATAATAAGTGAATTGACAAATGCACCATAACATCAAAAAACGATGGAGAATACTAGTTCAAGCTTACATAGAATCAAAGCTATCTCTTTTTTCCTTTTTGTCAAGTTCTTCAATTTTAATTATCTTGCAACATAATTACTAAAAAAACTCACCCAATTGACCCAGAGTTACAGATACATCCTTTGGTAAACACCCATATATTCTAACAAGAAGTAATCATTACAAAAGTATGTGGCAATTATGGTTTTTTTAACCCAAATAATTTTCCCTCTTTAATAATCACTCAATTGGTTATGTTAGCTGCATACCCATCAAGAAAGTTGATTGATTTATGGCAAAAAGCTCGCTTCTCCTTTTTTGACAAGTTGTAACAATTCGGTGGAATAATATATGACCCATCATCTCTTCTTTTCAATATAAGTCTTTTATTATATTCATGTCTTCTAAGTCTAGTCTATCCTTGATTTTGTTTTTTAATTTGCCATTAATTCTCATCACAGTTCCTAAAACATTCTGATAAAAAAAATTCAATATGCATCACATCAAGATTATGCCTCAATAGCAATTCCTTTCAATATGGTAAATTGAAAAAATATGCTTCTTTTATTCCAATTGAGCTCAACAACATTTTGATTTCGCTTTCTATTACTTGGGTGTTTGCTAGGTGTAATGTCACCTAAATGTGATAGTTATATAACTACATCATCACCAAAAAACTACAAAAGGGCTTCACCTAATTCTATTTTGCCATTAAACAATTTGCTTCTTTGCCATCTATGCTCATGTTCTAAGTAACGACAATGTCTCGTTTAATATATTTTACTTCGTACCCTTATTGAATATGTTTGATGATTACATACAGGACAAGCCATATACCCTTTAGCGTTGCATCTAGAAAAATTCTCATAAATTGAAAAATCATTTATAGTCCACAAAACAGACAGATGCATTATAAATGTTTTATATTGAACAATATAAAAAAAATTAATTCAAACTCCTATAGATCGTTTAAGTCATCAATTAATGGTTATATGTATACATAGATATCCTTAATAGGAGCAGTAGGTCTTGAAATAACAAAGAGAATAAAACAAAAGTATCCTTCATAAACCTCCATCGAGGTAATTGTATGGCACTAATATTACCAGCCACATACTGTAAAAAGTACTCATATTACCAAAAAGATTAAATCCATCTGAGGCTAAACCAAGTCGAACATTAGGACAATGTTGTGAGAACTATGGAAACTTTCCATCAAGGTCTTTCGATGTCATTGAATCTGTTGGATGATGCATAATGTTATCATCAATGTGTTTCTCTTTTTGCCACCTCATATGTTGGACCCCGAACTTTTCTTGAAATTTTGAAGTATAAATTAACATTAAATGAGGAATTTGTGTAAATTATTCAGGTGAAAAGAAAAAGACAATTCAAGAATGTGAATTGTTGTATGAAATTAAGATAGGTGAATTTAGCAAGTTGATGATGAGAGAGTATAGGTGTGTGTATGCTTTTGTTATTAATGTCTATGATTAATTATGGTCTAAAGTGTGGTTTTGAGTTTAAATGAAATTGATAGTGAATACATTGTTTTAAATG
>JANZLF010000222.1:38187891-38199434 GCA_026546835.1 Erythroxylum foetidum
CAATTTTATACTGGTTCACCCCAAACCGTAGGCTACGTCTAGTCCTCAGAATCCCTTCTGAGATTTCACTATACTTCACAAGAGTACAAGTATTCTTTTCACGGAGCCTCTTCAGGTCTCTTATAGCAAGTATTCTTTTTCTCACTTAGCCTCTTCAAGCTCTCAGCTATTCTTCTTTCTTACAGAAAGATATTGCGAGCTTCGTTACAGAAAATATAGCTCTCGTGTTTTCACACAAATACAGTGTTTAGCTTTTGAATATTACTAAAAAAATCACTAACTCAAATCACTAACTTTTTTAGTCTTCGACTTTGACTCATATTTATAGTCTTTGTCTTCAACTACTTCTTGATAACTACTTCTTTCTTCTTGATTCTAGATCTTTAAAGAAACGGTTATTCAGTTGAGTTCTGTAACTAACTCAAACTGATTTGCTTCTTTGTCTTCTTTTCAGCTTCTCTTCGTCTCATTTCGTTTTTGCTTCCGTCTCATTTTGTCTTGCCTTCAGTCTCATTTTCCTTCTGTCTCATTTTACTTTGGCTTCCGTCTCATTTTGCTTTTGCTTCCGTCTCATTTTGCTTTTGCTTCCATCTCACTTTGCTTTTGCTTCCATCTCATTATTTGGTTTTCATCCAAATTAATCGTAAAGTCATTTTGACTTAGCACTATGGTATGTGGCATTGTTACACGTCATGAATCAAGAAAACAAGTTCTTTCTGTAACTCTTAGGCTCATAGAATATTTCATCGATAAGCCTCATGGGAGCTACATCACGCAGTTTACTATGCAAAGGATTGTCCATAATTGTAGGTGAATTTCTAATATTGATACTTCTCCATTAATCACATTGAAGTTCATAAATTAAGTTTAAATTTAAACAAGCACTATGGTACATGACATTCTTTACACCAAATGAATCGAGAAAGCAAATTCTCATTGTGACTCTTAGACTCATGGAATACTTCACCGATAAGCCTCATAGGAGTTGCATCATAGGTTTCTAGCCTATATACCATTCTAGAGGTTTATTATGCAAAGGATTGTCCATAACTGTAGGTGAATTTCTCGTGCTAATACTTCTCCATTAATGACATTGAAGTTCATAAATTAAGTTGGAATTTAAACAAGGATTATGGTACATGGCTGGGTTACACCATATGAATCAAGAAAGCAAATTCTCATTGTAACTTTTAGGCTCATGGAATATTTCACTAATAAGCCTTATAGGAGCTGCGTTATGGGTTTCTAGCCTATATACCTTCCTAGGGGTTTATTATACAAAGGATTGTCATTAATATTAGATGAATTTATAATGTTAATACTAGATTTGAATTCAAACAAGTAGTAAGCTATGTGTAATAAATAGTTATGTAATTCATATGTTGGTATCATTAATTATTCAAACAAAACCCAAAAATAAATACTTTGACTATATAAGTAGTCCATAAAAACTCATCAATGATTCTAAGAATATTGCAAAGAATAACACTAGACCCAAAAATATTGTAGATATTAATTAGTTGGATGACTTAACTTAATGAACAGACAACCGCATACTACAAAGAAGAAAGACAAGGTTGGATGATAATCAACGCTCTTCAACATAAAACAAGGCTTGCAATAAAAACAATTTCGTATTTAATATAATACACTTGTTTATAAGGTTGGTTCTAAAGACTTGAAATGAAGAAAATGCTTATGAATAAAGTTTTTAGACACATATAACCGGTAGCTTATCATTAATAAAGTTATAACAACTTTGTGGCAGTGATGGGCTCAAGATAGTTTGAGTAATGAAAACTTTGATAGAGAGTAAGAAGAGAGAGGACTATGATTTGAGAGTGATATTAGAGATTCAAAGTGCACTTTAGTCGAATATCTTATAGGTAGTGGTAAAACAAAGTTCCTAACATATATTCACATTCAATCAACCCATTTAACACACATAACCTATATTGCCTTGTTTTTTTCTAAATTTTAGTCTCTTAGTTTCTAAACCATAAGTTCAAGAATAATTCAATTTCATTATCTTCAATCATTTTTCCACCTTAAACATACTCTAAATTAGTCATAGAATAATAATGACACCCTACATTTCTTTTAATTAGAAAATGTGGATATTACTTCTTAATCTTCCTTTTGTATCATGCATATTTTTAATAAGTTGTATCGTGTTAGTGACAATTTGTTGCAATTTTAAAATAAAATAGAGAAATGAATTTTGATAAAAAGAGACATAATGAAGATGATATAAGAAAATTATTAAATGAAAGATAAAAAGAGGACTTATCACTATTAGTGCAATGATGTATCCTTTTCTAACTCATTTTTCTTGTGAAAAGGATTATATGCTCTTAGTGGATTGAAAATTCAAAAAGAATCATCAAAATCATATCATAGGTGATTTTTAATAGGTGATAATCATTAGTTATAGAAGAAACACGATTATGAGATGCTCTTATTGAGATACCATGATGTTGTATATATTTTTATAAAGAGAGTTTATTAATTATAGTTTATTTAATTACTAATTACATGTCAAAGGAAAGAGCAACAATTATGCTTATTAATATTTATTATTGGATCATTTAAAGAAGAACTTTAATATACATTTATTGTTTATTTTAGTATAATATAAATATGTATCATAAGCTCTTTTGTGTCTTTTTATTTGGAAACTACTTTTATCGTTTCTTGAATGTTTTGGACACTAAAAATAGAATACTCAAAGTATGCATGGAAAGGTAATTCATTCCCTATCAAAATAGAACACTAAAAACATAAGATGACTTTCATCAAACACCTTATAAGCTTAAAAAATTCCTAAGTAGCAACAAATAATCTGTCTTTTCCCTTTCTTCGCCAACATTAACACATACAAACAATAGTAACAGTCCATTTATATGTAAATAAATCAAAGGTTCACCCGAACACTGACCATTTAACAACAACATTAAAAGCAGAAAAAAAAACCCATTAAAAATCAATCAAACTACTTACCTCGACTACAATTGTAGGGAGATGATGGAAGATAAAATGAAGATGACGAATGGACAAAGAGAAGTCAATATGTGAAAGAAAGTTTCACCTAAAAAAATGTTAAAGGAAAATAGAAGAGAAGAGGGTAAAACGAAATGGAGAGGAGGGGTCAGGTGGAAGGATTGTAATGTTGACAAAACGATGTCATTTATCGTTGACCAAATGACATCGTTTTCATCTTTTTTTTGTAACATTTTGAAAATGAATTTAGAAATTCACCTATTGTGTAATATTTGACAATGAATTTCTAAATTCACCTATTGAGTAACATGTGACAATGAATTTCTAAATTCATTGCCAAATGTAATCGTTGCCTATTATGTAACATTTGCCGATGAATTTTAATAGGCAGTGAATTTAGAAATTCGTCGCCAATTGTTACACAATAGGCAACAATTTTACATAATTGCCACCAATAATATAAAATTATTAAACTTTATCATTTTGATTTTTTTTGAAATAAAGCAATTTTACAAAATTGCAAAGAATTTATCCATAATAAATAGAGTTTTGTGAGACCACGTAAAATTTTCATATCATATATATTAAAAATTTATAATAAAAAGAATAAATAATTGTAATATACATAAATTTTGTGTTGTTATATTTTTATAAATGTTTTAAATTACCTTGTATACTTACAATCATTGTGAAAAATATTAAATTGGTAGTCCTATATTTGGCTACCAATTTATGAAATCGTCACCAATACTATACTTTTTTATATAGATTTTTAAATTTATTAAAATTTTTAATATATCACAAACATAAGTTACTATAGAAATTATACATAATAAATACAGTTTTATGAGACCACATTATGAAATCATATATATTAAAACATTAATAAAAGTATAAATGACATTTGTGTTCACTGTATTATTAAAAATAAAATTTTTAATAAATATTAATGATTAAGGATAGTAGTTAACCTAAATTTATGATATTTGTATCTTATTAACATTAAAATTGTGATTCGTCGCCAATGAAACGTAACCAAAAGTCCAATATGTTATTTTTAATTAAATTGAGAATATTATTATCATATATGGTAATTAGTATAATGTAATATGAATGTATAGATACTAATTGTAACTAGTATAATGATTTATGAATTATTACATAATTTATAAATTTGTTCATATCTTACATATGTCATATATACTCTATTTAACAATAATTATCTATTTATTAAATAAAAATTCCATTCTATAACAGATATTTTATATATTATATATTATTATGTTAGCCAAAGGTGAAGCCAAATAGTAATGGCAAACCATTTGGTGGCGGTTTTTTAATGCTCAATAAATAGTTAATTTCTTCTGACTTAATCGAAAACGACGTCGTTTACCTTAACAACAAACGACGTTATTTTTTACTAGGTTATTAACACAAAAATGAAGTTGTCTTCGTTTTAATGTTAGCCATCATATTTTCTCTTCATAATCTGTCAAAGAAGTGTCATCTCCTATTTTGTGGTCATCTCCTATCTTGTGGTCCTTACCGTCGATGAAGCGTTAAATGTTGTGTTGGTACATATTATTCTTCTTTTCTTTACCAAGAACCCCCTTATTGTGCTCTATTTTTCTGCTACGTCCCAAAGTTAACATGGGCTTTGTGTTTTGCAAATGGTGTATGGGTTTTCCCTTCTGTTTGTGTTTGGAAGATGGTAAATTATGTTTTTGTATTAGATGATGATGGTTAGATTTTTTTCCCCAACCTTTGGTTGTTGTTTGAGGAAACTCTACTAATTGTTTGATGGGAGGTCTGTTAAAGATTCAAGGCATAATTTGCAACAAATGTTTATGTAAAACATTTACCATATTATTCCTTTTATGCCACTTCTGTAACATTACTGAAACATAGTACTTTGACTTATCATTGACAAACTAGTATAAAGTATCACATTGATATGGGAAGCAAAAAGTCACTTTTGAATCAATTCATTCCATGAGTAGAATTTGTGGGATTTGATTCCCAAACGAATTTTATTAAACATAGTAATTTTATGATAAATTAATTTTTCATAGTTAAACTATTAAAATCAATTCATTGAGGAATGTCAACATGGTGATTGATTTTCGATGATTGAAATGAGCTCTGTCAGGAGGAATATGGAAAAATTCTACCTAGTGCAGAATAAGCCGATGCAGAATAAATTTCCTCGTTATACAATAATCACCACTTGCCTTCCATAGCTGATCTTCTAATTCAAGGTTTTTAGTATCAATTGAATTACCTCTCTTGCATAATTATTTGTATCTTATTTGCATCATAGTAAGCTATCAGATGAATGTTTGATTGTATATACTATGTCTTATATAAAGCTTACTCCAATCTTCAAGAGAACATAGATGAAAATGGAAATGGTGGCAATGTCCCGATGGTTGGTATAAGATTTGGGTAGTTGATTGTTTTTGAATAATCATCAATTCCAATTGCTATATATGTTCAATCAGGTATGCATGTATTCAAATTTGGCTTTGTTATATGGTTTGACTTAACTAGCTATTTAAGTTCTATACTAATTATGTTTTGGGTGAAACGCATCATACTGACAGTTCATCTAGTTTAGTGATCTAATTGCATCTAGGGATTCGTTCACTGTATCCTTTGCAAGTTTAGTTATAACCAATAAGTTGTTGGAAGAAGGTGTCAATAACCCAAACCTGAGGGAAGATCTTTGATGTTTTTAATTGATGCTTTCTAACATACAAGGACCCTTCCTGGGAATCCTAACATAGCAAATTCTGTTACCTTTACTGACTCTCTTATCATTTGGAATCCAAAAAATAATTATTTCATTTCCCTTTCAATGGAATAAACGTAGAACTTTATTTATTTTTATGCGTGTATGAATTTTGGAAATAGTGTCTCTATTAGTTCAGGGTAAAGCTGTATACTATTGGACCTCCCAAGATTCCGCATATCACTAAGATTCATACTAGATATTGATGTTGATGTTGTTGTTGTTGTCATTGTTGTTGTATGTCTGTAAGAATTGATGAACTTTTAATTAAAATCTTATACTACTTATATGTGTATATCATTATATTAAATTTCTTACAAATTCAATATTTTTATGTATTATTTTATTACTAATAAATATTAATGATTAAGAATAGTAGTCAACTTAAATTTATTTTTTATCTTATTAATATGTAAATTTTAGGTATGTTTATCTTTTTATATCCAAAAATATAATTTATAGAGTTTTAATGCATTAACTATATATTTAAACAAATTTATAAAGAAAACATAAGACAAAAATATGAAAAATCATATATAAATGTCAATTATAATTAACCTTAGGATTATTAAGCACACTTACCATTAAAAAATTATCAAATTAACATTATTAATATATATTTCTTTAATCTAGTCTTTTCGTGATGATTTCAACATTTTGTCACCAAAAGTTTACATTTGGCGACGAATTATATATTTTGTTGCAAAAAGTTTGAATATTTCTTGAAGTTTCAAATTCTCGTCGTCAAACGCTCGACATTTTGCAACAATATAAGTAAACCCTCGAAAATTAGGCACTTTTAGTGAAAATTATAAAAAAAAAATTGTCACCAAATAATTTGCTTCAACGAGATTTTCTTTAACGTTGCCAAAACATCAACTTTGGGCAACAAATTTTTAAATCTTCGCCAAAAGTTGACATTTGGTGATGATTTACAATTCATCGCCAAAAAAATGTAACTAATAGTCTGCTCTACTGTAGTGGATGCAAAAAAAGAAATGTAGGACACTAAAATGATACTCTAGGATATTTAACCGAGATAGAGCAAAAAGATGAGCAGGCTCAAAGAGGTATTCTAGAAACATGTGTTTACGTATAACGCTCATTTTTAGCCACAATCTTTAAATGTACCAATAAAAGGAAAGAATGAAGACTCAAGTGTAAAGAATTAGCATTATATGGTTCCCACCATGTTTAGCAAAATATGGTTTCCTGCATTTGATGGAATAATATCAACAATTAGATTTATCATGCAGAATAATTTTTTTAGATTAATTGAACACCTTCAGAAATGAAGGTTAAGATTGTAATTGTGCGCATGAAAGGAATTATGATATAATGCCATCAATTATATATGGGGTAAGATGTTGACAATAGTGCAACCAACATAGGGTGAACACATTGTAATGTTAACATATATATTTTAAGGTAAATCTTTTTAGGGATCTGATGAGCAAATTTAATGGCTTCCATCAAATAGGAATAATTAAATAGTATTATGCACTCTTTGATAGGTACTATAATAAATTGCAAATTCCTGAGCTATATTTGATTTTTTTAAAAAAAAATTTGAAACATGAAATTGAACTACATGTTAAACTTTTGAATCCCCAGATATTGTAATAAGCATAAGTTCTAGCCAAGACATAAGAAGTTATTGCTTCTATTTGCTATACAATAAACATATTAGGACCCTTAAAACAAACAACCCCTATCTTAATTGCTTCGCCATTAACTTACCCACTAAATAAACATGTTATAACTTCGAGATTGTTACACTTATTATTGTAACAGTTAAGAATTTAAGCACTAAATTTATTCAAAAGAACCAAAAAAAACATATTTAATAGCAGGGAATATGAAGATAACAAGCAAAAGGACTATGTTTTTAGTGTGATGAGAAATTTCACAAGATATAAATGAAGGAAGAAGTAGTGGAAGTTATTTATGGTATAGGATAAGGAAGGAGTTGAACTAAAGATAGTTGAAGCTCGCTTATCCAAGAGTGGTGAAGATAGAAAACGTCTAATCTCTCTATAAGCTATGTTAGAATTATTATTAAAAGGGTATAAACAAACGACAATATTGGGGTGCCATATAACAAAATCTTTATATTTTTTGATAGACAATGGTAACACTCATAATTTTGTGGATATTACCTTAATTAAAAAAAAAGGAGATTACGAACGGATGAATATCATTAATATTATGTCGTGGGAGAAGGATCATAATTACCTTGTATATAGTTATTAAAAAATTTGAGTGGACATTACAAGGGATTAAATTTATTACTGATATCTGTTATTACCATTAGAAGGATGTGATACAGGGTACGGGTCTACTAGATTTCTACATTAGAGGAATTCTTTCGTAATTTTAGAGAACAACTCATGCTCCTCACAATAGAAAATAGGTACTTTTAAAAGGAGGTCTTCTCAATCAATCTGAAATAGTAAGCACCAAGAAAGTTGAAAAGTTATTAGCTAGATCATAAATAAGTAGTCAACTATGCATTCTTCAATTTCACAATTCCCTAAATCACTAATCACAGGAGTTGTAAAAAGTTATTCCTTTGGAGTAATTGGTTAAATTCGTTTCTTTTTGACAATAATGTCAAAAGTTCGAATCATGGAATAGTCTCTTTGTAAAATTATAAAGAAAAGGCTACGTACATTAATGATCCTCCCTTAACTCTCACAAAGCGAAGAGCCTTATGTACTGTGATACATTGACTTTTGCTAATTATAGGAGTAGTCTATTAGAGGGATACCAAAAGTGGAGTTATAACAAATAAAATTAGGAGCTTTATTACATCAAACTATAAGAAACTTATCGAGTATTTTGGTACTATGAGTTAAGCCATTAACTATAGTATATTGGATTTATCAAACCTTATGCTTTTAAATAGAGTAACATTTTTGTTAACTATTGAAATAGAAGCTTATGGAGTAGGGTTAAGAGCATTACTTATATAAGACAAGCATCCTCTAGTCTATGAAAGGAAGCTCCTAGCTTATAAACAATGTGCCTTATTAGTGTATGAGACGGAACTTCCAATAGTAGTGGTGACCAATATGTATTGGCATCATTACATATATGGTATCTCTTTTTTTATATATACTAACCAAAACCTTTCTTAGAAAAAAAAAGAATGTGATAACTAATGCTCTATTCCAAAGTGTTATACATGAGAACAATATAAGTAGTATGGAATTTGTTCACTGTGATATTATCATAGGTATAAACAAAACTTCTAATAGAAATCAAGAAGAGGTAGGCTAAAGATAGCACAAGGACTTTACTTCGAATTTGCCAAAGGGCATGTTAAATTTTAAAAACTATTGTTGACAAATTGATATTTTAGAGTGGAAAGGAACAGTAGTCGCATATTGCAACTTTTGATTGAGGTCTAAACTTTTAATCACAGTCTATGAAAGAGCTAGTAGAGGACATTTAAGAATATTTTCAATGTTTAAAAGAATTTAATAACTTTTTTATTGGAAAGGAATATAAAAATATGTAAGGAAATTGTATAAATAATGTGAAATAGATCGGCAAAATCAATATGACACAACCCTGATGGGCTATTACAACCGTTCTCCATACTACACAACATAAATGGTAACTTAGTTCTTCATGATTAATGCCTTTAACTTTTATAAAATACCAAAAAATTGCTAGCAATCAAGATGCTATATTCTTAAGTATATTCTTTAGTTCATTATGGAAAGAATTATATTGTCAAAAAAGAGTAATGATGTACCTATTAGTATTATACCACCCACTACTAGATGAAAAATAGAAATGTTGAAAATGACTAGAGACAAAACTTTGTTTCATGACAAAGTACTATCCATTAAAATGGAGCTATTGGTTGACATTAGTTAAATGGTAGTAAAACAATATACTCCATTCAACTCTCAATTTGACACCTTTTAAGCCTCTATATGGTTACAGTCACCATTATGTGTTCTTTATCTTATAAGAGACTCTAAAGTTCTATCAATGGACTAAGTTGTTATGGATTATAAAGTTTTTATCTAGGTGATAAGATTTCACTTGCAGAGAGATCAAAGAAGAAAGCAATAAATGAAACAAGGGGGGAAAAGGAATATGAAATCAAAGACCATAATTTTTTTATTTAACTTGGATTTAACTCAAGGCTTGACACCCTTCTCACAAGAATTTTTACTCTCCCCTCTCACTGAACTTTTAACCCTTTTACCCCTACCTATTCTTGTCATTTCTGGAAATTTGTCTTTCCTACCTCAAAATTTTGGCTCCTCGGCCTCTCTGCTCGCCCCGTTGTTTGGAACTTTTATCATCCAGCTTGGCCTCAAACTACATGGGGAGCTAGGATAAACATTAGAGAACTGTCTGGCTTCATGGATGATTTCTAGGAGTAGTCACGAGCTCTTGCTATTCAAAAACCCATAAAGATAGGTTCTTCCAAACTATCAGACTCTGTGGTTGGAAAAGAAGTGACGGAGAAGATATAGACACATAATGGATCATGGAAGAAAAAATTGTATACTCCTACACCCTCAATAGTCCTCAAGCATTTTCCAGAAGAATGAAAGATGGAGTTATTTACGCGTCGAAAAAGCTACTTGACGTAAGTGTGACTAAGTGGTCTTCAACTCTTATTGGGTTCTTTTGGAATAAAGGGCCAGCATTCCTAGTGGTGGATGCCTAGGCTAAAAATAGATGGATCATAAGTGCTTAGAGCTAGTCTTACTAAAGGAAGACGATACCTTCCTTTTCAAATTTCATAAAGAATGTGATTTGCGGGACATAACGGACCATGGATCGTGGCACATAGGTGACCAACCTATCTTTTTACAGAATTGTAGACTAAGTTTGGAGATGGAGAAAAGTGCAATAGAGACTTTCCCTATGTGGGTACCCCTTCACAATCTACCTATGGAGTTATAAACTCTTGAAGGGTTAAGTTATGTGGCTAGTTCTTTAGGCAAATCAGTAAGCTTAGGTACTCTAACATCAAATATGGAGAGAGTTGGTTGTGATAAAGTTTATATAGAGATATCTAAATCTACTCACCTACCAAATAACTTATCTGTGCTGAGTTTCAGTGAGAATGGTGACATGGTTCAAAAAACCATTCCGATTTCTTCCCCTTGGAAACCCAATACTACTAAAAGTGGCAGCCAACTAGGAAAACCTTCCTAAAAAGGATCCAAGAAGAGAGTTAGTTCTGAATCATATGGAGCAGAGAACATATGTGACAGATGAGCGCCAAAGTGGGATTGAGGCAACCAATCCAGAGATACAAAAAGGTGTTAAACTTAATTCTACAAGGAAAAATTCCCATCCAGTGGGAGAGTTATCACTATTATACAACCAAGCTCTACTAACCAAAACAACAGGCGAACATAACAAATAAACTTAAAAGCAGGGAGACAGAGCCTACTACATTACTAACAATTAAAGGATATAACACTTCTAAGGAGATTGAGATTGTGACAGCTAAGTCGGATACTGATCATTTGGGTAATGAATTACCTTTTGATCTAGATGAAACAAACACAATTTAAACTCAAGTAGTAGTAGTTTGGCAAACTGTTGTAAGGAAAAAAGTCAAAAAAAACAAAGGGGTGATATCCCTGGAATGTAACATCCCACCCCCGACTGGAAGGGTAAAGTAGTAAATTGGTATAGGATGAGATTGATAGGGATTTCTTAGTATTGTCCAAGCATACTGGTACTAGTGAACAGCGAAATCTGTGCACAT
>JANZLF010000222.1:38212673-38228737 GCA_026546835.1 Erythroxylum foetidum
GAACCGTCTGTATTCAAAACCATAACATCAGAATCAGGGGGTCTCCAGCTAACCGTGTGAATCTGTTGCTTCCTCGGTTGCCGTATCGGGCAGTTGAATTTGCATTCAACAAAATGACGATCATGGAGATCTCTCGGCATCGGACGGTGAGCCAACAATATCCCGGTAAGGTGTCGATGAACAGCTTTGATAATAATCAGCTTGTTAGGTCTTATGTTGTCGAAGACAAAATTATTCCTGGATTTCCAAACCTCCCACAGGACAATAGAAGGTAATATTGAGATGAGCGTCTGACGAAGAGACGAGGAGCTTCCCAAGCGGCACCAATACAAAAACATCGGCCACAAACCATGGAAACGTGGGATAATTATTTCCAGCAAAGAAGCAAAATAATCCCAAATTTCCAACACCACAGGACAATAATAGAAGGAGTGGTCACAACTCTCAGAACTTGATCGGCAGAAGCAACAGATAGTAGGATTCAAGGTAAAACCAATACCAACCAAGAAATCAGGAAGAGGCAAAAGTGAGTTCCAAAATTTCCAAACAAATATTGAGATTTTCGTAGGCAACAACTTGGACCAAAGAAATGTTGCGACAGAAGAAATGGGAGCATGAAACCGAACAAAATCATATGCGGTTGCCAGTGAAAACAAACCCGTAGACGTAAGCTTCCAAAACACACGATCTGGTGAATCTGTCAAAACCGAAGGTAAAGCATTCAACGCTTGAAATTGTGCATCGGTCAGATGGTTTGTAATGAGAGGTAAACAGTAATCTTTATTTCGGATGAAATCAGCAACCGTTAATAGAGGAAGAGGGAATTGGTGCTCATCATCCATATGCCGAAATGGCCCTAAGCCAGACCAGTTATCATCCCAAAAGTTTGAGGAGCCATTCTGGATGCAAAGATGCACTTGATTACCGACAAGCCTATCAACAGAAAGAAGCCTTTGCCAGCTAGTTTTAAGCTTCCAGGATGTAGACAAAGAGGAAATAAATCGGGCCCAATTACCAACTCCATTTTTAAACTGCCACCATAATTTGATCATGTAAGCTTTAACCACATCTTCTAATTTTCGAAAGCCTAAACCGTTCTCAGTCACCGGCATTGTTAGTCTCTCCCAAGATCACCAATTTTGTTTGGATATGTCACTGGTGCTGTCCCAAAAAACCGTTGAAAAATCCACTCTATTTGGCCCAACACAGATTTAGGAGGGACTATTGTCGACATTATATGCAACGGCAAAGAAGAGAGTACATGTTTTATCAAGATGAGATGACCTCCAGGCGATAATAATTTGTGTTTCCACCTGCAGATTTTTGTCTCCACTCGCTCTACCATGAATCTAAAAATTTGTTCTGTTTTTCGTCCCCGAAAAAGAGGAGATCCAAGATATAGTATAGGCAAGCAACCCGACACCATTTGTAGAATAGTTCGAGAGAGTTCCACCCTTGGAGAGGTTAATCCTTCAGATCGAAGAAAACAACTTTTAGATTTATTAACCTTCTGACCAGTGGCAAGCTCATAATCCTCTATCAATAGCATAAATTGCTCCATTGAGCGTTTGTCGCCACGAAAAAAGAATATCATATCATCAGCATATGCTAAGTGATTTATTGCGAGAGCGCCTCTTGGAAGGCCATATGGTCGAATTCTGCCAGCTTGGACAAAAACATTCAAACCCCTGGATAAAGCTTCAGAGACAATAATGAATAAATATGGAGAGAGCGGATCTCCCTGTTTCACACCCCGAGAAGCCTGGAAAAACCCAACAGGCCTTCCATTCAGCAGAATTGAAAACCAACTTGCATGTAAACTGCCCATAATCAAATGAATGAAGGCTTCACAAAAACCGAATTGTCGAAGAATTCTAACCAGAAAAGCCCAAGACACTCGATGAAAAGCCTTCATCATATCCAAGTTGAGAATCACATTACCACCCCTCGCTGGGTAGTCTAAAAAGCGTGTTAGGTCCTGGGCCAACAATATACTTTTGACAATATCTCGCCCTGCCAGGAAACCCGACTGTACCGGAGAGATCAACTTTGCCAAAATTGGTTTAATCCGTTCCGTCATGAGTTTGGTGAAGATCTTGCCAATAAAATTGCATAAACTAATTGGCCGGAAGTCTGCAAAAGAGGTTACATGTTGCTTTTTTGGAAGGAGAATAATGAGGAAACTTGCGATGGCTCTCGGAAGCGGAATTCCTGACATAAACTCAACACAAGCATTGAAGAGATCATCCTTGATAATAGACCAACAATTGTGATAGAAGGAACCACAAAAGCCATCAATGCCAGGTGCACTATGAGAGGAGAGACTCATTACCACGTTTTTTACTTCATCATAGGTTGGCATTCTCATCAAAGAGGCATTATCCGCCTCATCAACCAGTGAAGGGATGAAACCGAGCAGACGAGTAGCCGAAGTTTCATTCATGTCCGAGTCTTGACATAGCAATTTTTGGAAGAAATCGATGGCCTCAGTTGAAATGTCAGGAGGGGAATCTAGCCATCTGCCATCAGCAGCCCTTATGGAATGAATCCCTAGAATCGATCTTTTCTCACGTAAGGAGGCATGAAAAAAATTACTATTTGCATCACCCTCCTTGCACCAACGGATTCGCGATTTTTGGAGCAGAAAATCATCACGTTCCCGTTCTCTCATAATCAAATTCGCCTTTGCTTTGTTTAGTTCAGCTAGAGTATCTGGGGAAGGCAATTGTTCATAAGTCGTTTCATAGTGTAGAACCAAGTCTTCGGAATCTTGTAAGTTCTGAAAAACATCTCCAAAATGTGACTTATTCCAAATTTTCAGTGCCTCCTTCAATCGTCTGAGTTTTAAAGAGAATCTCAACATACCAAAACCGTCAACTGGAGCTCCCCAATGTTCCCGAACTACATCATAAAAACTGGAGCGACGAAGCCACATCCTCTGGAAATGAAAGATTCTAGGTTTGGAGTCAATAGCCATATCAAATCGATGCAAAATAGGAGAATGATCAGATTGAATTCTACTTAAGTTATGAACGGTTTCCACCGAAAACCGGTCAAGCCAGGCAGGGGAGAAGAGACAACGGTCCAATTTCTTCAGCACTGGCCCGTTAGATCGAATTCCAAACCAAGTAAACTCACAGCCCTGGGTAGGATGCTCCTCTAGTCCACACTCAACTATGAATTCATTAAAATCATCAATCGAAGATAATTCGGGAGTAGCTTGTCCCTGATATTCCTCCAGAGAGCAAATAACATTAAAATCACCTGTAATTATCCAAGGAGTATCAGAATGCAAAAGCTGAAAAGCAAGCAGATCGGCCCATAACGCCTGTCTTTCTCGACGAGTAGACTTAGCATAAACAACAGAAACAATGAAAGAAGCAGGATGCTTATGATGTTTAACCCGTAAGTGTAGAACTTGTTCATCGCCACCCAGGTTATCCACCATATAGTCAGCTGAAAATAAAGCCCAAATTTTATTCGTGAGTGAGACAAAAGTGATTTGGAAGTGCAGCTCTCTCGATATCGCAGATAGAGCTAATGAATAGCCCATTGGTTCTAATAAGAAAACAGTCGTCACTTTATGCAAAGCAACTAGATTTTTTAAACGTCTACGTGTTGGCTTGTTGGCCACACCCCTAATGTTCCATGTCAGGCTACTAATCATTGGGAAAATTTTGAACCGTTACCAGTAGGAGCTCTCCTGGATCGACGAAGAGATGCCTCATCCACAATAGGAATTTTGTTTTTGGAGCCCAAAGGCCGACCGCGTCAACGAGAATGCTGTAAATCATCATACTGGGGCATGTCAAGTAACATTTGATCGGAGACCATGCCTAGTGTCGAATCATCACGATAGGCAGGCAAAGCAACATTATCAAAGATATCATAATGTGAGATAGGAAAAGCACCATGTTGAAGCGGCAGATTCAAATCTGCAGGCAGATGATCACAAACTAGTTCCTCATCAATAGGCACTTGAGGATCAGCCATAGGCGGAGAAGGTAATAAATCCCCCTGATATTCTGTAGGTCGCGGAAAAGAAGGTATGAGGTTCTCAATAGTATGCAAAGTAGGTAAAAAAGTCGATGAAGGTTGCAAATCAGGCACTCTGGTCAAAATTGGGAATTGAGGGGTTGGAGCAGACAACACAGTCGATTGAGACATTACTGGCAGCAATGGTGGGCAGACAGGGCCACTATCATCATCTGAAAGTTGAGAGAGAATATCAAACCTTGATGATAGTGGGGGAGCAGTAGAGGGCGAGTCCTTCAAATTGGGAAAGTCCAAACCAATAGTCTACAGTTGATCAAGAACCATCAAGGGAGGGTTAATCAGAACATCAACTGTTGTTTGCACTGGGGTAAAGAAATCGGAGCAGAGGAGGGAATATCGGTAACAAGGGCGTTCTGCTCTTCGATCGTTAAACCAGATGAGGTTGGTAGAGTCTCTTTTGGTTTCCAAATTTTCGGTACAGGGAGAACATCGGGATTGAAAGGCAGCGACTTTAATGTAGGATCTACGGTTTTACCTGGATGCAACTGACGGCAATGGTCCTTGTCATGGCCGACTTTGTGACAGTGATGACAGAAAGATGGGAGGTCTTCATAGACAACCGATTGGAAAAAAGGTTTGGATTCCGTACCCAATCGAATACGATTAGGCAAATCCTTCAAGAGATCAACTTCTATACATACCCGAGCCACTGACAGTCGCGATAGATTCAGAGTAGGAGCGTCGATTTTCAACAATGTGCCAATCTGATCAGTCATTCACTTCAAATATTTCTCGTGAAAGCCATAAACAGGGAGGCCTTCAAAAGAAACCCAGATAGGGACGATTGACGATTCCTGATTGGGGTGAAAATCTGGGGTCCATTTGAACACACGCATGATGTGGGAATCAAAAGTCTAGATTGTGCGCAACCAACATCTATGATAATCCTCTTCAAGGTCAAAACTAATTAGGACATGTCTGAAATCGATCAATCCTATAGTAAAAGCACCAATAAACCCTATCCGATCGAAAGCTGTTCGTAGAAAATCCAATTTAGGGTTTCCTTTTGTGAATTTGCCCACGAGAGAAAGCCTGAATGGCGCCGATAATTGATCTTGCCCCTCTTGTGTCAAGAAAAACGTAGGTTCTCCTTTCAGCAGCTTGGATTTTGAAACCAGTTCCACATCAGCAAGTGGTCGAAGAATGGAGCGAGGGGGTTTTTTCGAACCAGATAGCGCCTGAGCGAAGGTACGGCCATCTCCCCATGGCGGCGGCGCCGAGACGGCGCCAGGCATGTGGCCTAGAAATAGGTCGGAAAGAGATCCGTTAATAACCTTCTCTCTCTATATAACTCTTTTCATCTTTTCTAAAATACTTAGTGATAAATTATTTTGTTGCTATAAATACTTCTTTAACAATTATATAATGTGGTTGCTGTAAAGAATTCATGTAAATTTAGCAACCAAATTTATTAACTACTAATGAAAAATTTGAAATACTTGGAGTGACCACTCAATAGTTGGTTGTTAATAATAATTTTCTATAGCGACCATTAAAGTTGTCGCTAAAATTGTTAAGTTTGGTCGTTATATTATTATCCATAAATTATAAGTTTTAGTGACCATCTATAGCCACTAAGTATTAATTTGTCGGTAAAAAATATATGTAACTTATATATTGCAACTAAATAATTTTTTGTTACAAAATGTATATAATTAGCAAACATCTTACTATGGTTGCTGAAACCAAATTTTCTTGTAATGTATTCACAAAAATCTACTCTTTATATTATCTATTTAGAAGTTATATTTTTATGTGCTATACAACCCGATGGATATCCAAAAACTCGAACAATCTAATGGATTTAGATATGGATAATAAATCGTAAAAACTGATGAATATAGATATAGGTTGAGTCATAAAAAATGGATATGAATATGGATTGAGTAATACCCATCCTAGGGAGGCTTTATTACAAAAAGAAAAATAATTTTTAGACGGCGTAGACAAAGACAATGAGAGCGTGCAACGGTCTAAAGCATCTTGTAATGATTTTGTTCTTCACGGGAAAGAACCGTTAATCTCTCTCTTTCTTTTTCTTTTTCGTTTTGAAGTGTTTTGCAGAGTGTTAGTGGGTGAGAGGCAGAGATAAAGCTGGAACTGTGAAAAACAGGTGAAGAAGAAAAGTTCCGAGCTTCCCAGTGCCTTTTCATTAACTTTCTTTTTCTCTTTTAGCTCTTCAAAACCATGGCAGCTGATGATATCTGCTTCTTCTCTAAGGTCTGTTGAGGATCTTCATTGTATATACCTTATCTTTTTGTTTGTCTCTTTTGGTGCTTTAATACTGTTAACTCTCTCGTTGTTTTGTTTTTCTCTTCGGATATTATGTGTTTTTTGTGATGTTTTATGATACGGGCTTTTTTGTTTGTTTGAATGTTGTCTTCTGCATTTATTGAATGTGCATGCAGACCCGGATTGCCCTTTTCGTTGGGGCTTGTTCTCGTTCATTACTCAATTCATCACTTTTAATTGAACTGTTTAATGCTGTGTGTCAGTTATCAGAAAATGTAGATTTACCTTGCTCAGCTGGATTCTCTTGATTCGCCTCATTAGTTATGCAATTAGATTGGCATCTGAATATTTTAGCCTTAGGTTATTATGTTGAAAATTTAGTTGACAACTTAATTTATCATTGTGGTTTAGCAAATTTTTTACTTGTGGGTAATCCTTGAATTACAGGATGGCTTCTTCTTAAAAGCTCCTAAGAAGTCTCCACTGATGTGTAGGATGATTGTTTTGGTCATTGCAATGGCTTGTAGTGTGTACATGTGCACAGTTTGTCTTCAACAAATTAGTTTCAGCAGCAATAATGAAAATTTGAACGTTGAAGTTGTAGAAAAGCCATGTCCTGAACCTTACATTGATCCTTGGGAAATCCCTTATGTCCACTACCCAAAGCCAAAATCGTATAGCAGGTAACTCTTCAATACATACTGGCCGTTTGTTGCAATCCTATGCGAGTCTCCATGATGCGATTTCTTTTGGGTGCGTTATAGGGTAGAATGTGCGTGCAATCCTGTGCGGTATTTTGCCATTCTGTCAATGCAGAGATCGGGGTGTGGATGGTTCGAGTCATTATTAAATAACCACACGAACATAAGCTCAAATGGTGAGATTTTCTCTGTAAAAGTCAGGAGAAGTAATATTTCAATGATTGTAGACAGTTTGGACAAAATTTACAATCTGGAATGGTTAAGTAGCGCTTCCAGGAATGAATTTACAGCTGCAGTTGGCTTGAAGTGGATGCTCAATCAGGTGATAGTTTATTCTGGATGTGGCTAGTACTACGCATTTGGTAGCATTTCCATTAATTACCTGGTCAATTGATTCTTTCTAAGATGTACTTAATATTTATTATTATCCCAAATTCCACATTGCTTCAAGTTTATTGAAAACCGTGTACAGGATACTAATGTATTGATGTAACTGGTTATTTCCACATGGCTTCTAGTTTATCCAAAACCGTGTTCAGAATACTACTGTATTGACGTAACTGGTTATTACTTCTTACCTAGCACAGTTTCCCTTTATGAAATTTCCATTCTCTTCCATTTGATCCTGTTCAATGGTTTAGGGGAATAAATCTCTAGAGGACTCTTTGTCCTTGACAAAGGTTCTATGGCTCTTGATGGGTGAACTTACCATATGAAAGAGCAGCTAGGAAAGAGTTTCTTTTTGTTGGTTTGGTGCATTTCGTTTCCATGGAAGAATATTAATGGTATGGTTTATTCTAGTTGATATTCTTTTATATTTACAAATGACTCTGAAAGTTTTGAATTCTGTTATTCGTTTTTTTTTTCTTGAGCTATGGAGGGGAAACGAAAGAGAGAAAGGGTACAGAAAAGAAGTAAAGTGAAAGAATGCTATTGAATTATCTTGTTTACTCTTGCATGTTTAGAGTGAATGGCAATTGAAGAAGCGAAATTGGGTAGTTAAAGAGTCTCCCGTTGTATTAAACTCAACTGTTACTTTTAACATTCTTATGTGGCTTCTACACTTAAGTTTCTAGCTCTTTGAACATTTTCATGCTCTTTTTGTTCCTTTTCCCTTCCCAATTTTCAATCCAACTAGAAGGAAGCAGCAAATTTTAAAAGATTTTATCTACTCTTTTTATTGTTCATCTGTACCACGTTAAAGCAAAATTCAGAAGACGTAGAAATATGAATCTTCTTTCAATACTAGCTTAGGCAACGATGATGACTATGTCAACACCCTTTAAGTGCAATCATGTTCAATTTTAATGGCTTTATGCCAGGGCAGGTGAACACCAACTGTGGAAACCAGTTGGTTGTGAATCCACTGAAATTTGTCATTGGCACTCTCCAGTTCGGGTGCCCAGTTCTTTCAACTTGATGATGCTGCTATCAGTAACAAGTCAAGATCCGAGTATAACTTATATTTGTGATTAGATACAAACTCCCTGTCCTGAATTCAGAGTTTGTTTAGTTCTAAATCGATTTCTGCGCAATGTTGCTTTCCTGTTTGCATCTTTCCTCGCTTTTTCGTATCTCCCTCTGGTTTTCAATTTTCTGCTTATATTGCTTCAGGGTGTGACACAATATCCTGAAGAGATAGTAGAGTACTTCAAAACTAGGGGTGTTTTAGCTATTTTTCTCTTCCGAAGAAATCTCTTGCGCAGGATGATATCAGTTCTAGCCAATTCCTATGATCGAGATGCTAAACTACAAAATGGGACTCACAAGTCTCATGTTCATTCACCTCATGAGGTTATCATCTTTGATCTTACTTCTTCCACCTCCTTTACCCCTTTTTCCACTGAAATATCTTAATCTGCAATAAATGGTTTCAGGCAGAGATACTGGCTAGATACAAGCCTTCCATCAATGCAAGGTTACTAATAACTAATCTGAAGCAAGTGGAAGACATGACTGCCAAAGCCTTGGAGTACTTCAAGAGCACTAGACACATAATTGTTTATTATGAAGATATGGTAAAGAATCACACTGTAAGGAAACAATTGACATTGGCTATTAATTTTTATCGTTTGCTTAACTATATTAATGTGATTATAAAGGGAGTGAGTGGTATATAGCTTTCTTGCCTTTGGATTTGCAGAAGTTATTGGATGTTCAAGAATTTCTGAAGGTTCCACGTAGAGATCTTAGGAGTCGTCAAGTAAAGATACACAAAGGATCAATATCTAATCAGATTGAGAACTGGGACGAAGTCCAAAAGGCCCTTAAAGGAACATACTATGAAAGTTTCCTTCATGGTGATTATTGAAAATCAAGTAATAGAAGTGGTGTAAATAGCATCATATGCAGCTAATTTGACACATGTTCCCGCTTTTTAAGTCACAGGGGAATGCAAAAAGTGTATTTTTTATTTGTTCTTGATTATCTCATCCACCACAGATGAAGTAGCAACATTTTCAAAGCTTCATCTATGGTGTTGAAACCATTATATGTATCTTTGTTCTTGAACAGTCAGGTGATGGTATGTGTATATATATAATCTTAGATGATGATATAATAACATAGAAACATTTTGATAGATAGGAGAAGAATTCAAAGGGAATCCAATTTTTTGCACTTTGCATTCAAAGTCCAACAGCTCAAGGACGTGCCCAAAGGGCCTGTTTTGACCACTTCTTTCCGCGCAATTACAAATTCTTTTTATATGAACCAACCGAAGTGCTATTCAATTAATTAGGACACAAATGAAACCAACCGAAAGGAAAAAGAACCAACAACCACCTCCTCCTCCTCTTGGACCGCCGGTTTATACGTGGGCCCCACTACTCGATCGGACGGCACATTAACGTTGTAATCGAGGATTTGGTCACCTCCAAACTCTTAAACCCTCGCAAAAGCTTAAAATAAAAACAAAAATAGAAAATAGTATTATACAGCACATATGCACACAACAAACGTCTTCCCCTTCCCCCTTTAAGTCTTAGCTTGTAAGCCCTCTATTTCTCTAAGCGCCACCACCCCCTCCCTGCCACCACCGCCGCCACAACCACCGTGGAGGCCTGAGCTATTTTTGCTAATATTTTAGGGAGGTGGAGAAAAGGTGAGTTCTTTTTGTGCTCAGATCAAGAGGATCATGATGCAGCAAACCAACGGTTCTGATCTGAGCCAACAGCAGCAACAACAACATCAACCGCATCAGCAGCAACAATGGATGCCACACATGCAGCATCAGCAACAGCAATGGATGGCCGCCATGCAATATCCTGCGGCGGCGATGGTGATGATGCAGCAGCAGATGATGATGTACCCTCCACAGCATCATCACCCTCAGTACATGACAGCTTACTATCAACAGCAGCAGCAACAACAACAGCAATATCAGAAACACCCTCCACAACAGTATCACAAGCAACAACAGCCTATGTCTCCCGAGGACGCTAAGACTATTTGGGTTGGTGACTTGCTTCATTGGATGGATGAGACTTATTTGCATAGCTGTTTCTCTCATACAGGCGAGGTGATGATTCTTTTCTTTTTCCTTTTATCAGTTTTCTTTAGATAGTATAGTTCTGGGTTTTGGTGGGATTTCGTTTCTATCGTATAAAGTCTGGATCTTTAGTTAATAGATTCAGATTCAGTGAATGTAATCGGCTTAATTTGACGAGGTGGGTTGTCGTGGTTGTTGCCTTTTGTAGAAAGTTTTCTCTTGAATTTTTGTTTTGAAATTTGCTTTCTTTTGGGGAGCATTAGGTCATTAACATTGTTCGTTTGAATCATCTGATGCAATGCTAGATTTACTAAAATCCGCTTTATGAAGGCATTCCTTATTGAAGCTTACACTAACTGTGTCTTTTTCAAAATAAAGTTTCTCCTGGATACGCTTGTCTGTCAAAATTATTCTCTTTTCTGCCCATCTGCTTCGGTTCGTTTCTATGACAGGTATAAATCTTACCGAAGGCAATTTACACAATGGAAGAGCATTGTGGTGTATGTTTACTAAATTGTGGTATTTTTCAAATATCTGAAATGGAAGGATTCTCATTCTTGGTTTATATTCACACAGATGAATGTTAGTTACTGTATCATGTTAAGATTAGATTTGGAGGGAATTAGGATAAAATTAAAATTTTCCCGACATTCTTGCTTTATTTGATTAGAGCAGGAAACAGAGAGTTGAAAATATTTGAGATAGAGGATCACCCATATATTGTCCTCCCTTTCCATTTCTCTTTCCAAGGAACATGGAATTTAGCCAGTTGCTTGAGATGCTTCACCCAGTCGGCTGTTTTTATCTGCACAGTATTTATTGGAACCTGTTTATCATGAATGTTATCCTGGATTTATGATGGTTCTGTAAATTAAATGCAGGTTTCCTCTGTAAAGATTATACGCAATAAGCAAACTGGACAACCAGAAGGTTACGGATTTATCGAGTTTTATTCACACACAACAGCTGAGAAAATTTTGCAAAATTACAGTGGTGCTCTGATGCCAAATTCTGATCGACCCTTCCGTCTTAACTGGGCAAGTTTTTCTGGGGATAGAAAAATGGACGCTGGTTCTGATTTATCCATTTTTGTTGGTGATTTGGCAGCAGATGTTACTGATAATATGTTACAGGAGACTTTTGCTAACAAATATCCTTCTGTGAAGGGAGCAAAAGTTGTTACTGATTCAAATACTGGCCGACCAAAAGGTTATGGTTTTGTTAGGTTTGGAGATGAGAATGAGAGAACTAGGGCTATGGAGGAAATGAATGGAGTTTATTGTTCAAGTAGGCCTATGCGCATAGGTGTGGCAACGCCAAAGAAATCATCTGCATATCAACAAAATTATTCTTCACAAGGTATATTCCAAAACTCCTTGCTTTTTGCAGAATACTAGCATTTGGTTTTTACTTCTATTATGTAAATTGCTCTCACTTGCTACCTGCCTCATCAGCCCCTTTTACTGCATTGCCAATTAGGATTTTTCTAGGTTTATTATATGAGATTACTACAGTTTGTTTGATGTGATATTTTTTCTGTCCACATTGTTGCAAATTTGGTCTCAAGGAGACACTTACTTTTGCATATACTTAAGCCCTTGTAGGCATGCCTGCATTAGCTGTTGTTGAGTAGAATCCCAAACAGCTGCAAAAGTGTATTGTTTGTGGTTGGGGGTGATCACCTCACCTTTTCTCTTCTGTATTACCTTGCACTCCTTTTCTTCTTTGTTCTCATGTTTCTGTTTGAGGAAGTTGTTGGGGTGATTTAGCTGCTCACGTAGGGTAAGTAGTGCTGAAAGTGGTTGTAAATTGGAGTTGGAAAGGCAAACTGACAAAATTTATGATGTATTACTTTTACGAGCTTTTTACTATAGACTTGTTGCTGCCTGCTGGCCTTACTGGTCTTACTATTGCGTCCATAAGTGGCTGGAAGAAGTATCACTTGATATTGGTTGTTTTGCATTTCTTCACCATGCTGATATACTTTCATGTTCTCTATTTTATGAAAATGTTCAATGAATATTTGAAGGAGAATGAAGTACAAAATCTTTAACTGATTGTGTGTTTCCTTTTGGTTATTTCTGTCTAAAGCTTTTACTAACTCATTTCTTTTTGTTTTCTTGTGTTCTGGTTGTCCTGTGTTGGTATGATGCAAGCTTATATTTGGAAGCCCTTTGGGTGTAATTGTTTATGTTGTACCCACAAATTTTTGACATACGCTTTTGCATTTGATGCTCAGCGATGTAAAAACCTCTCGCTATGCTTAGCAATATATTTGGCTCTCATCTTACCTTTTTACCATGTTTGATAAGTTGTGAGTATATTTTTATTTGGTTACATAGTGCCATGTTTCAGTTGCCTTGTTTATGGATATTATGGATCTGAAGGTGAACTTGCTAGTGGAATTATAATAACTTTGTTTACCATCCATCATTTTGCTTTTTCATATTTTTGTTGTCATTTGAACTCTTGGTTTTCATTTATCTGCAACATTTTGTTCTTTAAGATATCATCTCTTTAAACTTATTTCCAGTTACCTTTAGCTTTTGAAACTGATGGTTACTGCGTTGTGACTTCCTTATGTTTCATGTTATCAATCTGAATTGTAATGGAAATAGTGCATTTGTACTTTGACTAGCTCTGGTGTTGGCTGGTGGACATGCATCAAATGGTGCGGCTGCCCAAGGTTCCCAAAGTGATGGTGACACTAACAACACAACTGTGAGTTAGGCTCTTGTTTCATTGGCTTTGTTCAATCCTGTGAGTTCCTCATTCATGTGATGCTGCAGATATTTGTTGGAGGAATTGACTCTGATGTCAGTGATGAAGATCTGAGGTTGCCTTTCTCTCAGTTTGGTGATGTTGTGGCTGTGAAAATACCAGTTGGAAAAGGATGTGGTTTTGTGCAATTTGCTGACAGGTATCCGTATCTCAAACTTTTCCTCATCTTGTAAGTGACTTAATGTCTACTAAGGAATCAACATTTGCGTATTGTTTCAGGATCTTGTTTTGGGACGTTATTGATTATTGATGTGACAGATTGAATTGATTTTTGTTGCACATATTTCTGATTGCAGAAAGAGTGCGGAGGATGCCCTGCAGAGCTTAAACGGAACTGTGATAGGCAGGCAGACAGTACGCCTTTCTTGGGGTCGTAGTCCTGCAAACAAGCAGGTAATTTGTCTCAGCGTGAAGAAGTGTGCTATTTAGAATGCATATGCAACAACATCCATACCTGATACACCAGGGTGTTTTTCTTTTTCTTTTGATCCCCAATCATTGGTATAGGGAGTTACTTTATGCTGCCAATAGCATTAGCATGTAGCAAACTTATTATATGGTACTGCAACTTATTTAATCTTGATTCCTGGAGTTTGGGATAACTACGTTCCTTTTTTTTTTTTTTTTGGGAAAGTTGGAACTACTTTTTTCTTGTGTCTGACTAAAGCCTGAAATGACTTTACCTTCTAGTTTTCTCTAAAGTTGTTGTCTGCATGATTTTCATTGTTATTGAATGTGTTGCCCTTTATCAGTAAATCCTTTTGATAATTTGATTCGTGACAGTGGAAAGGTGCGGATCATGGTAATCAATGGAATGGGGCATATTTTGGAGGGCAAGGTTATGGTGGCTATGGATATGGTATGCCGGTGAATCAGGAACCAAGCATGTATGCTACAGCTGCAGCTTCTGGGGCTTCTTGACCTGTTCGTGTTACAATCTGAAGTTGCTGGCCAAAGATAAAGTGTAGTAGCAATCAAAACCAAGCTTGAAACTATTATGGCTTGAGCTACTGCCTAGTCCATATGTGGAGAGTTTAACGTGATTGGAAACTGTTTGTCCGCTAGTTGTGCTAGGATTGTAACAATAACTTGGAATGTTTAAGAGTCTGCTCTTGAAGTTTTGTTAAGTGGTGGGAATTGATTCGTTTGGTATTAGACCCAGGACAAGAAGAGATACTATGAAAAGGATGACTTTGAATGCTTGTTGCTTTTGCTGCATGTTAGCCATACAGTTAATATATAGCATAAGGAATATAAATTGGACTAGACTCAGAGATGAGAAGCTATTGGGTTTGCATGTTGCTGATCTTTGTTAAGCTATTATTGGCCATTTTAATAGTCTAGTTTTACCATCGAGCTTGCTTGACATGTAATTGAGTTGCTCGACTTTAGTCAGTACAAGCTTGTCATTGCATCCTGTAGTCTCTTCTTCTCCATTTGTTCATAGAACACCCTTAGCAGATGCATAGACGAGGCATTTGTTTGCTGTATAACGTAAAAGCTACTGGGGCATTGGCTTCCAAACCAGAAACCTTGATTTTCCCTTTGTCTTTTCTGGACTGAAGAGAGGATCTTACTAATTCTAAGGGACTTATAAAACAAGACACTATGAATTTCGTTGATAGACCAACTCTCCGTGAGACGTCAAAAAAAGATCCCAGCTTTCTGTTCTCCAAAGCCGCAAGGTCAATGCACGTTAATGAATGCCTCAACTACCAACAAGACGTGGAGGAAGATCAGTTCTTCTTTCAACCCTTTAATTTATCAAAGTTTGCTGTAGCGAACTTTGTCATTAAACGACCGAGTTAAAATAGTAGTTCCAAGAACGTAAAACCTGAACGAAAGAAAACACAAAGATGCAGAGCCTCAAAAACTTTGAACATGCCTCCTCTTACCATTTTGAACAGAACATCATCGCCTAGACATATCCTAGTCCAAGGTTGTCGAAGCTGCTGTCAATGTTGTCTTTGTGTCTCTTAAAGTGGAATGCGATCCTCCATCACTGGAACTGAAAAACCTGGTCTGCCCACGATTGCCAGGTTGGCTTTCTGCAGGTACATCCAATTGGATGTGTGATCTTAACACAGTTTTCATATTCTTTTCTTAAGATCCTAAAGAAAAAATTGTAACATCTCTCCCATGTTTGGAGAAGGAAAAGAGAAATCCCAAGTAAACGTAAAACTCTTAATATAATAAAGATCTTTGTTTTGGCCAATATTCACACATTTAAGTACTTAGAACAATAATTCACCAGGCCATTTGTTAGGATGATAAGCTGCTTCTCAAGTTTTTGAGGGCTTTTTTTTGGCCATTTCACCATTTCTTCTTTTTAATCCTCCAAACCACTGTTAGCTTCTACATGAATTTAATTACCTTATCCCTATGAATGGCAGTGATTGATTACATGTCCATATAAAAAATTTTATAACAACTAATATTTTTGTGGGCGGAGTGGGAAGAGTCATCATAGTTGATAAATCTTACATTTAAAGACTTTTTAACATTTTGGACTTTTGTGAGGATACAAATTAAGACTTCCTCACCTTCTTGGGGATACTTAGGGATGGCAATTGTACCCAAATTTGATGGGTATCCGATAAAATTACCTGAATGAGGGCGAATATAGGGAGTAAATTTTTACCCGTAGGGCGGGTATGGGGGTTAATAAAAATACCCGTCGGGTATCGGGGCGGGTGTGGGGATACCACCCCCCATACCCGTTTATCCGTTATATAGTAATTACAATTTTGCCATTATATATATATACATACAAACCCAGTAATTAAATAAAGATAAGCTTATTT
>JANZLF010000222.1:38240652-38254547 GCA_026546835.1 Erythroxylum foetidum
TAAAAATAAATATGAATTAAAGTGAGTATTTTAATCATTTTTGTATCGATAATCGCTAAGTGAAAATAATTAAAAATGTGAACAATTAAGCACATACCAGCCCTGTATCCATAATAGATAAGGGACAGTTATTAATGAGCCATGTATCCACAATGAATAAGGGATAGTTATTAATGAGCCCTATAAGGGACAGTTTAGGCACTCGGTCACAACACCGTAATAAAAATGGGAAAATGTCACATACGCATTTCATATGCATTTGATTGAGTAGTTCTGATTAGGTAAAAGACAAGACTATCGTGCACTTATGCGATAACAATCATGTGCTACCTTTTCAATGTGAAATTTGATATAATTGTGATATGCTTGAGTTACATGAATTAGGTGAACCATCGATGATAGTTTCTCACTAAGTTCGCAAAACTCACCCAAAATTTGCAATTATTTTTCAGGCTTTGAAGAGTACCCTGTTAGACAAACGGGAGTATGCATACTGCATGCAAGTCAGTGATAGAGGTCGGGATCAGTTCACGTCTGCATTAGTGTTATCCTATTCTTGTGTAAATTTTTATTTCCGCAATTCCCGTAGAATAGTGCTTTTTATTTCAGTGGGTCCCAATTGGCTATTGTCGTTCTATTGATTGTGATGTGATCACTGAAAACGTTTATGAACATCATTGGGCCCAATTTGGTTATGGATTTTTGTGCATTAAATGGCTAAATACTGTTGAGTGTCTTCGTATGACTGAAATTGTATTATGACCGAAATTGTTTACAAATTAAAGCAGGCCAAATCGTTTACTGATTTTCGCGCTTACGATTCTATTAAAAAAATGTGTCATACTGAGTTTTTGGACTATATTTGAGTGCTCTAGCATACCACCCTCGTGAGGCACGGACTCGGATATTACCCTCGATGTCGAGTTCGGGTCTTGCGTGAGTGGGATGCTACATTATTGGAGCCTGAATTATATAAGTCCAATTAGATTCCCCATTTGACTTATAGGATGGTTATCAAGGAAAGTAAGAAAAAAAAATAGAGGTTTTTGGAAAGAAAAATGAGACAGAAAAGAAAAGAGTGACTGAATTAGATTCGGAATACAAAAACCTGAACAATTTAATTAAGAATTAATTAAATTGGGTTTTAAAGCCTATGATTAAATATTGGGCTTACACTAATTAATTGTTAATTAGAAGCCCAAATGAACATTTAATATTGTGTTGGACTTTGATTTGATTTGATTAATTAGATAAATTAAATTAAAACAAAGTTATTAAAGATAAAAACAGGGCAAATTTTAGTAAAAGAGACTAAATAGATAGCTGCACATTTAAGGTGGGTTTTTATCATGCTTCATCATCATTAAATGGTTTAATGGTGTCATCATTAAATGCAGTAATGATCTTATCATTAAATGGTTTAATGGTTGTTTTTTAATAATGGCAAGTAACCTTTTAGCATTCATTTGATTAAAGAAGGAAGGGATTTTGATGTACTCTCTCCCTTCTTTCATCTCATAACTAAAAATAAGAGGGTCTCATTTAGGTTGTTGGTCTTTTCATATAGCCATCTTAAATAAAAGAGAGTGTCTCATTTATTGGCTTCTTTATTTTTGATTAAAGAATGAAGTGATGCATTGATGCACATCACTCTCTTTTTTCATCTTTAACAGAAATTGAGAGGTTCCATTTTGCTTCTTTTTGTCTTTTCATCTAGCCATTTTAAAACAGATGAGAATGTCTCATTTATGTTCTTCTTCTTCATTTTTGAAGATAGAGAAGAAGGTGTTGCATTTTTTACTCACTCTCTCCTCTCTTTCATGAGCTAGCCGAAACTTGTAATGAAATTGCCTCATTTTGGTTCTTTCAACTAGTTAATCATAAAAGGTAAACCGCTTCAATATTTCTTCTTCTTTCTTACCAAATGATCTTGTTAACCAAGTTATCCAAGAAAAAAAGTGGTAGACTAGATTGGTTGAGGATACAATAAAGAGACGTGGAGAGGATACAATAATGAGGAGTCAAAGTTGTAGCAAAGGAGTCAGTATAATTTCCATCTTGTTCTTATGTTAGTTATTTTCCTTATACCATATCATGTATGGATGAAAACAAGTTGATTTGGTTTTTATGCTTCCACTGTGTTTTGATTTCGGAAAAGGTTTTTAAAATCTACCATACAACCAAATCTAGTATATTTTTTTTTTCAATCCAACAGCAAGTCCACTGACCATGTTGATGTGAAAAGAAGGGAAGTTTGAGTGGTTAGATCCTTAATAATGAAATTTTTATGAATTGAAGAAAGGTTGACAATAGCCCTATACTCACATTACCAATAGGGACTAATAGATTTGTAGTGTATAGTGATGCCTGAAGACTAGGATTAGGGTATGTACTTATGTAGAATGATAAAGTTGTAACCTATGCTTCTAGGCAATTGAAGAAGCATAAACAAAACTACCCTACTCATGATTTAGAATTGGCAGCAGTAGTTTTTGCATTGAGAATATGGAGATATTATTTGTATGGTATTCCCTATAGGATTTTCACTGATCATAAAAGTCTGCAACATTTGTTTGCTCAGAAGGAACTGGACATGAGGTAAAGGAGATGGTTGGAGTTAATAAAAGATTATGATTGTACGATAGAGGATCATCCTAGAAAAGCTAATTGAGAGGTTGATGCCTTAAGGAGGAGACCTACTAGTTTGATAGCACAACTGAAGACCATATATCTTCCACTTCTCGTGGAAAAGAGGTCTCTAGGAGTGAAATTGGATATGACAGATTCAGTAGCATTAATTGCTACGTTTCACGTTCATCCCATCTTGGTGGATCAGATTAAAGAGGGATAGAAACAAGATCTATAGTTGATGAAGTTGAAGACCAAAGTTAAGATTGAGCAGAAAAAATATCTTATAGTCAAGGAGGATGGTATAGTGATGAGGGGGTAATGATTATGTGTACTAGATGTTGGACACTTAAAGAAAGAAATATTAGAGGAAGCTCAATAAGAAAGAAATCTTAGATGAAGCTCACTCCTCAATTTATGCTATGCATCTGGGTAGCACAAAAATGTACCACACTCTCAAAGAGCATTATTAGTGGGGAGGGATGAAGAAAGAAATAGCAGACTTTGTTTCTAAGTGTCTAACATGTTAGCAGGTAAAAGCAGAACATCAAAACCCTACAGGATTAGTGCAGCCTCTCCTTATCCTAGAATTTAAGTGGAAGAAGATTATTATAGATTTCATTGTAGGACTTCCACAGAGTTAGAAGGGGCATGATGTTATATGGGTGATTGTAGATAGGTTAACAAAGTCCACACATATCCTTCTAATAAAGAATGATTATTCCTAAAACAAGTTATCCTAGTCGTATATGGATGAGATAATGAGACTCTATAGTATGTCGATTTCTATTGTCTCAGATTGTGATCCTAGGTTTACATCAAAATTTTAGCCCACCTTACAAAAAGTCTTAAGTATGTGGTTGAATTTTAGCATTGCCTTTCACCCTCAGACGGATGGTTAATTAGAGAGAACTATTTAGAAACTTGAGGATATGCTTAAATCCTGTGTCACGGAATTCAAGGGGAGTTAGGAACACACACCTACCACTTATAAAGTTTGCCTATAATAATAGTTATCAGGATAACATTGGCATGGCCCCTTATGAGGCACTTTATGAAAGAAAATGTAGAACTCCAATATATTAGGATGAGGTAGGTGAAAGGAAACTAATAGGTCCCAAACCTGTACGAGTGACAACAAATAAAATTCAAATTATTTGGGATAGATTAAAGATAACCCAAGATAGACATAAAAGCTATGCGGATAATCATCATAGGAATCTTGCATTTGAAATTGGAGATAAGGCATTTCTTAATATTTCCCCTTGGAAAAGCATATTAAGATTTGGGAAACGTGGTAAATTAGAGGTTCCAACCAAAGAGCATGCAAATCCCAAAATTGCATTGTTTCTCCTCCATAACTTACCTCTCTGGTGGGTGAACGCATTAGATATTTACCTAAACTGGTAGGGCCTTGAGCAGATCCCACGTTAGCCCCAAGATGTTGGTCTCTAATTGGAAAACATGGGACTGTCTGAAGTTACAGAAAGGATTGGATAAATGGCGTATCGATTGAAGTTACCAGACAAACTTGTAAGGATTCACAATGTCTTCCAAGTGTCTATGTTTTGCAAATATCTAGCTGATCCATCCCATGTAATCATAGAGCAACCAATGAATTTAAAGGAAGATTTGATTTTCAAAGAAGAACCGATACAAATTCTTGATTAAAGAGACCAGGTTTTACATAATAAGATTATTCCTTTAGTTATTATTTCTTTAGTTAAAGTGTTGTGGAGGAATTACGTAGTAGAAGAAGTAACATGGGAGCCCGAGCACCAAATGCATGCATTATATCCACGTTTATTTTCAGTATGTCATAGTATACTTAGTTAAATTTTGAGGAACAAAATTTATGTAAGGAAAGGTAATTGTAAAACCTCAAAATTTACTTTTCACAGGTCTATAGAATTTCATTTCGTGTGAATGATGTTTTCGAGTGAACATAAAATTTATTTTCATTAAAAGGTGAATTAGGAACCTAACCCTGAATGACAAGTATTAAATTCAAATGATAGTCACAAAACTTAGTATTAGAGTCCCTTTATTTAAGCCAGTTTAACATGGCTTTTTGCAATAAAAAGTAACTGTGATCTTGATGGGCCTTAATGCACACCTTGAAAGACCTAAGTTCCTTCTATTTTAGGTCTACTTTGTTAGGATACTAATAATAAGGCTCTTGTAATTTCTTCAGCTTATTCTAATTAATATTTTGTCTTTGAGCAGAAGGAGGATCACTATCCTTGAGAAAATCATTCAGCTCAACCTTCAATAGTTTTAGTTTCCTCATAAGTTGATATGACTTGCATCCTGGAATCCAAACATCTTAAACATCCCTTACTATATCCAAAAACCTTTCCTCTTGGATTAGAAAATGAAAGATTCTTAAGGGTACATTAGTAAAGACAAGACTAATAGGAAAAATAGCCTTCATATAAAAGTGATCAGAGCACAAGGGGAAACTAAAATGGGTAAATAAATTGGGCCATAAGACTATCCATTCCTATCAAGCTTTCTCTTAGTGAAATACCTTCCTTGTTTCTTTTTATTCCAAGTAAAGTGATAACCAACATTTTTTAAGTTAAGGGTGCATTAGTAAAGACAAGACTAATACGAACAATAGCCTTCATATAAGAGTGATCAGAACACAAGGGGAAACTAAAATGGGTAAATAAATTGGGCCATAAAACTATCTATTCCTATTAAGCTTTCTTTTGGTGAAATACCTTCCTTGTTTCTTTTTATTGCAAGTAAAGTGATAACCAAAATTTTTTAAGTCAAACATGTTGTTGCCAAAAAAATTTTAAAACTTACCTAGGTCATCCTACTCGCAAGTATACAAGATAGTTGTAGTGATTACTCAGGGTTGTCTCCTATAGAGGTGAAATTGGTCCACTCAAATTAATCTTAAACGAAAAATAAAAACAAAAGCAATCCTAAAAATTCTAACTCGATTTTTCGTATGAAGGTTTTTAAAGAAAGTCATAAAATAGTCTAAAAAGTAAATGATTTAACTAGAACCAAAGACGAATAGATTAATCAAAATTGAAGATTCTTGTGAACTAGTTTCACTAATTTAATCTCCTATGTATAATTAAGGGAAAATGATTAGATAGTTGTTTAACCAAAATTAACAATCAGATTCTAAGTTCAACTTAAATAATAGACTAAATTTAGCTTTCGCATTCGATAAGTTATTATCCGAATTAATTATGGAAACCTGAATACTAATTACTACTTAAGTTAATATATCTCTAATTGATAACCTAAGCTTATATAGTTTCTAGTTCCATGTTAACTTCTCCTCTTGATCCTTCGTTTAATACTAAAATGATGCAAAGTTTGGTTATGCTATTACATCCATTCAACTCAAAAATCACATCAATAAGACAATAAAACTATAACTCAATCGTGCATAGTTGACTAAAATAACTACATTAATTCTTAAGAAAAGAGATCAGCCCGTCACGGATGTCAAAAGATTCATCATCATTAGACATTTTAATCCCATCTTTATTAGTATAAGTGAAGTATTTAAGTAGTAAACCATGTAAATAACCAAGATAAACTATCAAAGGCTACAGAGTATGGGTTCAGTTAAGCTAACAAAATAAGAAATCCAGTAAATAATAGAGAACAATGCAACAAATAAGGAGCAGAGTAAGCAAACAAAGGTTGTCGTATGAATGAGTCATGGTGGTCTCCTATAACTCTCAATCCTTCTGTATTAGATTTGACCTTCTACTTCTAGTTGATGTTCACCAATACAACTGAATGCTCCCACTGCCTTAACCTCTATTGCTCTTCTTCTTCACTGATTCCCTCTGTTTCTCTTCCCGTCTTCCCTTCTTTCTCTCTATCCCTCTCTTCTTGAATGTGTCTATTTATGTAGAATAAAGAATGAAGAGTGGAATAAAAGATGCCGTCACCACCCTCCTATCCTTTCTATTTATAGCCTCGTCTAGGATTAGGTCTTCATGTCCTCACCCTTACACATATCATTTGATAAGTTGATGAATTAAAGCAAACAAATAGGTCATGAGGGTCACAGGAATGACAAGATAAGTCACCCCAATAAGGGCACTTATCATGGTCGTGTCAATTTAAGTCACCAGCATGACTAACATTTAGATGTTAGTTACGATGGCGACTTGCTAAGTCACCACCTTTTCTTCTTTTTTATTTCTTTTTCAGGAAAAATTTACATCATTTTCCCTTCAACCTTCATGAAAAATTCACAAAATAATCCAATTAACATTCATGCAAAATTCACACCATTTCTACTCAATTTATCTCAAATTTAGATCAAAACACAAGGATTTATAACCAAAATCAAGATATGAAGGCAATTAAAAGCAATAGAAACTAGACACAACAAAACACTTCTAAAAAGCCTAAAATGGTCTCCAACTCCATACTAATAACTCTATCACTTTATTCTTTAGAAGAATGTAAACAAAAATTTCTCTAGTAATAATCCAAGCAATTGAAATTTTAATGGCAGTAAGATCCTCCCATAATTTGGCTCTTTAAAAGAAAAATTTGAAGCTTATATGATAGACAATTAAAAGGAGACTAAGGAATTCACTTTCTTAGATACCAAATAAATAAATTGGTCAGAGCTATTTTGAGTTGTAACTTGAACCTTGTCC
The DNA here is from genome assembly GCA_026546835.1 of Erythroxylum foetidum. Classification (NCBI taxonomy): domain Eukaryota; kingdom Viridiplantae; phylum Streptophyta; class Magnoliopsida; order Malpighiales; family Erythroxylaceae; genus Erythroxylum; species Erythroxylum foetidum. The sequence continues at coordinate 38,247,933 of JANZLF010000222.1, forward strand.
TTATCATATGTATAGATAATTATACCATTTAATTGATACTAACGATTGGATCCTAAGATCCAATTAGATCCCAAAAACTTCATAGAATTTTGTAACTTACAATCTTTGATTTTGGTCTCAATTTGTCTCAAAATAGAGTCTTCTTTTCCAAAAATTAATCCTTTATAGCTTGTTTTTAATGGGGTTCATTCATTGCTTTGATGTTGCAAAAAATCATAAAAACTGAGTCAGAGGAATTACCAACCTCCTTTGGGATTTTTCTTCTTCCTGTCATATTTCATGTTGGAGGTTGAGGAAGTTTTCTCGAATAGTTTCTCCATCTAATTAATTCATGGTATTTCCTAGATTGAATTCTCCCAATCATTAAGTCCTTTGTCATTAGACTTGCTCAAAGAGGTAACCTATAGGTAAGTCACTAGAAACTTTATCCTTAAAAAAACTTGTTGAATAAAATCATTTGGAAAAAGAAATTTTCATAACTATTTGGAAAATTTTTAAATGCATATATGATATAAATGTAATAAGTAACTTGATAGCTTCTAATGTAGGTATATGTGTAGAAGTATTTTCAAAATATTTATATTCTTCTTGATTGTACCCTTGATCGAATATACATGTAAATGTATAAAGTTAATTATAGCAAGTTATATTACAAAGTATACTAGGTATCGATCCCACAAGGACTATAGTACTATGCTTATTAATCCTATTCAAATACTTAAACTAAATAAAGTGAGAATTTATGAAAATAGTTAAATTAATATAATTAAGACAATTAACTAGTGAAAAGAAATCAATATGATAAACATTAGGGCTTCAGGTTCACTTATGTTGTATTCCATTATTATGCAAGATTTATTATATTGTTTGAAATAAAAATTAACCTAATGTATCTATTCCCTCTCTAGAGACATACATATATATTCAATTAGGTAATTACCACCACTTGACGCAGAATTCAACCTAATCAAACTCATTATGTGTGCTAATATATTTAGTTATCATAATAGCCTAGGAAATCCAATTCTTTAGGTCTAAAGTATTTATTCCCCTAGTGCACGAATCATTCTTTACCTCCTAGTCCTTTGTATAATCCCTTCTATATGGCTAGTTATAAACCTAATAGTTAATAACAAAAATAATAAATTCAACTAAAAAATACTCCATCATGCATTAGTAATTAGAAGATCCATTATAATATATATCTTCATCCCAAAATAGGGTTTTATTTTCTAAAACAAAAATAAAAACAAATCAATCCTAACATGAAAGGAAGAAAAAAAGGAAACATAACAAGATATCTCAGTTGTGTCCAAACTAAGGTTCATCTTCCTCCAATCCTTGATTCGAATCCTTTCTAGATGTTAAGAAACCCTAATACCCTAAACTCATAAGTTGGTCATCACACACTTCCCATAATGCTCCCTTAAACTAACTCTAATGAGAATATTTATACTTGATTTACAAAATATATTCCTAATATACTTAGAATTATGATTTTTGGTTCTCAAAATTCAATTATGAGAATTAAGGTAGACCATTTTCCACATCAATGTTGATTTTTTTTATGAAATTTTCCATGCTTTAAAGTATGACTAGCCCACTTCTAGCTACATATGCCACCCATATACAGGTTTTGTATTATTTGTCAACCTCTTAAGGCTGTTAGGTCTTTTGAACTAATTTGTCCAATTTTTCAATAACTTTGAGCTTGAATCAATCTCTAATGCCTTCTACAAAGTTTTTCTTGATCTTGTTAGCTTTCCAATGACTCCAAAATCACCTCGATTAGACATTTATAGAGAAATTCATACTTAAATTTAAGAAATCTCTTCAAAATCATCACCTATAAGACAATAAACTAAACATAGGAAACATCATATAATCCATATAAAATATTTTCCAGAAGTGATAAATTGAAAATAATTTAACTTTATATATATGTAAAACATAACATTTTCTAATTCTACCATACTTGACTTATTTCTTATCCTAAAAAAATTGATAACAAGTAACTATAGTCATTGGGAAACTATTACAAGTAGCTTTTTAACTATTTCTTTGGCTCTCTCTCTTGCGTGCTTTATTCTCTACCTTCTCTCTTCTACATTGACTTTTCTACCCTTACTTTTTTCCTTTTATGGAAATTAACATCTCGCCATCCTCATTAGTGAGTCTTCTCTAATGCATTTGTACACATCCAGGTTGAGGTTCTCCCCTATAGAGGTTCTTTACAAGCTAAGAATGGGACTTCGGGTTATGGGAAATCTTCAAATTTATACCTAGAATAATTCCTTGTTCTCTTATGAGAGCTAATCAATAAAGGCTAGTCTGGCACTGGGCTGACTTCTGGAGATATCACCAGGCAATCATAGAGTCTTCCATAGAATGTAGGTGCTTGGAAAAACAAAATTAACTTCAGACATAACCGAATCCAACTGAAGTAGTATCAAGATGTCATGAGAGATGGTATCATTTGTCCACCCATCGAGCTTCTACAAGTTGGTGAGAAGGCTTGGTCCACAACATTGGCTAGCTTATTTTAAAGCAAAAGACTTGCATTTTTAGTCATCCATGCATGGGTGACTGCTAGTCTAAGCTTCCGATCATACACCTGATACATACTTACATATATATATATAATATTCGTAGCTGAAAATAAAACAAAAGTTAAAAAAAAGATCTACTCATGCATATAGATGTAGAAAACAAAAACATGAAATGTAAGATGTTTACATACCTTTCTGCCGATCTCCTTCGTTCTTTAGTCTTCTCTGCATTTGGTTGTCATAAACTACAATGATCAATGTAGACTGTCTCTAATGAAATTCCACATAAAGATAACAGAATGAAACCTCACTAGGAGATGGCTAGAATTCTTTTTTTGTGCTAGCAAAGACAAGAACTCTTATGAGAGTTAGAGAGAAAAAGAGTGTGTGAGAGAGAAAAGAACTTTCTTTCACTTGTGTTTTACATAAGATGCATGAAAATCATCTATATTTTCTGCACCATTTGGCCTTCGATAACCCTTATCACCAATGAAGAGTTTTAGGAAGTTAATGGTCATGAATAGTATGCATTAATAGAAGTTATGGGAAGTTAATGACCATAAATATCATGTATTAATGGAAGTTATAAGAAGTTAATGGCCATGAATAGCATGCATTAATGAAAGTTTTGGGTGGTTAGTGACCAAATTGGCAGCCAACAACACTTGTTTCTAATCCATTTCATGTAATGTTTTCTACCACGATCATATCGCGATACAATCCCGAAACACTCTCTCATATCTTGAATCACCAATTAAGATCATTTTACTCATCCTTTAGATCTCTTATGTGTGTGATCCATTAGGTTCTCGGTTATGTTGACCACTTGAATTAACACTTAATTTAAGTAAATCAAGAGTGATATCTAGTAACACATCATGACCCCCAATTGATTGAAAAGTTAGTGGTTTAACTATGAACCCTTCCATACGTAATGTTTCCATACAATTCATTCTTTCACCATCTATACCCCACTTGGTTCAGAGTATGGTCAAAGTGTCAACTCCTACTAGACTGACTATGTCACATCTAGTCCAGTGATATTAGATCTTGTCCTGAGGATCTCATTTCTCTATGTATTATTGAAGACTCTCTTCATGACGCATATCTGCTCTGGCCAAAGAATCTATAATGACCCTAATAAGAAGTCATGGGTATCATCTCCTTCTATTAGGAGTGGTGAATCCATTATTGGCTACTCAGTTACCTCCAAATACCTCAAGCTATACCCAATCACCACCCTATAGGTAATCCCTAAAAGGCACCGATGAATGGAGTCAAAGTACAGGATTAGTATCTGATATGTCCTCAAGCACCTCAAGTCAAAGGATACATGAACCATGGCTATGATGAGACTATCATTGACAATCGAATAGAATATCTATATGATTGTCTAATAGTAGGTCAATCCAATATACTTACTACCCTTAGTAAACATCCATATGTTAACTCTAAACAACTCATATCTACAGCTTCTAAAATCTACTACTTGATCCAATTAAGGAGTATAACATGTGCTACTCTATCCAGATTAATGATATACCATCTTATTAATGGTATAACTAAGAAAAGTTTATATACTAACATAATTATAAATAATAGGAATCTCATTATCATGATCTCATCATGATTTCTTCCATGCTATGTTTTGTATAAAGGACTTCATTACCATTTTACTTAAATTTGTGATTGGTAGTAATCTTACTGAGATTATTGAATTAGGTCCTCGACATATAGGAGGCAAACCCATGCTTCTTTGGAAATGGAAACCGGTTATTGAATTTGATTGAGAATGTATAGAGGTTTTTCCCCTATGACTACAATTTCACAATTTATTGTTAGAATTATAGATAGTGGAGGGTTTAAGCTTTTTAGCATGCTAGTTGAGTAAATCTTTTTGTATGGATGCTCAAACATCCAACATAGAGAGAATAGGGTATTCGAATATTTATGTTGAGATTACAAGTAATTCTCCTTTACCTGAAAGTTTATCACTAATGAAGTTAGGTGAAACAGGTGAGATGGTGCCTTCAGAAATCAAGGTCTCTTACATATAGAGACCCAACCATTCAATAAAGAATTGGAAACCTACAAGAAAAGTGTTTAAAACTAGCATAGGAGGAGATTTTGGGACTAGAAGTTATTATAATGGATAAGGAGAATACAGAAGGTGTTCCACCACTACTTATAACTAAGGAGGTGATCATAGAGACCACAGAGATGCAATCAAAAGCAGCTCCTATAATTGATAATGGGATGCTTAATTCTTCAATCAATGTAATAGGAAACACTTCTTAATAGCAATTAGAAGGATGTCAAGGAACTAGAATGTTGCTAGAGCTACAACTAGATAAGACATTATTGGATGGTGCACATAAAATAGAGGTACTGCAATCTGAGGATGCAACTACATAAAACCTACAGCTGACATAACTAGACACTAATAGGATTGAGGGGATAACAGATACACCCTCAAATTCTAGACAAAGGTCAGCTAGGAGGAAAGCAAAACAAAAGGAGTTATCCCCTCCAATGAATATTTTGGTTTCGAATACAAGAGGGCTAAATGACCCTAAAACAATCCATGGTAGAGTTAGTGCTTGACAGGAGACCTGTTTGGTAGGTCTTCTTGAAACTAAAATAAAAGCCTCTCATACCCAGTGAAGACTACAATTTTATGGTGTTAAATGGAAGCAAATCACCAACTGCTCACATCAATACAATGGACTCATTATTTTTCTATATAATTTAGATTACATTGAGGTGCAAGCAACTAGTCAAACTGATCAATTCTTGCTTCTATACTGTCAACTCATAGGTAATTCTTCTTCCTTTGAAGTAAATCTTATTTATGACTCATATTTTGCTTTTCGAAGGGAGAAATTATGGAAAGATATGTAACTAATGCAAAGTATAATGTCTAACTCCTAGATAGCAATTGGGGACTTCAATTGTTCTTTAAATTTGGGGGAAATTGAAGGTGGAACTACTTACAAAATGACAACTAATAGAGAGTTAAATAAGTTCTTCCATATGGTAAATTTAGTGGATTTAAGAGCAACTACGAGGTTGATTACTTGGACAAATAAGCAGTAGGGAGTGATGTTGATCTGAAAGAAGCTAGATAGAGTAATTGTGAACCCAAGATGGATCTGTGGATTCCAATGATCATATGTCCACTTTAGAGACAATGTAATACCAGACCATTCCTACATTCTTATCCAAAAAATGGTTGAACTGATTAGATTTGGAGCTTTATTCAAACTCTTCAATGGTGGATCACATGTGGAAGGCTTTATGTATCGTACAAACAGCTACTGAAGTGACGAAGTGTATGGGTATAATACATTCCAACTGATATAGAAACTTAAATGAGCCAAACATGCTGTTAAATTTTTGGTACGAATGAAGAATCAAGATTTGGATGTAATCAAGAGGAAACTAGTTACAAGCTACTTATTAAATCATCCATTGGACAATGATCTAAGGCATACTAAAACCTAATGGTTGAAGGAATACCAAGAGAGACTAGTATTCCATAATTTTGTCCTTAAGCAGAAGGCTAAACTGAATTGGCTTAAAAATGGGAACTCCAACTCCTGATTCTTTCATGTTTCTCTACTATATAAAAGAAATGTGAATACTAAAATAGAATTGAAAGACAACATAGGCAATTTAATCACAAATCAATATGAGTTAATTAACTCAGTATAGAGTTATTTCCAATAGTTAAAGGGGACTACTGACATACTCAATAGGGTTTTAATGTCAAATATGTGTTTGAAGTTCCTTTAAAACAAGATCTCAATGATAGATTAACCACCTCTTTCACTTCTTAGGAAGTTAAGGAAGTATTTTTCAGCCTTCATCCATTAAAAGCTCTAGGTCCGGATGGATTCACTACTTTTTTTAAACAACCTGGGAGATTACTGGCAATCTCTTTAATGAAGTCGTCTTGGAGTTTTTTTTTCTTTACCAAATTGCTTAAGGAGGTGAATTGTAACATCCCGTTACTGTTAGCAAGGGTATTTTGGTAATTATGAGCCATACTGATAGGTTTCACTGT
>JANZLF010000222.1:38263986-38278249 GCA_026546835.1 Erythroxylum foetidum
AGAGTTGACACTTTGACCATACTCATAACCAAGTGGGGTATAGGATGGTGAAAGGACGAATTGCACGGTAATTGTCTATGGAAGGGTTCGTGATCTGGTTCGTGATGAATTCATCAAACCAATTACTTTCCGGTCAATTGGGGGTCATGATGTGTTGCTAGATGCCGCTCATGACTTGCTCAGATTAATTGTTAATCTAAGCAATCATAGTTTTTATAAAGTATGTGCTTTCGGATGTTGGAATTAAGAGTTTTGACCGCTAAGCCTTTTCGATTTCTTGATTCCTTAAGCTTCCACTTCCTTTGGTTTCCACTTTTTGATTTCTTTGGTTTTCGCCCATGTTTGTATTTCGAAAAATTCTGCTATCACCCTTTTGATTCCGAAAGGTTGGGTTCCAGAAACGGGTCCCAACATTAACAGACCTAAAGTCTGTTAAACAGACATGGAGGTTTCCCAAACCCCTCCAATGCCTCCTACATCCATTCTAACGTCATATTCACTTATAAACTGACCAAATCCAACTCTTCTAGTGCAAACTCACTTCATATCAACTCAACCACCAAGTTTATCTCATCAAACTCTCAATTGTCAACCCGTTTGATTCATCAAAACCACAATTTCCTATAATTCTCCATAGCTGTCCTATATGCACGTCCTATACAACATCACATCTTGTAATGATCATAACTTACCACTCTGATGTCCAAAAATTACAAACTTTATGTCGTTTAAAAACTAGAAAGATCATCTACAACTTCAAGAAGACAACTTTTACCAATTCTACCTAGATTATTCTAAATTTTCCCTTGAATTCAGAACACAATTCCCACCCGTATGAAAACTTGAAATTAGCAATGTAAAAATTTGAAAAGCCATAAACAAACATAATGTAAGTGTATTTCATTCACATCAAAAGATAAGAGTTTACAACGCTTTAGTAGGCATTGCGAGCCACAAATACATCGTAATCCAAAAATACCAAGTTTATAAAACTAGAATCACTAAAAATGCGACTAAAGCCCTGTTTTACATAATCTAGCTTCAAAACAAAATATGAAGACTAGAGTGATGCCTTGAATCTTGACTCGATCACTAAATATCTTGTTCATCGCCTAAGGATGGGAAGGAAAGGGAGGTGAGCTCGAAAGCTCGTGGGTAATAGTTTCATAAATGGTAATAAGCAAAAACCATTGAAAACCTTCATGATCTTAGCAATTTCTCACAAAAATCCATAAAACATATGTTTCTCAACTTGTCAAACCAATTCACAATTCACTTAAATCAAACATTCATCAAACTTGTCAACACATGTAAACACATAAACACATCATAATGGTTTAGGTAAATCCATAAATATGACGAACTACACAATTCTATATAATGGTCCTGTGTAGTCGTAAACTTGAGAGAGTCCATAAAAGAGCTTCGTGCCACTAGCTGGCAAGCAGGAGAAGCATTTACTTGGTCAACACACGTAACATTTTTTGGATGGGCTACACCAAACCCGCATAACATGTAATTCATGAACTGAAAACAGCTTGCCCAATAGGCACATTTTTTAAAACTTGTCTTTCATGAGCATAAACTATTCATATGCAATTCTATCATCATTTCACAATTTCACAATCAAAATTATATGCCAATCATAATAATCCTTTATCAAATCATGTGAAGGCAACATATACCACAATTATAAAGCATTTAGCAATCATTCTCATATCAACTCAAAAATTCATTCACAAAATTCACATATAAAACACATGTGACACATTCTCAAGTATTTAAAGAACAATAAATGCACTTTTATAAGGTAGTTGGAAAAACAATCAATTCCATTTATTTGAATAATATTTAATAGCTTATTAAGTCAATTATAAAAATGTCTTCCTTCCTTCCAATTTGAATTTCCTTGCTTGAAAACCTTGCTCAAAAAGCTTCTACTCTTACTCCTCTTGCCTCTCTTGATTTTCTTCAACATTGACAAAAACTCCAAATCAAAAGGAATTCAAATTGAACAACCCAAAGAAATATATGCATGAAATTGATCCTAGAATATTTAAACTCATGCATTTCCTAAGCTCTTTGAACCCAAAACTTTTCCAAAAATCCAAATATTAAAGCACAAGTTTACCTTAAATCTTCACCAAACAATGGGTTTCTTGGCTCTAATGGAAGCTTTAACATTCCTCTTCCTTTTTCCCTTCTTGATCACTCTCAAAATCCCTCGTGAAGGTTAAAAAAAATCAAAACCTAACTTAACTCCTTTTTTTTTTCCTCTCTTTTCTCCTTATACGACACTCTCTCCCTCTTCTCCCTTTTAATTTTCATTTTCTCTCTCTTCCAAATGCAAGATAAGTCTTTTCTTCTCCCTTTTATACCCTTAATAAATACATAATGTCCATATTGCCCTTCCTTCAAAGCCTTAAGACTTTCCTACTTAAGTGATCTTCCTAAACTACCCCTCATGTAACTTACCACCTTAACACTTTAATTCCCTTAACTTATGTCACCTAATCTCATTCACTTTAACATGTTAATTAGCTCTAACATACATTAATCTAGTAAAACCTCAAAATTAATCTAATCATACTTATTTGTTAAGAAAAAATTTTGGGGACTAACAATAATCGTGTTAGTTCAGCAAAACCTTACTAATCCTTCTCTAGTTGTGTCAATTTAACACAACTCTGTTTTTTTTTTTATCTCCCTCTTGGCTTTGGCTTTTGTCCCAAAATATGACTCTCCTTGGCACAACCACAAAGCTACCGATGCGGGCAATGACCATGGGATGACCTATATGGTACCAAACGGCAGTTGGGACAAATAAGTCATTTTCTCTTCGTTAATTTAATTAGTTACATTAATTATATTAAAATTAAATCAATTTTTATTTAATTTTATAAAATGTTTTAATACTTTTAATTTTTAATTTTAAATAATTGATTCTCACACACTTATATGCATAATAAAATCACAATAATATTCAAATTTTAAATTTCTGTCACATCAACGATGACAGAAGTATATATCCTCGTGACCTTTTTTGTTAATCGTGTAATTCAATTTGAACATTCTTTAATTGACAAGATTATTTTAAACACTTTAAAATGTTATTTAATTAGAAATAAATTCCAAGATCATTTTTTTTCCTTTTTAGCCTAAATCATAATCTAAATCTCCAATTATGTTGTTATTATTAGCTTTAATTTTTATTCAAAGTCATTGAAATTTGTTGTTATAAGTGTATAATTACTCTAAGGGCTTGTAGTACCCAGTATTCACTCAAAGTAGCCGTAATGATTTGCATCTGCAAGATTTGTACCTCAAGTCAGAAGTAACTTTGTTGGTTGGTTATTCAACTATATATAATTTTGCAGTCCAGCTATTGTCGGTTGTAGTTTTGCGTTGCCCTTTCCTTGATGAATAGAATGGAAACGCAGACTTTTGCGTGCTTTGACAACTGTGACATATAAATGAATATGTTAAGCAGCAACATTTTTGTTTTGAAACATTTTAATTTGGTGCATTTACTGTATTGAGATGTTGAAACAATTTTTTTGACTTCTGCCGTTCTACACCAGCATCTGCAACCCCGATTTTAAACATTATTTTAGGAGTAGTAGCATATACGATTCCTGTTACTCTGATGGCCTCTTTGAAGTCGAAGAATGATATCCAGACTGAGGTTTTTCCTCTCATGAAGAAGCAACGCATTACCAGTCAATGCTTCAATGTCCCATGACAATTAGAAGAACAAAACTTCAACTAAAATGTGAGGCTTAATCGTATTGAACAGTCCAATCAACAAAAGTTACATGCGGATTTAGGGACAATACTCTTACAAGTATTACTATCACACATAGTAAAGCAATCAAAATCCCATCACTTTGCTCCTCCTCCCACACTAATCATCAAGGAACAAAACATTCCAAAGTAGTCCAGACTCTCAGCAGCGAAATGTCATCTTCTACATGATCCCTGCAACCTCGAACGTGAGCAAAAAACAATTGCTGTTTTATCAATATTCTTTGAGCCAATTGAGTTCACCACCTTTATACTGTTGACCAAAAAGGCTTCAAGTTCAACCCGGAGTTTAACATAAATGCTGCAAACTAGAAATTGGGGCAAAATAGAGCTTCTTCAGCTCTTCATGCTTTTTTTACTGGAGAAGTATCGGGAGGATTTTTTCCAAGGATATTTCACCTTAGCTGGGGTCTAAGTCAGTGTGAATAGCATGTCTGCTAGACCAATTTCCTGACTCCAAAGCCTATTAACAGGATGTAGAATAAATGCCTAATGAATTAAATAAATACAGAGGCCTCGGTGCATATCTAATCCACAATTGGAGTATACACCTTCCTCTTAAAACTCCAAAATTACCATCTTAAATGAATAAATTCAATCTCATTGGCACACTAGGTCACTAAGAATGATTGTCAAGGTCATAATGTAGTTTAATTTTTTATGAATATGTGGTACAGCTTACAAGCTTTAGCGTTGATTAAGAATACTCACCTTGAATGAGAAAATGTAAGGAAGTAATACTTTGGGAGGTAGCCATCATGACACTGCATGCCAGCCAAAAAGCAAAATCAAGAAACCGTGGAGTTCAGCTTAATTCACTGTCCTCTAATGGAAAATTTTAGACTGATTAGCAGCAGTTTGCCCAAAATAATCCATCATATAGTTTATCCACCATCTTTATGAAAGGTTAAAATGCTTGGAACGAGACCATCTTTGGCCATCTCAGTAAGTATATTGAAAACAGCATCCATGTTTCCTTCCTTGTGGTTGATTTCAGCAAATACTTTGGCAAGCTCAGCATCTGAAAGGTTGCAACTCCTCAGCATGCTCTCAATGACCTGATTCAACTCTTCATTCATCCCCTGAGTTAAAAGGGTTTTAACCAAAGCAATAAAAGTCACTGTATGGGGAACAAACCCAAAGTGAATCATTTCCTTGTAAAGATTATACGACTTCTCAACATTTCCAGCCCGACAGTGGCCATGTATAAGTACATTATAAACTGTTTCATTTGGCTTGTGGTCTTTGTCAATCATTGACTTAAAAACTTGATCTGCCTCATTCATCAGACCTTTCATACAGAATCCCTTCATAAGACCAACCACACTCTTAAATTCAATATTACTGCAGTTCTCAATCAGTGTATTATATGTAACATTGTTGGGAACAGTATCATCATAGAACAACTTAAGCAGAAGCCTCTTTGCTTCCCTTGTTCGAGCTTGTTTATTAAGTCCATTGATAAGTACACTGTATGTAACAGTATCAGGTAGAATGCCTTTCTGTATCATTTCATCATGTAAATCAAAAGCCCTGTTCAAGTCTCCTTCTTTGCAATAAGCATCTATCAAGGTTGTATAAGTGAACTCATCGGGCGGTAATCCTGTATACAGCATCTCTCGGAAGACATCACAAGCATCAATTAGTCTTCTCTGCTCACAGAGACCACGAATGATTGAAGAATAAGTGATGGCATCTGGTAGGATGCCCTTATGATCCATCTCCTTCTTGAGTTGAAATGCCCTATCCACATCGTGGTTCCGACAACATCCACCTATAATAGTACTATAACTTACAACATCAGGAGTTAATCCTTTCCCATCCATATTTTGTAACACTTCTGTTGCCTCTTCTATTCTCCCTAGAAGACAGTGTCCATTAATAAGGGCATTGTAAGTCACTACTGAAGGCGAGAATCCACTCCCAATCATTTCATCTAGAACCCGGTAAGCCTCATTTAATAATCCCTGCTGTGAAAACCCATTGATTAATGTCGTGTATGTTCTCTCATTTGGACTAAGTCCTCTAACATGCATCTGATCTAAAAACTCAATTGCTCGGTTCAAATTCCCTGCCTTACACATGCAATCAATCAATGAAGTATATGTGACAACACCAGGTGATAATCCATTCCTCACCATCTCTGCATGCAGAAAAAGTGCTTGGTGAAGATTACCCTCTTTGCAATAACCATTAATTAGTGTGTTGTAAGATACCTCGTCAGGAACATAACCCTTTCTACTCATCTCATCAAGAATTCCACTTGTCTCTTTCATTCTCCCTTCTCTGCAAAGTCCATTAAGTACTACGTTGAATGTGATTAAATTTGGTTCCAGACCCTTAATCACCATTGATCTAAACAAACCGAAGGCTTCATCAATTCTCCTCAACTTGCAACATGCATCAATCAGTGTGTTATAAGTAACCACATTAGGCAAGCACTCCTTTCCCTCCATTTCCTTAAAAAGTTTGAAACCAATTTCCATATTCCCAGCCCCGCAAAAACCTCTAATCAAAATATTATAACTGAAAACATTCAGAGAAACCCCACCAGCAAGCATTTCCCTATACAACTCTTGAACACAAGTAACCGGTTTTCTGCACCTAATCATTGAATCTAAAATGGCATTATAAGACAAAACACCGGGCATAAATCCATTAAATTTAGCCAAATTAACTATCTTTGTAGCCTTATCAATAAAATGCAAATGGGAATAAGCTTTTACCACCAAATCAAAAACTGCGGAGCTTGAATTGCACAAGTGATACGTCTCTTTGAGGCATTGAAACACAAAACTGCCCGTTTCGTCCACCGTATTCAAGGCCAAGTCTTGGGCTAGGGTCTGTGCAGTTTTATAGAGCTTGAATTTGGTCATTATGTGAAGGGTTATGCACTTGCAGTGATGATCGAAGAATTGGTGGGCTTGTGCCCACTTGAGAAAATTTAGGGTTAGAGTTTGGTCGTGTTGGATCTTGAGGAGTAAATTGGAAGCAGCTGCAGGCGTGAACCGGGAAGATAGGGAATTCAGTTGATAGGGATGGCGCTTGAGAAAAGTTAAGGCTTTGTCTACCAGAGCAGCATCTATGGAGGGAGATTGTGAAAGGTAAATTTGTGGTCTTGGGAGGGGCATTTCAGGAAGTAAAGGAATTGTCTAAGAGATGAGTAAATTCAAGAGACGGGGGAGGTCTAAGCTCTAAGCTCTCGATGCGTAAATTGATTTCTATGTTTCCGATTACGGTATTAGGGTTCAAGGGAGGTTTACTCAACTCGTTCTCTATCCCCTTTTCTGACAGGAAATTAGGAATTTAATTAAATAAGTAACAATCAAAATCAATATTTTTAAGCTAATCAGGAAGTATAAGATAATCCAATTCAATTAAAAAATTATAATTTTTTATAAATTATCCTTCCAAATAATTTTACTTTAGGTAAAATTTAATCTTCAAAATTGTAAAATCAATAGTAATCTCTAGTTAAACTGAGTCACATTGGTGTTGGTTTACATACAGCATTTCTTGCTCATCTTTAAGAAACAACCATTGCTTGTTATCTTTGGAAAAACACATCGTTACAATCAAATACAAGTTCAGGAGGAGGCATTGGTCTCCCATGGGCAACACGTTACTGCAAACAGAAGGGAAACATCCTTGTGAGGATAATTAAAATCAGCACACGTGTTGCTCTCTCTCTGCTGCACAAGATACCAAAATAGAACAAAGCTTATTGTATTCACAAGAACGTAAATTAAGATTTACTTTAAACCATCATATAAGTGGAATCTGGTATAAGTGCCCATTGTCCAATGTTGAACACCTTGGCAAGAAGAAACTACAATTTTGGCTTCTTTAGGCATAAACAAACTATATATCTTTACAAGGCGAGTGAACATCATACTCCACATTAAACCAATCATGAAGCCTCAATATCTGTCATGAGCTTTTATCTGGGGAACAGAGTGCTGTACACTTTGAGCTAGTGCTAGTTGGCAATATCTTCAACATGTATTTATGTGCTCTTGCATGTTGTTTGGCCAAGAAGCATACAAATATTGATGTCCTCGAACAAAGATTCTTCGATCTTTCACTGTATTTTAGCCACGCCTCGGCTTGAAATGCCATGCAACAATTTGACAAAACCATGAAAGCTTAGCTTTCCATCTGCGTGTCTTATCCAATCATTGAGAACAGAATGTACCGGGATATTGGGGCCAATACCAAGTTCCTATAAAAAACAACTCCAGTAAGTTTCACACAGTGCCATGTCAAGGAGAATAATGTTGCGTTGCTATTGTGTTGTCCAAAAGTGGATCTATTGAAATATATTAAGCTGGTTGTTAATCATGCTCCTAATGTCGAGTGTTGAACGCAAATACATTAAGGTTTGGTAAAAACTAATAACCAAGGAAAACATACAAAGGAAGGGAAAGATAGAACTCAAACCAAAGACTCCTAAGATTGTGATTATCTGCAATCAAGCACTACAGACCCAACAATATTACTAATTAGTTTGTCATTCAAAACAATTTACACTGCCAATCTGCCTGCTCTATTTGATCTTGGTCAAGTTTGAAGTTCTTTAAATAAAGCATTTGCAAAATGACATTAGAAAGCTAGTTAAGTAGTCAGCATATCAACTCATGTCATTTGAAGTTTGCCACAAGCTAACATTTCGTACTTCAAAACATCACAAATAATACGTGTTTATTTCAACAGATAAGAGAAATCTCGACTTACAGAAGCAAGCTCATCAATAACAATAGCCCTATTTCCATCCTTTTCAAAAAGCTCATATGCACAACGAGCACGCTGTTCCCAGTGTTCAAGTGCCTCCAGTTGATGGACATTTAGTGTAGCTGCACAAAATTCTTCAAAATCCATTCTTCTGTATTGCAGTGGAGTCAGCTGTCATGAAATAGCAATTACGATGTGAGTTCATATATAAACACAACACTCGTATAGGCATAGCAAGTCATTAAAGCTATATGGACAACTGGCAACTTAGTTCATACCGAAGCAAGATAATCAGGGACACGAGAATCTTTCATTGCATCTGTTGCGTTTTTCATCAATGCCTAGATAAAACAAGAGAGATGGCATAAGGCGTTATATCACCTAATAATACTAAGAGGGAGAGAAACAAAAAACCAGTGCGAGTAGACAATAACCATCTTATAGTTTTCCAAGCTTATGCTTCCACTTTTATTTGGCTCTAACAGAGCAAATTGCTCCTTCAGATAAAAGAGTTCGTCCATTGTTAGTGTCTTTGATAATGCCTGCAGCATAGACACAAGTATAGGAACCTTAGAAGTTCACATAATACATCAAGCAAAATCATCGATAGTTGTGCTCATCATCGAAATTGAGGTCAAGACTGTTCATGACCTCACAGGGAATTTTATAACTACAACAGCACTTAAATTCCAATTTTACTGTTGGGAAAGAATAAACAGCATATCGAAAAAAATGCAGATCTTATATCAAAAGAAAATGGAAAAGAAATTCTTCCACAACCCCAATTATCACAAAATGAAAGAGAACTCATTCCGTTAACAACTTTTAATTTAATTTTTAGGTCATCCTGGATGTATACATACCCTTAAAGCAGCCTTACGCAAGGATGATGAGCGCATATATGCCTTCGTGATCCTGAATATTAGAATATCAAGTGGAATTTTCACACCATGGTAATCCCGCAGCCAAGGATGGCCTGTAAATAAAGCAATGCAACTGTTATTTGCAAGGATGTGTGAATCCCATGTAGTATATAGGAAAAAGATGCACTCACTTAAAGCCTGAGCAGCTGTCATTCGTTTCCTTGGATCTTTGTTTAATAAGCGTTTGACAAAGTCTTTAGCCTCTGGAGTGAGCAATGGCCAAGGTGCTTCATCAAAGCTTGGATCAGCTTTCAAGACTGCCCGGAAAATTCCAGACTCAGTTCGTGCCCAAAATGGACGACTACCACACAATAGAATGTATGCAATAATCCCTACACTCCATGCATCAGCTTCTGTAGTGTAAGATCTATGTAAGACTTCAGGAGCCACATAGTAGGCACTTCCAACAATATCATTAAGCCTTTCATCTGAAAACCACCACAGTCATCACCAACTCATCCAAATTCCCAAAAAACAAGTAGGATGAAACTCAGGAATCAGGGCTTCAAGCGGATATTGGTTAGGGAGACAAACCTGGTCTGACAAAATCTGATAGGCCAAAGTCTATGACCTTCAGATGAGAGTTATCATCCTTAGAAGTATACAGAAAGTTCTGATCAAACAATCAGAAGTAATTTCAGTTATAAATTTCCGCAAGTAAAAGAAAAAAAAAATACTGAGCTAGATTCGTTACACTCATTTAAGTTTAAGCCAAAAATATAATCATCAACTTCGGTTAAAGTAATGCAAATTAATTATATTCCTGTTCAACTTAAATCGGGAAATTTGAAATGGGGAATTAACTGCTCACCTCAGGTTTAAGATCCCTATGCACCACACCCTGTAGATGACAAAAGGCAACAACACTTAGTATCTGCGCCAAAACAGCCTTTGCATCATCTTCAGAGTATTTTCCACCCCTAAAGGGATCAAAAGATCTAATTAGAAGCTATATTAGATCATGCATTCAACTTCGCATTGCACTAGCAGGCCCTTAAAAAGAAATCACCTTGAAAGTATTCTATCCAAGAGCTCTCCCCCTTCACACAACCTGAAATGTCCGTGTCAATCAACTTTTGGAAGGTCAAGGTCTCAAAAAGCTTACAAGCAAGAACTAACAGCATTCCTTTTCATTTACTTATCTATATCTATTCATAGCCATAGGCAAAGAGCATGAAAAGGATTTAATGCTGTAATGAAGCTTACTCCATCACTATATAGACGTTATCAAAATCTTCAAATGCATCGTAAAACTGCACAAGGTTGTTATGTCCTGCTAAGGCCCGTAATATCTTGACCTCCCTTCTAACATCCTCAACAGCAATAGCTGTTGTCATCTGGCAATAAAGAATGGGGAGAAAAAAAGGTCATCCATTTGTGGGAGAAGTAAAGACTGAGTCATGTACTTTTGTAGAGATTAATTATATCTTTCTGAAATAAAAACAACAACAGACTTTCTTCTGCTAGAGTACCACAATGATTTTCGCACTACCCTCCCAACCATTTTCTCTAAAACCTTGAATCTTCGTCATAAGTGCACCAGCTGACAGATTGTATGAGCAATGAGTTTTTCTCAACAACAACAATGAGGCCCCACTGACAGTCCGTTAATCACAGGCCTCCCTATGCATTAAGTGGTGGCCGTAAAATCTTGGGAGTTAACAAAGCGTATCATAAACTAGAAATCTAAATGTGCCGAATATTCCACTCTTTTTCAGACAACCCACAGTGAAACTACACATTCTAAGTCAAGATTAGGTTCCAAAATCAAAATATTCCAACTTCCAACAAGTCCCGCCGAAATCCAAATAGAAGCAAAGTACGCCGTACTCAAGTTAAAGTCTTGGCATGCACCAAAAGAACCAATAAACAGATAAGACGATCACCTTTTATGCGTACAACTTTTAAAAGCTCCGATAACTTTAAAATTACCAATATTATCCAATGAAGAAATACCCAAAATGACAATATATTCCAAATTCCAACATCCTTAAAATCGCAGAATCTTCTTTCTATCTATTCAAACTATAAGTCCCCGCGGTTTAAAATCAATATTCAATACCATAAAAGCACAATAAAGAAAAGACAACAAACATCGGAGAGAGCATAACAAAGTAAATCTGTAAACCTGTAGATCTAAATATTATACTTCAAAACCGTAACATGCTAAAAACAGAAACTTCAACCGAGAAATAGATAACTCCTGTTAAAAGAAAAACTTAAACTGTAGATAAAAAACCAACCTTTGATTTAGGGATGACTTTAACAGCCACTTGTTGGCCTTTACGGTCACCTTTCCTAAACTTGGCAGAGCAAGTGTACCCAAAATGGCCTCGACCCACTTCATCGCCAACCTCAAGCCTACTAGTGAACTCTTTAGAGAACCCAAACCGCTTGTCCAACTCCACCTCCTCTTCTTCACCTTCACCTTCCTCCGGAATCGACGACCTTTTCTTCTTCTGCCGGCGGCGGAGGACAGCGCGGATGTGCTTGGCAGGGGACGGTGGTGGAAAGGGCCTCCTGAAGGCCCTTCGTGGCGTGGCGGCGGAAGGCGAGTTTTTGAAGAGATGGAGAGGGCTGGGAGTGTGGAATGCGAAAAAAGGTGACTTTTTGGTGATGGTCTGAAGGGGAGAAGAGTGTGGAGACTTTGGGGTCTGGGTTGTGATTGAATTGCCATTTGGTGTCTTGGTTTGGTCTCTAGTGGCGTATGGGTTTTGTTTGGTTGGTTTTGAGGTGCAAGTTCCCATCTTCTACGTTGGTTAGGACATTGTGATGAGTTTTAGTAACGGTGATTGTCACGGCCTCGGACGGCGGACGAGGTAGAGGATTTGACGGGGTATGGCGTGGAAGGTGTGATGGAAGAGCCAGTATGGTGCTGGAGGGGATGTACAAGTGGAATTATCCATTCAACTCCCCTTACTTTGCTCTCATATAACTCGCGTTTTTCGTTCCGTGCAAGTGACAAGAGATTAGTGGTAATGAGTTACCTCATTGGCATAGAAGTAACGTTTGACTATTGCCAAATGTGAGTTGAGATAGTAAAAACTAGAAGATATAAGAATGCATTTTAGTACTTTGGAAGCTTTAAAAACCCAAATTAGTACTTTGGAAGCTTTAAAAACCCAAAGTATGCATTCAATTTATTGCAAGTTGTAGGATAAGAAATACCCACATAAGTACTTCAAAGATGAAGGAAAAGAAATGTAAATATCCAGTAATCTATAAGTTACAAACTACAGGCAAATTGTATGTGCATGTGTCTTTATGCATTAAGATTGATGGGTTAAATAAATATTTTGTCAACCTACTTGTCATTGTAGAGAATTAAACCTTTTACTACATATTTATGATGGGATTAAATTTCCAAAACATCCAAATATAATAATGTGTGCTAACTATCAAAAGTTAATGATCAAGATTCAAACTGAGCTTTTAACTTTGATTTCCTCCAAATTTACGTGACGCGTCATGTGACCTACATAAACATCTGATTGTGTTGGAGGGTTTTGAGCCATTGGATCACATGATTGATTACATGTTATAGATACATGAATGATTGCAATTGTTCAGCTTTTTTTTGGGATCCATGAAGGCAGCTAAGTGAATTAGACAAGCAAATAACTTGTTAACATTTTCATGGAAACCAATGGGCATCCCATGTGCAACCAAACCAATTGTTCATTATAAAATCATCCACTATGTACATGTACATGGACAAGCAAAATGAGCTAAAGATTGTTCCAATCATAGCATGCATTTTTCTAGTCATGGTCAAACCTTTCTTGTTAGCAATACATCGCGGTAATACATTAATTAGTGGGTCGCAATATGTGACGTTGGATAGCCGCATTTATAATAATTTTTAGAATTTAAATATAAATATATATAATTCATTTTTATCTCAAATTTTATGTTTTAAAAATTATTACTCTTCTTTATAAAATTATTTAATCATGATATAATCTTTTTTTTACTTATATTTGAATTTTTAAAATATGTTTATTAAAATAAAATTCAAAATAGAAGAATTTAATGTAATTAAACCTATATTTTAAAATATATAAATAGAAAGACATCTTATATTCATGAGTGGTTACATGTACATAATTTATTATTTCAAAAGATCATTAGAATAGCTATTGATGGAAGTGGATTAGGTGTAGTACGTGAACCTAATGGAGTTTAATATATTATATGAAAAGAAAAGCAGGCCTTGGGTGGATAGGTTGGGGGTTTAGGTGATATATTACCGATAAGTATCGATCTTATTAATTCAGTAGCAAAGAATGAAGTCATTGTAAGCATAAGCAAATCACCAGAATCTTTTGGAAACCTTGAAGGCTCCTTCTCCTAATCCCATTTTATACACATGGTCGGGTTGGCTAAATTAAGGCAGAACTTAGTCTCTACGATGTATAAGTTGATCGGTCCAATCACTAAAGATCGGTCTCATACTTAATAACTATGTCAAGCATAAGTTCGATCTAAGCTCTCCTCAACCCAAGCCCGTCCGTATGTGAGAAACTCCCATACACACGTAAAGATTTAAACCTAATCGTTGCTCATATATAAGGTATAATTCTCCCATAATTGAGGTACGTAATTATAAACCTAGCTCTCTCGTCTTTACAGCAATCTCACCTTCACCAAAAGACTGACTTGAGCGTCGGAGGGGTTAATCGGGACACAACCTCCGACAAGCCTTCTTTATTTTGCAGGTATTTTCGCGTCGGACTCATCACAGAAAGCAACCAACTCATAAATCCAAACGACAACGTACAGTTCAGCCAGAACCCGACAAAACT
>JANZLF010000222.1:38294014-38316351 GCA_026546835.1 Erythroxylum foetidum
GTTGGGTTTAGGGTTATCGTTTATGGAAGGATTTGGATTGTTTGATGAATAATATTGGTTTAAATGAGTTGGAAATGGAGTATTAGTGATGTTTAAGTGTTTAGAATGAGGTATGGGTTGAATTAATTGGAAGAGTTGGTTTGAAAATAGTGAAAATCTGGGTTCGAGGTAGGAGACAGCCCGCACGTCGCGACATGCTCATATGCACGTCGCGGCGCGCGAATTTCCGCTCGTTGCGGCGAGGAAGGACAACACATCGCGGCGAGGAAGGGTCGCGCATCGCGACGTGGGAAAGGTAGCACGCCACGGCGAGCTTCTCTTCGCCGCGGCGAGGACTCCTTTTCTGATTTAATTTTGATTTCTGAAAACAAATTGACTGACGTGAGTATAAATTGAACTCTGTTTATTAAGGAAGACTTTGAGGGTGAAATATTGGGTTAGTGCCGGGAATGTCACTGAAGTGCGTGATACGTTTATTTTTGTAAACTGCTACATGAGTTTCATTCTAGAAGGGCAATGTGTAAACTTAGAGTGTTTGAATTGTGATAGGAGCATTAGGAAAGTCAACCTCCGAGATTGCTGGAACTTCCAGGCGTTAGCGCGGAAGCCAGGTGAGTGACCTAGACGGTTCTTAAAGCATAAAATGCTATAATTCAGTGATCTAGATTCTTTGAAGTAAAATGATGAGGTATTATTGAATGTGAACTCCGGATTGAAGGTCCGGAGTATTGATGTGATAGTATACAGAAATGCTATGAAAATGTGAAAGCGTAACTGTGTTGTGATGTTAAATTCTGGAATAGATTAGAAATGATTGTGATTTACTGATCAGAGCTACAAGCTCGAATACTGAAAAAGAGCCTCGAGCTCGAAAGGGAATAGTGCATACCCAGAGGGCTCTCCTATCCCTAAGATGAGTAAGAAGTAGTGCATACCCAGAGGGCTCTCCTACTCTTATAAATGACTGTGATATACTGTTCAGAGCGAAAAGCTCAATGATTGATGAGTCAGTGCATACCCAGAGGGCTCTCCTACTCATAGAAAAGACTGTGATATACTGTTCAGAGCGAAAAGCTCAATGTTTGATGTGATAGTGCATACCCTGAGGGCTCTCCTATCCCTAAAACGCGCAGGAAGTAGTGCATACCCTGAGGGCTCTCCTACCCCTGAGACGCGCTCACTGATTAATGTGCCCTTATCGGGACAGTATAAATGCTTGGTCGCCACACTGATATAAATTAATAATGGGTTATTGACTGCAATAATTCTGATACTGTGTGATTATTGATAATGGGTTACTGACTACAATTATGCTGACATTATCTGATTCTTGATAATGAGTTACAGACTACAATTATTCTGATATGTTTGATTGAGTGATAGGCGAAATGCCACACACTGATGTGAAACCAGTTATGGGATACCCTTAATTATAGAATGTACGACTGATTGTGATATGCTTAGTGTCGTACGGAATATTAGAGCTTTTGGCTCAACGTGCGGAAATGAACTTCGAGTTCATGACTGATTCAGAGCCTTAGGCTCAGCATATAAGGAACTCGGTATCCAGTATTGGATAAGGGTCCGATATTATTGATCCCTTAAATGGGACAGTTTAAACACTAAGTCTCGGACCATGATAATTGGATAATAAGCGAGTTAAATACATGAATATAGAGATTTTGGTAAATGGGTAAATGTGGAATTTTTGGAGAAGTTATTTTCCGAGACAGAAATAGAACTGTAAATGAGATCAGAGAAAATCAATGCGAATATAAGTTCTTATTGAGTTCTGTATTTTAGTAAGTGGACCATCGATGATGATCACTCATTGAGTTTGCAAAAACTCATTCAAATTTGCAATTATTTTTCAGGACTCAGAAGAATACCCCGTCAAGTAACGGGCGTATAGAGAGCATGGAGTGCCAGTTGAGGACGGGATCAGTTGCGTCTGCATTAGAGTGAAGACTTTGTTTTTATGCATTTGTGTATTTAGTAAACTGTTTTCTGCAACAAGCATATATGTGAGTATATGATTGTTTCAAAATGAAATTTTTGGTACTGTGTTTTATCTGAGAGAGGTAGCATCTCATCCTCGCGGGGCACGGATTCGGATATCACCATCGATATCGGGTCCAGGTCTTACGGGAGTAGGGTGCTACATCTTATGATGTGAAAGATTAGGCAATTGTGATTATGGAACTAAACTAATTGATGTTGTATATCCCTCATTGGAGGCAATTTACTAAGGGTATCATTAGGTGCCACATCAAAAAAAATCAACAAGCAAATTTTCACCTTAAAAGGAATATCAACAAACAAATAATCAAATGAAACCTCGTTTATTACCAATGCTAAACACATACTATCTTCAATTCCTTCTCTTTTGAACTCTTTATATTTCAAAACATGAAAATTATTTGGAGGAATTTGAGAGGTATACTTTTATTATCTTTAGACTTAGTAAGTCTTAAAATATTTGTTTTCCTTTAAGCTTAAATAATTATCATTTATACTAAAGTTAACAACATTAGTATAAAGTGGTTGGTACTACTTAAGTTACAGATATGTTTAACAAGCCCTTTCTTTAAAAGTCCCTCAACTTTCCTATTTAATTCCTTAGTCTATTTTTAGGTTCATCATATAATATGGAAGATTAGGAAATTATGATCATGGAACTAAACCAATTGAATGTTAAATATCCCTTATAAAAGGTCATTTACTAAAAAATCAACAAGAAAAATTTTCACCTTAAAAGGAACATCAATAAGTAAATAGTAAGATGAAACCTCTTTTGTTACCAACACTAAACACATACTAGCTTTAATTCCTTATTTTTAAATTATTTATATTTTAAAATATGCAAATTATGTGGAGGAATTTGAGAGGTGTACTTTTATTGTCTTTAAGGTCTTAAAATAATGCTTTTCCTTTATGCTTAAATAAGTATTATCTATGCTAAATTTAACATCATTAAGATCATAAAGCCAGTAGTGAACTAGCATAATATAACATCCATAAGAAACACATCATAATTTATGTCATCTTTATAATCCTCCATCTAGTTGGGACTAGACATCTTTCTGAGATAAGTAAAGTGATCTTATTCACTGAACTACCTCCACTTATCACTAGCTTACATTTTCTATCCCCACTTTGAATGAAAGTGTGGAAAATAAAATACAATTCTAATTGTCATGATCTACAATAGTAAACAACACACATCTAACTTGCACCATATAATGGATCAAAATTTTGGACTTCTTCATTCTTTAACTTAATTCAATTTCTAAAGCTAGTGTATATTGAGTACAATGAGATGCAATATGACCCTTTTAGTGACATTTATGAAAAATAATGAATGCGTTATTTACTCTAAAATTATTGGCATAACTAATAGTTCGGGCTTGTTAAAACTTGACTCCTTACCAACACCTTGAGATTTAACATTACTACTTAAATACATATTATATGATCAAACCTAACTTTTAATTCATAAGTATGCAGAGTCAATCATAGATAGCTTACTTAAACTAGAATGATTCTAGAGTATCAATCTGGAGAACTAGTTACTAACTCTATTAATCTTAGTTAAAAAACACAAACTAAATAAAACTAGATTTGATAAGAGATAATTAAACTAATCATATAACGAAAACAATACAAATAAACTAATAAAAAAATCAATAAAACGAACATCATAAATTTCAAATTTTACTTATATGAACTCTTAATTATCGTTAAAAAAATTGATTTTCTAGGTTAAAATAACAAATACCACCTACAATGTGTATTTTAACCTAACAAAACTCATTAAACATATGTAATCTATATACTTGTTACTAAAGTCTATGATACCATCATTCTCTATCACTGAAGTATTTATTCTCTTAGTGCACAAATTCTAGTTCACCTTTCAATCATTCATACAATTAATAAGAATGAATCTATGGTGGTTAATCATAAATTCAACATTAAGAAAAAATTTAACTAATGAAATAATTAACATATGTATAAATAATTGAACAAATCCTTACAAACTACATTCCTAACCTACCTAGGATTTCTAGCTACTAAATATAATAAAAATTAAACATAGATAAATAAATCTTTAATATAAAAGAAAATAATGAGAGAAGATGTCATATGCTCCTTTAATCTTTGCTTAAAATCTTCCTTCAATGAAACAATAAAAACTATAAAAGAACTAAGTTAAATCTCCTTAACAAGATGTTAAGAAGATGTGTGTAGTCCATTAAAAGCTCCTAAGGTCAATTATTGTACAATTATATAGATAAAGTTACAAAAAAAAATCTAAATAATTTGAACTTAACAAATTACATATCATTATAAATTATATCTAAGAAGAAACTAACTCTAAAATTTGTGTCTGTCTTAGTTTGGAACTCTTAATCTTTGCAAGTCAAGGTATAACTGCTTCGTGACATCAAGTTATAATACGTACTAGTTTTGTACTATTTCTCTTTTTAACTTTATGACGAGTTTGATACTAGTATAGGATTAACTCTAATATAAGTCTTGTTCTGCTTCTCAATTTTTCAAACATTTGAGAAAGAACAACACATGTTACCTTAATAAATTTGGTGCTTGCTGTGCTTTCCTCTACCAACTTCTCCACTTTTCAATATCTTTGGTTTAGAATTAGCTTCTGAAGTCTATTACAAATTATTTTCCATCTTCTTAAATTCCAAATGACGATGAAATCTTATCGAGCGAAGAACTATGGAGAAAGTTGATCGAGGTATGAGTCCTACAATTTATATCCCTCAATTACCGCAAGTGCACGAGTTGTGAGTTGTAGTATTTGAAAGGTCGATCCCACGAGGAGGATAAACTAATAAATCCTAGGTTACCTAAGGCTTAGAAATTAATAAAATGAAATTAAAAATGAAATAAGAATATAAACATGGGAATTTGATTACAGGAATTCAACTCAAGAAATTAACATAAAACAATAATCGAAATCGAGCAACACAAAGGGTCACTATAGAAATTAATCAAGAGAAATTACCAAGTTATGAGATAAGGGATTCTACATATCATTAATGCTAACCTAGCCAATTATATATTATCGATGTGTCAGTCTTAGACTATCATAGGAGGAATTACTCTCTCTCAAGTTATAATCCCGCGCCTAAATCATTAACCCTAATTAAATTATAAAATTTCCAATCTCTCAATTAATAAAAGACCCATAATTAAAATTAGATTAGAAACTCTCTACTAAACTACCGAGTCTCACACAAGATCTCTCTCTGCATAAAAACCGATATGCTTAACTACGTAGTCAATTAGATTGCCTAACTCTTATTAATCCAATCCAATCATTTTTATCCGGCTCATCCTCTCAATTTGTTGCCAAAATATGCAAAATTTGAAATTAATCACAACACACAATCAATAAAACACAAAATGGACTATATTAACATTAAATTAAAGTAAAATCCCAAAGGAAGAGTTAGAGCATCATCAACAATCCAAAACTCATCATCATACAATCCATTTCAATCTTACACATGAAATGAAAAAATGAAATGGAAAGGAAATATAAATTGGATCGGATAATCCGGGAAGCAACAATATTGGGAGACCAACTAATCCGGGAGATAGCAACGTCGAAAGATCAGCTAATCCGGGAAGCAGTAGTGTCGGGACCCACTTCTTCTTCCTCTTCTTCTTCTCTCTCCCTCTTCTTTTCCCTATCTTTTGAACTTCCCAAAGGTGGTTGAATGTAGAAGCTCTCCTAAGGTTACATCATTAAGACATATAATATTTCCAAAGGTTCGAAAGGTTTAAATAATCTCTCAAAAACTCAAGTTAGGATTGCTGTCGGTGTATTTGTCGAGCAGGCCACAACCATGCTACTAGTTTTTTTGGCTTCTATCATAATCATGGCCCATAACACTATGATCGTGACTCCCTGCACTAGCTTCTCTTACAATTGTGGCATATTCCCCATGATTGTGGCTCCTTGCTCTTGTTTATATGACGATCGTGGCCCTGGGTTGTTTCCCGGGTCCTTTGCTAATCTCTTCCAATTGTCTTGAAACACTAACAAACATATCAAGGCACCTCATAAATATAAAATTGAAACTCGATATCATATTCTAATGTACAAAACACTTCAAACACAAATATTTGCTAACTAACAAAATTCTAACCTAAACATGTACTAAATAATCAAATTAACAACTAAACACACATTAAATTACCTACAAAAATACGAAGCAATCTGCACCTATCAACATCCCCACACTTAAATGTTTGCTTTTTTGTAAGCAAACAAAAACAAACAAACATGTACAACTAAGACAAAAAAACACGCAAATGCAATAATGAGGCAATGGTATTAGACTTAACGAAATGAATTTAACTTTGAACACAATCCATCAAGTTATTCTAATTTATTAACTTGTAAAATCTGTGTCTAAGTACCTTGGACTAAATATACGAACTAATCAAATTTTTAATGTTAAGTCTATTCACCACTATCACTTACACACACACATTGATAATTATTTGGTAAAATCAAAAGTGTAGTTATTCCTAAGTAGGTTTTCATGAAAAATAAAGCTACTAACAAGTTTGGTAGGTTTTTATTTGAAAACATTCTTTTTGTTGATTTTTAAGGACATAAACCTAATCTTTTTATGTGGACACAAACATTTGTGATGAATGTCGATTCAGTTACTCAACTAGGTCATGTTGTTATTAAGTGGCTTGATTGGAATGTCATTATAATCTTTTAACACAAAGGCACATATTTGTGATGCTTGTCAATCCAGTTACTTAGCTACATCACATTCTTAACTGGCTACTAGCTTTATTTATAACATGAAGGCTAGCGGAATACTTATTTCATTTAAATTTTTAGACATTTTTGCCTACCTTATTGCTTTTTCTAATTATTCTCATGAAAATATACTAGTAACGCTACTTATTTGATTGACCTAAAATTATAAATGAATATGACAACTTCCTAGGGTAAATAGACTAACCTCGTATCCTAATTAACCAACATATTTAACCCTAAATAAATTAGGTCACTAATTTCACGAGCTAATAGGTCTTAGTAACCTAAAAGACTATGTTCACGACTAAATCAATCCTGTTAAATCCTATTTTTTTCACATTCACACAATTCACACATGCAGACCTAAACAAACTAGCATACACAATTCAAAATTCACACTCAAAGTAAAAACACACAATCCTCCCCATACTTGAACAACACATTGTCTTCAATGTGAGAAGGATACATATAAACATATAAGGTGGGAAATAACATAACATAAAATAATCATGAAAATATAAACAAAACATAAAGATAAAATTAAAAAGAGAAAGGTTAGAACACAAAACTGTCAAGGAGATGGAGTTGGAGCTAGTGAATAAGGTAACTTATGCTTGACTCCCGAGATTGTTGCCTTATTTTATAATTAGTTCAAAAAGAGAAAGAGAGTTAGTAGTGCAACCATTCCATGTCATTAAAAGCTTATTTTAGAATTTAAAACAAACCTAACTACACAATGATTTAAATCTAACCCGTGACATGCTAAGTTATGGTCATTAGCTTGACCTTCATCCTTTAAAACTTAGCCAGGATTAATTATAAGTGGCTTGCTTCCACCCATGATGACTAATTTCAGTTTTGTAGCCTATAAGTAGGCTATAAATTATAAAATGATTAGAAGAAAAATATTGATAAAGTTGAGAAAACCAATTAATTTCAGTAATGTCCTTTTCACTAACCAACTGTCAATAAAATAAGGAATATAAAAACTCACTGAATCTTCTATTATGTCTAGCAATTTGTTTAGTAAAAGGGTGAGCTATTCGTATTCTTCCTTAGTCACTCCTTTTCTTCTTCTACTTTTGCTTCATGAATAGAGACTTTCATAGCTTCTTCAAACTCGATGATTGTTGTCATCTGTTCATCTTCCTTTTGCTCTTTTAAAGATTCGAACACTTCAATTCTCCTAAATCAGTCACCCTCCTTCGGTTTTTTTAATGCATCATTCATCTTGAATGTCACTTGTCATTACTAATCCGAAGGATAATGTTCTTTTCATAGACATTTGCTAAAAGCTTTTTCGATGTTCAAGCATGGTATATCAATATCTAGTGGATAATATTGGGGGTTTTCATCCTCTTTCTTCATTTCTTAGTCTTCTACAAGGTGTGGTTCAACTTGATTTCTGGCTTGTTCTTCCAGTTCTACCCCATTCCTAAGTGTGATAGCCTAACATGGCTTTATTGAATTTACTTTCATGCTACGCAAACAATTTTCCACACTTCTCTTACAAAACTCCTTGAAAAGCTAGTTCATTTGAACCTCTAGGTTATGAGTAGAAGAGACATGATTTTCTGTTACTTGTTTAAACTTCCATTCTTTTATGGGTCTCTTCTATGTCTGTGAGTTTATCCATGATTTTGTCTAGCTTGAAACCCCATGAATTGTACTCATCTTGCTAAAATCCTAATAGGTCTTAATGTCCCATAGGAGTCCTTACATTGTTACACCTAGGTGTTTTGCCACCCTGGAGTGTACATTTTCATATAAAGATTATAATTTTCCCTGCTAAATTGTGCCTTATTAAAGTCCGCAAGAGTTTCTTACTCCCTATAATATATATCCTCCATCATTATCCTTTCCATTTTTCTTAACATTTAACCTGTTTGATTCCTCATAGTCACCTTATGATGTTCAAAAGATGTGCCTTAGACTTACGCCTAAACTTCCTTCACCTTTTTTAAAAATTTATTAATCCTTATACTAAAAGAATTAAACTAATCCTACGCCTCCCCAATAACGATGCTAAAAACTTGATCGAGATGTCGAGTCTTACAATTTATATCTCTCAATTACTAAAAGTGCAAGGGTCGTGAGTTGTAGTATTTGAGGGTCGATCCTACGAGGAAGGTAAACTAATCTAATCCTAGGTTATCTAAGGCTTATAAATTAATAAAATAAAATTAAAAATGAAACAATAATATAAACATGAGAATTTAATTGCAGGAATTCAACTCAAGAAATTAACATAAAATAATAATTGAAATTGAGCAACACAAAGGGTCACTATGGAAATTAATCAAGAGAAATTACTAAGTTATGAGAGAGGATATTCCATCTATCCTTAATGCTAACCTAGCCAATTATGTATTATCGGGTGTCAGTTCTAGACTATTGTAGGGGGAATTACTCTCTCTTGAGTTATAATCCCGCACCATAAAACATTAGCCCTACGTAAACTATGGAATTTGCAATCTCTCAATTAAAAAAAAGACCTATAATTAAAATTAGATCGGAAGCTCTATACTAAACTACCAGGTCTCACACGAGATCTCTCCCTGCATAAAAACTGATATGATTAACTACGTGCTCTTTAGATTGACTAACTCTCGTTAATTCAATTTAATCATTTTTATCTAGCTTACCCTCTCGTTTTGTTATCAAAATATGCAAAAATCCAAGTTAATCACAACATATAATCAATAAAACACAAAATAGACTTTATTAACATTAAATCAAAATAAAATCCTGAAGGAAGAGTTAGAATATCGTCAACAATCCAAAACCCATCATCATACAAGCCATTTCAATCTTATACATTAAATGAAAAAAATTGAAATGGAAAGGAAATAGAACTTGGATCGGATAATCTAAGAAGACAGCAGTGTTGGGAGACCACCTAATCTGGCTAGCAGTAGTGTCGAGATCCACTTCTTCTTCCTCCTTCTCTTTTCGCTCCCTCTTTTTTACTCTCTCTCTCTTGAACTTCCCAAAAGTGGCATTGTTAAGTCTTATATAGTATTTCCAATTAAGGTAACTCGAGGGTCTTTTATCAGTCAAAAAGATCTGAAAAATCCCTCAAAAATTCAAGTTAAGGCTGTCGTTCGTGTATTTGTCACACAAGCCACGAGCATGGCCCTTAGTGGCATGATCATGGTCGGGAGTTTTTTTAACTTCTGTCATGATTTTGGTTCGTAATGCTAGGAACGTGGCTTTTTGCACCAGCTTCTTTCACGATCTTGACATATTCCCCACAATCGTGGCTCCTTGCTCTTGTTTATGTCACGATCGTGGCATATCAGCCATAATCGTGGCCCTGAGTTATTTCTCGAGTCTTCTTCGAATCTCCTCTAATTTCTCTTAAACATTAACAAACACATTAAGGCACCTCATAAATATAAAATTGAAGCCCAACGTCATGTTCCAACCCACAAAACACTTAAAACACAAATATTTACTAACTAACACAATTATAACCTAAACATGCACTAAACAATCAAATTAACAACCAGACACACACTAAACTGCCTACAAAAACATGATGCAATCTACACTTATCAAGAGTTGTACAAAATATTTTGTTATCTCTTCAAATTCATCACCTACAAGATAATGAACTAAACATGGAAAAACATAATAAGATCCACATAAATAGAAATTCCAAATATTGAGTAAATCAACCCTAAATAATATGTAAAATATTAACCTATAAATGATAATGGATTAGATTGAATTGGGAGATCAAATGTACTAACCTCATTAAATTTTTTAACATTTAAAGATTTTTGACAGTTATCTTTTAGTACTTTTGGTTCATGTAATTTAACTACTTTTCATATATCATAACTAAGACCTTTCATAAAATGAGTACATATAGCAAATTGATCTCCAATGTGGAATTCACTATATCTAAGCTTAATTTCCTTAAATTTATGGAATATCTTTTTAAATTATATGTTAATGTTTTAGACTTATCATATGAGTAAATAAGTCACATCTATGTAATTTAACGATATATTTTTAAGTTTCAATTTCATGTTCTCTTATTGAGTGATAAATAGTGCACCTAAACAAGCTATTTTGGAAAAGCCAATACATTTTTCTAGAGTTGGTTAATTTCATTATAGTAAATTAAATATTCTTGATATCAATTGTGTTAAAACAATCAAAATATTCCCCAATTGAAACCAACTAATTAGAAAATATATGACCATTTATAATACCATTAAATTTAAGATATGTAACCTTAACCGACATTATGATGTCTCTTTTGTGGTGGTTTAAATTGTCTATCATTCCCTACCATCAATTTCATAGAAACCTTCATTTCTAGCCATATTACCATTAGCTCCAGGCTAGTAATCTTAACTATCAAGTTGAGGGTAATTTACAAGAAGGCTAACAATCTTAGTATGGTACCTCTTATTTAAGTGGAAGGGTCCATGATACAAGTATCCTAATGGTAGACTAATCAATTAGGTGACCTCCAAAGTTTAAGTTTCCTAGATTTTTGTGCAAGTTATTTGTTAGACTAAGTGAGGTACTAACTTATGGTTTTGATAAATATAAAATATATTGTCAGTGATGAATTTAAAAGAGCCAATCGAATGAATTGGCCAGTCAAAGGATGAAAAAATTGACAAAGTGGAGCACATATGTAATTAAAAAAAGGTTCAAGGTAATTCAAGTCAAGTAAACTAAGAACAAGACAGATTGAAGCCTTTCCATACGTAAAAAATTATTATAATCTTTCTGGTAAGCTTATTTTGGTTTGTTTAATAATATAAAGGCTCAAACATTGCACATTATTTTATTGTGCATAAAATTAATGAATCTTTTTATAATCGCGAGAAAATTTGGTTTAACTCTCTTGATGCATCAAAACACTTTTGAGAAGCCTAAGAAATGGTTTTAGATCAAGTTTTTATAGAAAGAATATGTTTTTATCTTTGAAAGAACTTGAACATTTTTGAATAACTTGTTTTTGGATGTTTGGTCAACCTATGGTGGAGTTAGGTCAACCTATATTAGGGATTTAAAGTGGCTTTTGCATTATGTATATACACTAGTCGATCAATATGACATATTAGTTGATTAATGTCCTTGAATATTTTGCATCCTAGGAGTTAAAATATGAACATTAATAGAAATATAAGTCAACAGTTGACCTATGTCACTAGAACTAGTTATTACAATGGGTAGTTTTATTTCTAGCAATTATTTTGAGTATAAATAGGCTATCTATGTGAGAAAAACCTTTGATGTATTAGAGAGTTTCTAAAATCTTTAAAAGGATAGAGAGAGCATTGGAGTGAATAAGAGTATTACATAATATATATTGAGCAGTAGTTTATTAGTGTAAGCAAGAAAGAGATGTTTTAAGTTGCATATGGTTGTCCTAGAATAACAAATAGGAAAATTTCTTATAATATAAGCAGTAAGAATTTCTATTGATCTAAAACAAGATTTATAAAGGATTACTATTCATTTATGATAAAGCATTCCTCTTCATTTTTGCAAAAGAAAATGTTATAGAAAGGCATCATTTCATCCTTTAAAGGAATTAAATAGTAAATAATTAAATAAAGCTTGAGATTGAATATAGGTAAAGGGTTATTTGATTGAACCACTATAAATCAATTATATCTTTCCTTCTCTTCTCTCTATTCTTAAATTTATCTTATAACTGTTTTATATGAATTTGTCATAACTATTCATTAGAATAAGCAGTTTATTCTTTAATTTTTAAATAGCTAAAAAGTGAATACATATAACCTACCCCCCTCTCATGTGTCATCAAAGGACTAATAACATATGTAAGGTCCTTAAATCTATTTAGACTCACAATAGGACTAGAATTTCCTCCATATCTTGGATCATTTTGCGTCTTAACAAATTCATCACTAAGTTTCATAATTTCATGTTTATCTAAATACTTCAAATTAACTCCATATTTTAATTTATTTCATTAAAATTCGATTCAAATTGATGCTTTAAAGAAGGCTGTCATTGATTCAATTGAGTATACATATAGTTTAAGTTATTTAAAAATACATAAAATGATGTAATTTGAACTTTATTAACATCATTAAAAGCATCATTCATATTCATTGGACTTTTATTTACATCTTGAGATAATTCTTGTAACCTTTAGTCAAAATTATCGAGTTTATATGTTAGATCAATTGTGTTGGGTGAGGAAGATGTGGTGGTTGAGGAAGATGTGGTGGTATCAAATTTAGTTGGGGTTATGATAAGATATACTTAAAATTCCACTCAAGAATGAAAGTTATTATTTATAATTTGATGCAATAAACATAGATTAAAAAAAACTTAATATGATTATAGTCACAATTTGCATTAATCATAAGAACAATTTTAAAAAATCAAAAACATTTTAAAATATATATCTTTACGCTATCATACTATAAAAAAAAATCACCCAAATTCCTAAACTTTAAAAGAGTTTTACAAGTAAAGGAAAAGTTACCTTGTTAAAGACCCTAAAGGAAAAACTTCAGCTGATATAAAAAATTGATGCAGCTAATAAAAGGTCAGAGGTAGTATGCTCCCTTTATAGACAAGAAAAGCAAGCAATAGACAATCGGTGATGAGAGATTAGCTAGGAAAAGTTGACCTTTGAGTACTTTTAGGCAATTTTTGGTTAATCTATGGGGAAATTTTAAGTGATTTTTTTTATTTTTAGGTATTTTAGACCATTTCTATGTGATTTCTGGTTTATGGCTGTTTCTAGATTTTTATGGCAATATTATGTGTTGTTTTCGGATTTTGTAAAAATATTTTGGATTGTGTGGGGTTGTTTATGAATTTGCTAACAATATCATGATTCATGGGCTATTTTGAATTTTTTGGGCAATATTCAAAATGTCAAAGATGGAAACAAAAAAGAACTAACAATATCAAAACTTGAATTGTGAAAGGAAACAAAGTTGGAGTTTGATATCACAATTAATACTTAACAAAACATAGTTCAGTCATGTACATAACAAAAAGTAGACAAAGAATGAAAATTGTAAAAGTATTCAATTGTTATTAACGAAAGTATATGTCAGATGACTTGATAAAATGCTTTAGTTATATGGTTCTAATAGGAATCCAAAATACAATTATAAATAACTAATAATAATTCTAAATAATAAATCATACTTAAATTAAAATAGAGTTTTATATAAACTTATCGTTAACTTATAATACTAATAGAAGTCTTTGTAACAAATGCCAATAATAATATTAAAAAATATTGATCTTAAAAGTTTTGAAGTGAGTCTTTTCTATCGACAAGTAGTAATTATAGTAATATCTTCTAAAAATCATCAAATTAACAAAGCTTTAAAACTCGGTGTCATGCCCTCATTGTCCAAAGTTTACACCATTACTTAAACCTTAGTCGAAAAAATATCAATGATACTGTATACTTTTTGTAAAGGCTTTCTTCTTGTTTTGTCAATAATGTGTATGAGCCAATTTTGACCCTTCACCTAAAATCTTACATCAAATGCCATGAATTATATCGAATTTATGGCTAAAGTTAGTGTAAGACTTTGTCAACTTACTCTTTTATCCTTTATCTTTCTTTTTGTGATATTATAAGAATTAAGTAGAACTTAAAGAGAAAATAAAATTTAAAGTAAGTAGTTTAGTGATATTAAAGTATTGGTTTACGGCCTATATTCACTTAGTTAGTTGTGTATCTATGACATATTTAATTAAAGAACTATTTAGTTTTAAATATGTTCATTTAATTAACCAGATTATAAGATTACATTCACACAATAATTATGTTTTGCAAATAAAATTACAATAACACTATAATTATGAGATTCATATTGTGTTAATGTATGATTCTTAAATCTTTCTTATAGTTATTATTCTAATAAACATTATTGGGTGAAAAGAGTAACATACAATATATTTCTTTCTTATGAAAAAATTAGTTTATATCATAGGTTAAAATATGGACATATTTAAACAAAGTATGAGTATTTGTTAAAGAATAAATTTATTAGACCGACCAATCATGAGAATTTTATATGAAATATTATTTGTTTATATATGAAAATGTTAATTGTATATGTG
Organism: Erythroxylum foetidum; assembly: GCA_026546835.1. Lineage (NCBI taxonomy): Eukaryota > Viridiplantae > Streptophyta > Magnoliopsida > Malpighiales > Erythroxylaceae > Erythroxylum > Erythroxylum foetidum. Next base: position 38,308,926 of record JANZLF010000222.1, read on the forward strand.
ACTATTTGACTTGAGGTCTCTATAAATAGATATTGGTTTGTTTTGATACCATTTAGAATGTTTCGTAATCAAAGGCAACTTACTTTGTACATTAGGCTTAGTATGCATTATACGAAAAATAGTTGAAACATTAATACATGATTGTTCATCCTAAACTAATTAGAATTAAATAGAGTAGAAACTAAGTTCATATTCCATACATGTAATTACGATGAATTAATTATATCACACATGAAAATTATAAATGAAATTATTAGTAAATTTCATTTTGACGTTTTAAATATTTAGATGATCATAATATATTGTTGGGCATTAATTTTGATAAATGAATATAAATTCTTTAATAGGAGAACTAAAGGTAAATTAATATTAAATGTAATTTAAGATCATAGTTTATATTTATTATTAATATAGTTAAGAACTTAACAGGTCATATATAATTAATCAAGTTAAAATTTTAATATCAAATATAATATATTTGAAAAAAGAGACAGACCAATATTAAATATTAGACTTTAATGTAAATTAATTAATAATTAAAATTATTTTTAATTCTATTTAAAATTTAATTGAAATTATAAATATATTAATATTAAATTACTAGGAAGTTGTGAACGCCGTTGTAAATAAGCCTAACATTAAACAAGAGTTACATTCTTAATACACTTTCTTTATACCATTTATAGAATTATCTCACTTGAATATTTTTGAGGTTGAACACTTGTGTACATTTGAGTGGTGTATAATTTACCTATTTTTAAATCAATTTCAGATGAAAATGATAGAAAAAGAAATTAAATTTTACAAAAAAAGAATAATTTATGATTACTCATGATATAAAATTAAAGTAATCCTCTTTTTCAAAAGGTTGAAAAACTATTTGTTCCGCTGATCATCCGAATGTAAAGTTGATCGCAAAATATAAACTCTAGTTCTCGTCGTTTTGTCCCAAGTTGCAGCCATTAACGAACGGGTATAGAAGACCTGTAAACCCAGATTCTTATATGGCTTTAATTAGCTCACCAGTCTAGGTCCATCCATATTGCTTTCTCGAGAGCTGTCTTTTTCTTGATCGACTGTTCTTCACCTTTGGCTCCTTAGAGGGTCCCGAGAAATGATCCACCCAAAAGAGATTTGACTTTGAGATATCTTCTGCTTCACTCCATCATTGTGTAGCTAAGATCAGTGGGTTTCCTTGTTACTGTTCACTCGTTATGCTTGTGTCAAAGATAGAAAATTATCAGGACCGAGTCACCTCTTCCTTTCTTCAATAATGCTTCTGCCACTTCACTCCAACTTTATGAAATGAAATCTATTAATCCAATCTGTTCATGCTCTCCATACTGGAGATAGGAAATGTCTGTCGTTCTGTAGTAGTTGTGCTTAAGGATAAATAAATTATCAGGTAGGACAGTTTGTATAAAAAATGATTACAACAGTTACAGGCCTAATGTTTGCAAGTTAACAGAATACTGCCATTTGAATATTGTCTATGAATTGAAGTTAGTAGGCACAAAAGAGTAGTTCGGATAATTAAGTAGAGCTTTTAATGGCTAAACTGTCTTATTGAGAAAAACAAAAGCTAGTCATTGTAAAGTAGGATGTGCCATTACAGTGATGATGAGGTCCGCATGCAATCATTATTAAACACAGTTATCTGTGTGTTCACTATTCCAATCATATACATGGAATGAAAGCGACACTCGAAGTGCTTAATTAGTTCATAAACAATTTTGACATACTTTATTTAGCTACAGATAGAAACGCCTCCGCATGCAGTAACGGTGTTTGGCAGGTGTATCTTGATTGCGGTGTTTTTCTAGCATAATATTCACAGTATTAGTTTATTTGGAAGAAGCGCATGAAAATGAAACCAGAAAATTAGCCCATATTTAAGATGACTGCCCCCGTCATACTTTTGTTCGGTTGCAGCGTATTCAATTATATCAACTCATAATGTTGAGGAAAGGGAGAGGTAGTTGCTAGTGGCAGATGTCAATGGCTGGCTAATTATTGAACTCTTCTTCCTTCGAGTAAATGAACTCAACAATGATATATAGATTTATACATATGCTACTTGCACTGAACGTGGAAATGCAAACCTCACAATTCAACGTTGTGCAATTGTTGTTGGTACAGAATCGTTCATTTCATTTAAGTCCTAAATTTTAGTCCAATGCAGAAGAGGAAAGCCCATACAAACCTTAAAATTCTTGAACGCATGCTTCTTTAGGCCTATTGTAAGTACGGGGCAATCACATTTGAGGGTTTGCCATTCTTCATTTATACACTCTTTACCTTTTGCTTCTGCCAATATTAGATTAAAAAAAACCTCTTTTTTCTTTTTTCTTTTTCTGAAAGAGAAGAATTTATAAATATAAATATAAATGTAGGAGATAAAAAAAAAAAAAAACCTCTTCATTCACCTTAAAATAGCCCAAGACAGCCCACGTAAAGAGCTCTGGACCTAAAAGTTGAGTCTTTAGAATTTTTTGTCATTGAAGATGCAACCTTTTCACAATAAACCCGCACCGCTATGAAATTTTCAGATCTTTGCTTGCTTCTTTGATGTTGTTTTGGACTAAATCGTACTTTTGGACACCTTCTTCATCGACATGGCGGAGAGACAAGGAGTGGATGATGAACAGCAGCAGCATCAATTAGACCCACCACAGCTGCATTCACCGTCACAGCAGCAACTACCCTCGGCGAAGGAGGATATGTTAAGCTTTGTTATGGCTTTGGAGGCCTCATTGCTTCCATGCTTGCCTGCCCGAGAGCTCCAAGCCATTGACCGCTCTCCACACCCTTCACACCAGAGTTGGTTTCTTCTGAAATTTACTGTCTTTGCTTCTATATTTTACTATTAGCTGTTGTTATTGTTTCTTTAGGTGAGGGATTTAATGACATAATATTATCGATAAAATCTAATAACTTTATTTTGCAAGTTATCTTTATAAGGATAAAATTGCTTCTGTTGGTGTGTGATAAGGGCTTCAATAGTAGGGGGTGATATATATGCGTGCCTAATCTACACAATCTTTGTCTTTTGTTTTATGTCATGACTGGAGGGGGAGGGTTTCTAAGAGGCATAGATATGCTTTCTCCTAGTACATACAATATGTAGTTATGTGTTCCTTTTTTGTCTACTAATGATCATTCCATTATGTAGATTTGCTTCGAATGCTTGGTTCGTTCAAAAGAAGATATAAACATAGACTATATAGAAAAATCTACAGAATTAGTGTCTGGAGAACCGATGTAAAGCACAATGGCGTTGTCCAAAAGAGTCATTAATGTGGATCAATTTCTGCTCGTGGGAGAGCATTATTCATTTCAGAAACTTTTATATATTTGTGTCATCATTCCATAGGTACCATTTTATATGTGGGATGTTCACTATCTATGCATCATTAGCAAGTGTGACTTGTCATTGGATTGCATAGTTGTAGAGCTCTGAGATTTGAGCTTGTTTCATATTGTTTTTGGAGCAGCTCAATTGACTCATTTGGGACTCCCATGTTAGAAAAGGTTGCTTTTCATGGTAGTCCTTGACATATTGTTTTCTAATTTTTTAAAAGGTTACTTTTTTTAATAGGGAGAGTTGAAAAGATAATGGTAAGTATGACTTCTAGATATTCGTACTTCAATCATTTTCTTGAAGATGTATTTAAGTATATCAATTGTAGTAGAATAATCTGTGATAATCCTTGCTATAACCTACACAGTTATTACGTATTGGTTGATAGTTAGTCTAGTGAATGGTGAGTATAGATTTGCACCATTAAGTATTGATTGCTAGTTTCCATGCAACCTATCAAACATTGTTGTCTGTTGGCTTTTGTCGTCTCTCATTTGTATCCCAGACCCTGTGTAGCAGCGAGATTTTTATTGGATTGTTGTTGTTGTTGTTATTATTATAAAAGAGTCTGTTATAAACCTCACGCAAACATAATGTGTTTAGAACCTCTGCTTATAGAGATGTACTTTGGTAAAAACAACAGAACAAGAAATCGATGCTCCATATTGCTTGGGAAGTGAAACTCCTTCCTTATGGACTGGTTATTGTAATTCCTGGTATGTGCTTCACATTAGATATCTTAACATAAAGATTTTTCTTTTTCACTTCATCAATGCTTGATCATTTTCATTGTTGAAGATTGAATGGCAAAATACTTTATTATTTCCTCAGTACATTGATCTTTCTGAGTATGCAACCCTGTGATTTTACTTTATGTCATAGCAAAACAGTAAAGAAAAAAAAATCTCAATTTGATGGGCATACATACTAAAGTTGTCTACATTTTAATTGTTGCAGTTGACGTTGAAAGGCATGCTAGGGACTTCATGGAGGCTGCCAAAAGGCTTCAACTCTATTTTATTGGTCTACAACGTGAAGGCCAACCTACTGAAGTGGGAATGCTAAAAATGGTTATAACATTGCACTGAAAGAGATACTATGTGTTGCTACTTTACTATCTATTATTGTCGTTTAATGAAATTTTGTTGGATGCAACTCTTGTACTTTCACAGAAGATTGCTGCTATGGAAGAAGAATTGAAAAAAAAGGATGAGATAGTCAAGAAGCAAGAAAGGTTGATCCAAAATTGGAAGGAGGACTTGACTGACCAACTGGAAAAGCAGAAAAATGAATTGCAGAGGGTGTAGTGAGTAAGCAATAACCCTATTCTAATCGCATGATTGTGGTGCAAATCATTCAAACGGTACAGTTAGTCTAGATCTTGTTTATGTACAGCTTGGAAAGTTTAGATTATTTGCTCATAATATTGTTAGAGTATTCTATATTGACTAAACATGAAAATGTTAAAGGGTTTATAAGTGGTAAGGGTCAATTATCTAAACAATTAGTTCTAGTTATTTGGACAATGGTTGACCCAAGTCTAATTTTTATTAGTGGGCTCTATATTCTGCTCTTATTAAAAATTCAATAAGTATTAGTTAAGCTTGTACTATCACACAGTTCAATTAATGAAGCATTCCTTCAATCTAAGATGGCTTTGGACCCTCTACGTCGTTCATTCTTTGTCTTCTTGTGCAAATCTCATTCAAGAATTTCTATAGGCATTGCTGTACGTTAGTTGATAAAAGAATTGAAGTAACTTCATTAAGAGTATTAAGTAGATTTTGTTTACCAGTATAGAGCATAAGCTAAAGAGCTGGACGGGAAAGTTCCGTAAGCATATGAATTCGTTCGTAGTCTCAGAAGATTTGTTAGAACTTTCTATATAGATGTTTCTGCAAGTCCCATTACAAGAAGGAAAGGCAAAAGCTTAAGAGTAGGCCTTCCGTTAAACATTATTGGCCAAGTGACAATTACATTCAATCTACCGCTTTCCTCTGATTTAAATTTGTAACATCAGAATAAAAGAGGGGTAGAAAGTTCATAAATCACAAACGTAAAACACAAAGAGACGTTATTGGAATTGGCTGACGAGTGATAAAACACGACCGTTTGCAGTATAGGTGGAAAGGTTAAGTGTTTCCCTGTGGCTGTTCGTAGTGCTAGAGACGAAGCATTGGCATGATAACGAACTTCATGGTGCCATTATTACAATGGAATCCATTGCTTGCACCACAAGCGAAGTAGTGGGGCTGGAACTTGAGGACGAACTCGAACCCATCTCCAGACCCTTGTGTGGTGTTAGCAATCATCTTGCCTCCACTCATGTTGCAGCTCTCGTAGCTCCATTTGTTGGGTAGCAAGTAGACGCTATGAGGATGTGTGTTGTTCTCGCTTGGTGGATCATACTTGAACACTGCAACACACAATCAACCCATCAGCGTTTTTTCTTTTTCTTTTTCTGTTTTTCCAATGAAATGAAGGTTTTCGGGAAGGATGCCGCAATGGAGACATAATACAAAGCATGTTACAGAAGCAGGCTCACCTAAAGTATCGTTTACATAGAAAGGACCGTTGTTAAGGGCCCATTTAAAGTAATTGATGCCGAACTGCCAGTTGTTGGACCCACCAACAACGATCTTCCTGGGAGGGTCGTCGTACTTTGGTCGGTTAAAGCCATGTCTGTTGCCCCCGTCACTGTAGTTAAATCCATACTGCCACTGTGGGTTAGCCACGCTAGTGGTCATCAACGAAGCACCAAGCACGAAAACCATAATGCGTGCATAGGTTAAGCCCATTTTTCGTGCCCACAAGAACTTGTAGAGTAATATAGCAATTAAGATGCTAAGTCTAGAGGGTTGATGACTTGATATTGAGCAGGCAAGTATATATAGGCAAAATGACAGTGCAAAGTAGAGGAAAATGGACCTTTTTTTTTCTTTTCCATGACTTGGTTTGGTGTGTAACGGAAAATGATTTTTAAGTCCTCCACTACTGGAATCCTTATTCTTCCATTGTTCTCCTTTTAATTGCGTTAAACTCGCCTGCCGACTACATTAAATTTAATCTAATGTACTAGTTGAGAGAAAGAAACATGATAACTGGAAAGAAGATTTGGGTTAAGAGCATAAAGTCTAATTTCCATTGAAGTTGCTGGTTAAATACTAATGCATTTGTAACAAACATCTCTTGACAGAAGTTGATTAAGACGAGAAAGTCTATAAGCTGACTACTGTCATACGCCTGCGAACACCACGTATATCATACGCTTGCATGATGTAACAATGTCTATTGCATTACTACAGGCAGCTATAGTGAAACGAGGATTTATCTTAACTAGTTATCTTTGGGTTAGGGATTTAATTGGACTAGAAAAGTAACCAAGGACTATTGCAGCTTTGTTCTATCCTTAACGGGAATGGAAAAAGGAATGTCAAGAACTACGGTAAAGAAAAATTGAGTGTATATGACGCTTGATGATGCTTTTTTTTTCTTAAAAAAAACAGATAATTGGTAGCAAGTTATCAAGTGAAACTTTATTTCGTAATTTAGTAATAGTATAATGTATTTTTACTGATAAATTTATTTTTAATGATAGCAGAAGTTTATTGTAATAAAATTAAACATGTGAAATATAAAATTTAATAGAAGGGGTAAAGTAAATAAAAAAATAATTAAATTAATTGAGCCCTTAAAAGAAAAGAAAATAAGTAAAGTTAAGTATATACGCAATTCAAGAGAGTTTTGAGGAATCAAGCACTTCAAAAGATTTAACAAATAATTAGTTATCTTATTTTCATCATTTTAATGAATTAAGATTTCATGATCACTTGCATGTAAGTCATAATCGAAAGCAAAATTGGCAACATTTTAACGATAACTCTTTTGATCATCAAAACACTTTTTGAAGAGCTTTTAAAATATTTTTGAATCAAGTTTTATGGAAAATTAATGTTTTTAATCTTTAAAAATTTTTGGAGGGTTGAAAAATTAAATTTGGATGACTCATTTTGTGAATGTGTACTATTTAACCTTGGTTGGGTCGGCTATATTGGACCCGAGCTC
>JANZLF010000222.1:38367132-38383342 GCA_026546835.1 Erythroxylum foetidum
GATTATGGCTTAGGTAATTTTAAGTTGGAAGAGAGAGAGAAGTAAAGATCAAATTGAGGCATTGGACAAGATCATGGCATGGATAAGAGGTGAGTAATGTGTTTATTTTTCAAATTATGAGCTAATTATAAGTGGTGATTTTATAAGCTATTGTTTTATAAATGATTGAATCAATTGCTTTTGAAATGATTTGTAAAGTGTTAAAGTCATTGTTTCCAAATGATTTACGAAAAATCTACAATGGTTCGGACAATTTTCCATAATTGACTTGAATTGTTATTCAATGGATTTTTGAGTAAATTGATATAGATGAAATACTCATTGCATTCATTGTGTTAAATTCATTGATAATTTGATTGTGTGATATTGTGAATGATAGACTTTATGTTGAATTTGAGATGACATAAAAAGTTAAATTTTTGAAATGTGCCTTCGGGCAATATGAGTTTTCAAGCATTATTATGTGTTACATGAGTTTAGTTAAGTCCCTCATGTGGAGTCAGTGCACTGGTCTCATTTTTAAAGCCTTCGCTCGGCTGTCCGCTAGTGGCATAGGAGCTCCGATTTCGGACTCCCTATGTGTTTCACGGCTGCATAGGACCGCTTTGCGAGAATGTGCAGTACGTCATGTTTTATGGACCGACCCAAACCGCTTGTTGTGTTAATGTGTTAAGTGTTTTTGCTTTGTTTAGAATATGCTGCATTTAGATGTGAAGCATTTCATGCTTGCAATGGTTTGAAAATTCGACAAATGAGAAATTTGGATTTTTCCACTATGATAGTTTTGGAAACTATTGAAAATGTTTATAAAGGATTTTTAAAATTGAGAAGTTTTGAGAAATAAACCTTCGTTGTTTTCAATCAACTGAGATTAAGGTTGAAAACATTTTTGCTTATCATTTGTTAAATAAACATGTTATCCACGAGCTTCCGAGTTCACCTCCCCCCTCCCTCATCCTCATCTCCAGGTATTCGAGCAGGAGATCGGATGAAAGACGTCAAGACATTAGTATTTGTGCATGTGTTTATAATTTGTGTATTTTGGTTTATGAGTATGGGTAATGAGGTATGGCTTGAAATGCCATTAGAGTGTTGTGAGCAGTTAGTTCATGATGTATTTTGGATTATAATTTTGTATAAGAACCTGATATATGGAATTAACAATGTATTGACTATGGATGGTGTATATTGGATTTGTATACAAATTATATTGAGTTATGAATGTAATTGGGATAGATATATATATAGATATGGATGAATGTGTTTAAAGATGGGATATGAATTGTTATGATTTATAAATACGTCTGGTTTTGGGTTTTGATGGAAGCATTAAATTGTATATGAGTTAATGGGAATTCAATATGAGTTTAAATGTGATGAATATGAATTGGATATGAAAATGACTTGCAGTGGTTTAGAATTTAGGATTGCGTTTATACTGAGATCCTGGACAGAGGGTCCGGTGGATTATGACGTATGTGTAATTGTCTAGAATTTATAGAAGTGAGTTTCACACCTTGCAGGTTTGGGTTTTGTTTATGTGCAGTCGTTATGCTGCCGGATTATTATATGGTAGTATAAGGCTAAGTGAAATTGGGTATGAATTTATGGATTTATTGACATGAGTATGAGATTGTTATGGTAAAGAATTAGAATATGATGAATAAGATGATTCAAGTAATTTAAGATTAGTATGAGTTGAAGGATAAGTTTCCCAAAGAGGGAAATTATTTGTTTGATTTTAAATGAGATGGATTAAATGACGAAAGAAATAAATAAAAAGAGAAAAACAAAATTAATACCGTTTTGTATAGGTCAAGTATAAGGTATCCAACGAAACGCTTCCTTAAGATAATTATTCCTAGATGTCGGACACTTGTATGCTATTTGATTTCTTTTCATTTGTATTCGATCCTATCGAATTGATCTATTTGTTTGGCATTCGTATTCGATTCCATTAGTATCCGATTTGTATTCGATTCGACTTATTTGATATTCGATTTCGATTGGATTCTATCCTATTAGCTTCGCATTTGTTTCGTTTCATTCGCTTTGGTTTTCAATTTTCTTTCCGCTTCAAGAGTGGTTATGAGTGTTCAGTGTAAGAGGTTGGGTTCCAGAAACGGGATCCAACACCTGGACATATCATTTTTCTCCTCATTCACTTTAGAACACTCACCCTTATAGCCAATGCCTTGAAGATCCCCTTTAACCTTACCAATTTTCATTAACTTTTCTAGTTTTTCTATGCCTCCATTTAATATTCTCAATCCCTTTTCAGTACTTACTAATTTCATTCTAGCTTCATCAAGCTCATCTAAAGTAGACAACAATTTCTTCTCCAAATCTTAAATAGTATTCTTCATAGAAAAGTTTTCTTCCTTCAACCTTTCAGTCTTCCTACATGTTTTCACCCATTTTTCGTACATTAACTCGTATGCTTCATAAATACCTTCCTTTTTATCATCTAAAGTACTGTCATCACTATTATAATCTGAGATTGAGTTTTGAGCTTAATTATTTGCGTGTTTCCCAAAATTTTCCGATTTACTCACTTTTTCATCTTCAGTTACTTCCTTCTTGGTTACTGTTAAATAAGTAACTGGACTTTTGTTGTACAAAGTAACTAATGCATCACTATTCATAACTTCTTCTTCACTTCCGGATTCATTATCACTCCAAGTGCTATTATAGGATTTTCCTTTTCTCTTCTTCAAGATTTTAACACACTCCACTTGAACATATCCAAAGTCTTGACACTCATGCACTCATGGCATTGAATTCTCTTTACTTTTCATTCTCCCTTTTGAATTTTGGCTTGTTGTTTGAAGTTGTTGTTCGATGAGCTCCCACCTTTTTGCCTAAACTCGGGTATGTCATTTTTCACTCTCTTCAACCACTTATGGAACTCTCGTGTTAATAGCTCTATATCCTCATTATCGTCGGATTCATCTTCTAAGTCATTCATGACTTTATCAATCTCCATTTGCAATGCTAATCCTTTCTTCTTCCCTCAATTGTCTCTCAACAAATTCATTTCGAATTTTGTAAGAATTCCACTTACTTTCTCCAATGAAAAGTCATTAATGTCATGAGCCTCCTCGATTGCTGCAATTTTCAGAATAAATCTTAGAGGTAGTGATCTCAACGTCTTCTTGACTAGTTTCATATTGGAATATTTCTTCCTGAGTTGATGTGCCTGATTCGCTATGTCGCGCAATTTTTCATGAAAGTCCCCGATAGTCTCATTTTTATCCATCTTCAGTTCTTCAAACCTTACAGCTAACATCTGTAGGTTTGACGTTATCATAGATTTGGACCCTTCATGAATAGTCTACAACGTATCTCATGCTTCTTTAGCCGATTCATAGGTTGATATCAATAAGAAGCGTCCTTCATCAACAGTACTGAAAATTGCGTGCAATGCTTGTGAATTTCCAAGTGTTCTTTCTTCTTCGGCTCTTGTTCATTCAAATGGATCTTTTTGAACTGTCTCTCCCTTATCGTCAGTAATCATCGGATGTGTCCAACCATGTAACACCAAGTTTCATGCTCTTGTTCTCTGTGCCTGAATAAAGACTCTTATCCGTGATGATTTCCATGCAAGATAATTGGAATCGTCCAACAGCGGTGGCCTGATAATTGATGCTCCTCTTATGGCCATAATTGCGAAACCCTGATCTACACCAATTTGATGTACCAAGTTCTGAATCGGTGATTTTGCTCTGATACTAATTGAAAAACTAAAGGGGATAGTAGTTTCACAAACTTTCCAATTTTATCATGAACGTCTTTAACACAAACAAAAACAAAAGCAATCAAAAGCGAAATAGTAAAAAGCACCAAAAATTTGGTAACACAATTCGGCACACCTTACCTACGTCTGCGGAACCCTCATCTAACTTAATACTTTCACGAAAGTATAATAGATTTATCCAAGGCTTTACTAAGCCGACACCACTCAACCATTGACACTATCTCTCAACCTCACTTTCCGTGAAAGATTTTCACACCCACCAACACGACCGACTCGTATTAACTTCGTCAGAGAATTTTTCTAAACTACTTTTAATTAAACAACAATTAATAAAAATAACTCAAGTGCTCAATTAACTAAGAACAGAACAACGATATACTTGAGATTAAAAAAAATTTCCTATAGTTTTAGCTTCTCGAAATGCATATGAAAATATGTCCACCAACTGAACTGATTTATCCCAACTTCAACAACTCTAATTAAACCATACAGGATACTCCACACACTATGTATATCACATGCACAAAGCCATAAAAACAAATCTGAAAAATAGAAGTTAACTCACAGTAATTATAACTTAGAACATGCAAACCACATCTAAGCAAGTCTAGAAAATAACAAGCTAATGCCCACTGCTTCGTTTCTTGTCCAACTTCACAGAAGGTGCTTCTCTAGGTTGACGTGATCATGATGCAAGCAACAATAACTTATTTATTGCTTCATTGAATGATCATGATGCAGGCAACAAGAACTCATTTGTTGCTTTATTGAATTTTGCGTAAAAGAATAATGTCGATGGGTCTTTTGCTTTACCAGAGAAGATTTTCACTTAAACAAAAATATTCACCTTATCTTTATTTTATATACTCAAAAATAATAAAACCAACCACCACACCACAACCTTCTAAAAAAAATTCTTCAATCAAAATCAACATGATTTTTTATACACACCTAATCAAAATAGACTTCTATTTCATTTCAAGTCCTATCTTAGAATCCATTTTAAATAAGAAGTGTTACTTATTTACACCATATCTTTATTTGAATTTTTAAACATTATCTTGAAGACCCAATAATAAAAATGTCAAAATTAAATAATTAAAGATATAATAAATATCTTAACAGCTCTTAATTCCATCATCTATTTTTTCACTTTTTCTGTTCTATTTTAAATCTCTGAAAATATCCTCTCATTCCGATCTTGTGACTCCAAAAAACATCCTCTCCGTTACACTCTTCAAGCTTTCTTCCACTCTTCATAACTCGATACCTTCGGTACTTTCAGCAATGTTGTAGACTAAAAATAGAAAATGAAATCCGTATATGTTGTCACAATTTTGTTAGAAGAGGAGAAAAGAAAAAGAAAAACATCAAAAGAAGACTTAGCTATTTCTGTCTTTTTTTATTATTACTGTCGTCTTCTCTACTTTTCACTGTTAACAGAAAATTGCTATTCACGAGACAATTTAGCACTTTGCTGCCGAAAGAAGACTTATCGCTGTTTTTAGTCCACACATTAGCACAGAAGTCACGAAGTAATTTTTCCCAGTTGATCCCCTTTAACCATGAACTAATCCTGACAAATGGACAACATATATGGGTTGAAATCTTCTGTGCACAGAATTGGTGGCACAGAAGATTTGGTTTTTAACATATATTGCCCAAGCCCATAATTGCAAAATCAAAGGCACCAGCCATGCACACATTTTAGAAGCGCATGCTAATTGGCGTACAGCCAATTTTGCAATCGGCTCATGACAATGATGAATCAGAAAGTACAGTATAGAGCGGGCAGATAGGATGAGACAAGAGCGCCGAGGAATCGTGGCGTCGACGAACGACAATCTTGTTGGGATTTAATACTCCATGATTACACCACTGTTGAGTGCTCTTAAAACACAGATGAATGCTTGATGCTACAAAAATAGTTCTCTCGCGCAGATTGATCAAATGCAACGTTTTTAAAAATTTCATGATACGAATGGAAAACAAGGAAAGAAACCGTGAAAAAAACCAAAATCGTCCTTTTCATTTCAGGTCAATGAAATATGACAAACGGTAATCTAATGATGGCCAGCTCAAAGTTTCAATGTTCCAAATGTACGATTGTGCCATGAATACTTCAAGGGTTGGTTCAAGTCTCAAATTTTTACAGTTGATATTTGCTACTCTTGACGAACCTGAAACATAGAGAAAAAGATCAATGGGACTCCAAAGAGTGTAAACAAATCAAACAAGAACAACATGGACTTGTTTTGCAATTCTAAGGAATCAAAAACATTGGACTACGTTTTACGTTCATATTAAACTTTGGTTATTATCGCAACACTGTCCTAAAAAGTTTTATCACCGCGAGGAGGTTAATGTTATTACCTAAAAATCCTCTTCGCAAACTACAGAACTTGCAGTAGAGTAAGCCTGAACCACAAGAGTCAAAACAAATATGAAATAGTCCTATATATTTCAAGTTTTGCTTACTGGAGGTATTAACATCCTGCACATAAAAAACCATATCAGTTAGCACTACTCACAATCAAGGGGAATTATGCAAAAGGAAATAGCATACCAGTTGTCAGTGTTATTGGAACATCTTCTGAAATTGCTTCTTTTCTTGATTTCTTCGATCAGTAATCTGTATATTATAATCCATGGAATATAACAAGTTCACTACAAATACATACTACGATTCACAGATTCAGGTTAGTACACCAACCTTCTTCCTTGCAGCATTGAACTCCCTTTTTATTACAGCTGGAAGCAACAGATAGCATGCAAGTAATAAGCAAAGTTTCATGCCACTCATAAGAAGTTCAACTACCTATTACTTCTAAGTTTACTTTTGACTGCATATTTTATCATCCAATGATGTATGCATATTGAAACTGAATCACAGAAACATGATCAGGAGATAAACATCAATAACAAATTTTGGAGCTTCATCACAGACCCGAATATGAGTGGCAGGCTTCATTTTTACTAACCATCATTAGGTTCTAACTGCAATGCCTTCTTAAAGCTCTCAACTGCAGCATCCACATCATTAAGAGCCATGTATGCCTAACATGGACAAAAGCTCAGGCATCGGTGACAGTATAAGCCATTGATAAACAATTAGTTTAAACAAATTCACATTTGGAAAGGAACAATAGTGCACCAAGACTACGGCGTACTAAATACAAGTTCAGGGACCACGAAATATTCAGAGCGCATTGGATTTCTCAAGGTTTTGGAGTAACTGGCTTAGACCATCAATGCCAGTTAAAACACCAACCTGACCCTGGCGAAACAAAGCTTTAACATTGTTGTCTCCATCTCGCATTGCAAATTCTGTGTCTAATAATGCTCCTTTCAGATCTCCCAATTTTAACTTGCAGGCCTACACATAGAGTGACAATTGCTTCAGAAAAGCACATTTGATTGAGAATGATCCAGGTGAAATTTTAGGATGATCATACAGGTAATGCAATCGAATGACCAATCACCCATTATAATGTTTACCCAAGAATGAATCAAATAAGCTCTATCAAGTAAATAAACGTTCATTGTTGCTATTTTCCTTGATTAAATTTGTGCCAATCAAATTAACACTACAGAGAATAGAAGACAAGGTAACGCAACATAGAACAATCTGACAAGTACTCACAGAGCTGTTTGTGAATATGTGCGACTTTGTTTTCCTCAGAGATGAACTCCTCTCTGTTAATTCAAAAGAAATAAAAAGAAATCAGACCAAACTGAGGTATGGTAAGGAATTGATATAGTGGAAAAGTCACTCTCTCATCATTGTTATAAGAATCATATGCAAAAGAAAGACCATTTACCTTCATCGATCCCTTCTTTCTCCCAGCAGATATCCAGATATCGCAAGGCCTTCCGATATTTCCTAAGAGCCATCTTGTAGTCATGCTTCTGCAATCATCAGTTTTAAATTATAAAAATAACACAAGTTTTTGGTTCTGCTGAAATTCCACCTTTTGGAAAGTGGAAGAGAGAACAAGAATAGATGGAAGGGGCAGCGAGTTTTTTAATAATAAAAAAACACAGACTCTATTAATGAATGCTCCTACTCAAAACCTTAAAGGAACAACTAATTGCTAATGATTATGAAAATAAACTTTTCTTGGTTCTTAAAAGGTTAACTAGAAATTTGTACACATAGTCAGGGGAACTTAACCCATAACGCTTACTTTGTAATGCTCATTTCCAAAACCCTTGATAGATTCTACAGCTTCCATCCACCAAGAAAGTTCATTAGGACTCTCGTTGAGATCAGCAGGCCAATCTGGATAAATATCGCCGTCCTTGAAGAAATTAGATATCCCATCATCAGCAGCCTCAGGGATCTCGCCACAATCTTCAATTATCACGCCAGCAGTAGGGCGATCCCCATCATCAGTAGTCACGTGCTCAATTGAACGGACAACTCCAATTCCTTTAATAACCTTTCCAAATACAACATGCTTTCCATCCAAATGAGATGTCCGAGTTGTTGTTATGAAGAATTGTGATCCATTTGTGTTGGGACCGGCATTGGCCATAGACAGCATTCCCTTCCTTTCATGCTTCATTTCAAAATTCTCATCCTCAAATTTCAGACCATGAATAGATTCTCCCCCAGTACCATCTCCTGCAGATATATCTCCACCTTGCACCATAAAACCTTTGATAACTCGATGAAAACAACATCCCTGAAATCAAGATCATGCATTAATATACTCAACTGAAAACAGATTATAGTCCATTCCCAAAGGCCCATAAACCACATCAATGCAAAGAAAGTAACAGAGACAGACAAAGTTCGTACAGCAAAAACAGAAGATAGTGCAATATTGAGCCCCTTACTTCAGCTACCATATGTTGCATTTGCATAGGCCATCGTAACTAATCATCTGTAGAATAGCAATCAAAAGGAAATGCAGTCTCCAGATTCTTGAGACATTTTATAAGTAAATAATGAGAAATTTAACAGTTAGAAAATGTTTCCGGTGTGGAATCAGTAATGAGAAACATCTAACAATAGTCAAGTTACTTCTTAGAAGAAAAACAATTTTCTTTTTTTAAAGAGAGAACAACAAGAAGAAGTGTATCAATGCGGCTTCAAGATAGAAAATAGAGAAAACAGTAAATAATGCACAAAGATCGAAAAACAAATTCACAATCAGAAGTAGTGAATATGAGAATAAACTCTTCCATTACTGTTCCTCCAACAATCAAGGGCGACAAAATAGAATGACGATTTCCATCAACCAAAGTCTTCCGTGAAATAGAAGATCAAAAGCAGCACTAAGAATGCAAAACTGAAAGCCTGCAATGCCTTTGACCAAACTACAAACACAGACTTATAACTGTAAACAAATCTCAAATAACAGAAGAAAAAATCTACAAAAAAGAAAGAAAAATAAGAAATAACAAAAAAGCACACACTTTAAAGGAGGTTACGGATTAACATCAAGAAATCAGCGAAACAAACTCGAGCGCAGAAAGAAAACCCATCGCGGAAGAGATAAAAACATACAACAACATCATGGTAATGCAGAAATGGCAGACAGATTCGATCTTTATATATGCATGGAGGAGCACAACAGTGTCGGGTCTAACAAATAACCAAAGAAAACATCAATAAATAAAAGAATAACAAAAGTTACCCACTTTGCAGGCCGTCATGAACTTACCATCAACAAATCAAAGAAACAAACTTGAACACAGAAACACTCACAAATGCCATCACCAAATGGATAAAACACACCAAAGAGATTGCAGAGCAATGAAGAAATGACAAAAAGAGTTAAATAACTAAAGCTGCATTCGACCTTAAAATGGAGAGGCACGCCAGTATTGGGTCCAATGCCTTTCTCTCCGGTGCAGAGAGACCTGAAATTCTCAGCAGTCTTGGGAACGATATCGTTGAAGAGCTCCACCACTATCCTACCTTCAAGTTCCCCTCCAATACTAATGTCCAAGTAACACTTTGGTCTTCCCATCTTTGTCTCTCTCGCTCTCTGTCTTTGCAGTATAGAAGAGCTTATTTAAATTGTAAAGAGTTTCTAGAGATTTCTGGGATTAAAGCTTAAAAACCCTAGTGCCACCAAATTGTTATTTGTATCTTACTAAACCAAAAACCCAAAAAAGATTGGAGCTTTAGAGACGGGAGAGAGAGATAGCTTGGTATCTGCTCTCTCACTGGTTTCTCTCTTATAAGGGACATCATTTGGCGTTTTCAGCTAACGAGTTTGGTACGGTTTTCTTTCTTTGCCTCGATGCCCGTGTTGACTTTATGTTTTTCGTATTTTTGTTTTAAGCCTTGTAATCGTCATTTGATTTTCTGATCCTTATTAGGATATTACTGTACATCAACTTTACATTGAATAATTACTTTACACAAATTTCATTAACCTTAGTTTCAACCTCATTAACTAACACACGCATCCTGTTCATGCATGTAATGACAATTGTAATTAACATTCCAATCGTCACAGTTGTTTTCCAAGCTTTCGTTTTGTCCCTAGCACAAGGTACCAAGTAACGTATGTATGGCTAGCCGGTTTTCTAGCGTTGGAAAAGACAGAACGTGTATTTGCGCCAATAATAACTTCCTTCTCCCTTCTAATTAATAAGGGCGGCCCTGCCCATATATTATCATCACCTTTTGACATTGGGTCACACACATGACATCACATCACAGCCGATTCAAATACTTGCATTCAATTTTTGATCACTTAACAAACATTTTAAATAATTACTCTAATTCATATAAAGTCAATTTGTTTGAAAATGTTTCTTTTCATTTGTCTATCTAAAAAGTTAAGAGTTATTATTATTCTTCCCTCTAAAAGGTACTTTGGTATTTTAAATTGAAGTTATTGTTTTTCTAATAATTGAATTTATTTCTATAAGAAAATTTTGAGGTAATGGAATAAGCTTTTTAAGATTAAGAGCATCAGTTTTCTTTGACAAATAATGATTGTTGGCTTCTCTTCTTTCTATTAATCATAATTATTTCCTTTTAGACTATAATGCATATTCAATTTACTAGTATTTAGGTCTTTGTCAATATTTCATAATATATTTTAATTTTGTATATTTTTTAATGATTCAAGGTTCAACACACTTTATTCCTTTATGTTTCCTCGTATTTGATCTTTTAATCACATGTACTACAAGTTTGTAATCGAATTAATTAACCAATGCTACTGTCCTATCTATTAAATAGTTAGTTTTTGTTTCTAGTGAATGTTTTAGGTTATTTTGAGTATAAATAGATTACATATGAATTATGGGAGTGCTTGTATAATTACTACAATTTTGTAGGTTGTAGTTGTTTGTTTCATGATTTTACACCTTCCTATTTATATGTACAACCTCTCTTTTTTTTTTTATATAGGGAGTTGAAGTGCTTGTTGAATCGTACCGATATTAAGATAATAACAATTCTCCCTTAGGTAAGACACCCTTATTATACATTGTTATTGAGTTGAATTATAAAGATCGGATAAAACTTTAAGCTAAGCATGTATGCCTATTGATGAATAAAACAACTATGGAATTTACATGTGTTGTTTGTTAGAATTGTGGTATAAGGAATGACATCCTGGATCATTTGTTATAGTAAGTTCATATTTATAAGTCATATACACCATCTATATCTATCTTTTATAATAGTAGATTTGAAAGCACTTATGTAATTATGTGATGTTAAGTAAATTTAATTACTTGCACCATCTATGTCTATTTTTTATAAACAAAATTCAGATAAAATCACTTATGTAATCGTGTGATGTTAAGTGAATTTAATTACTTGCATCATATATGTCTATCTTTTATTACCAAAATTCAAATAATGTCACATACCATAATGCTTGTTTAAATTCAAACTTTAGAAATGAACTTGTAGGTGATTAATTCAAACATGAATACTAGAACTTCATTGTGATTAATTCAAACTAAATATTAACATAAGAAATTCATAGGTTTAACAGACATGACAATTTTTTGCATAATAAACCCTTAGGACAGTATATAGGTTGGAAACTCGTTATGCAGCTTTCATGAGGCTTATCGATGAAAAATTTCACAAGCCTAGAAGTTACAGTAAGAACTTGCTTTCTCAATTCATATAGTGTAACAATGTCATGTACCTTAGTGTTTCTTTTAATTCGAACTTAGTGTACAAACTTGAATTAAAAAATTAAAGAAGTAATAAGTTTTATCGTTACGAAAAATTCACAATGATTTAAGACATAATAAACCCCCAGGATGATATATATGCTGGAAACCCATGATGTAGTTCCTATAAGGCTTCTCGGTGAAAAATTCCATGAGCCTAGGAGTCACAATGAAAACGTACTTTTTTGATTCATAGATGTAAACAATGTCACGTACTATAGTGCCTATTTAAAATCAAACTTTAGAAATTAACTTGTAGGTGATTAATTCAAACATGATTATTTGAACTTCAATGTGATTAATTTTAACTGTTTAAAATAACAGTTTTGCATAAATGAGTAATGTTGATAGATCTTGGATGTATAGACGATTAACACCTTATAGTTTTATTAATCCTGAGTTTGTTGAGGGAGTTGAAGCATTATTCATTATGCATATTCTCAACCTGCATATATGGATGACCCAAAATTTTAGATGTTTATGTAAAAAGTGCAAACATATTCATTTTCTTCCTATTGATGAAGTGAATCTTCATTTGTTAAGAAAAGTGTTTGTTTCAAATTATTTTGAGTGGACACGACATAGGAATCTATTGATTTGTAGCACCTTAAGCGGTAATAAAGTAAAGTTATCAATAAATGTGGATGAGTTTAAAGGGGGGGACTAAATTTAGAACAAATAATGTGGGTGCAACTGAAATTCTTTACATCCAAATGGTTTATGATGCAACCGGTTATACCTTTCAGAAAAATATAGAAAGTCTTTAAGAAGAACCAAACTCATATACAAAATAGTTTTTTAACTTACTACAATCAGCTGACCAAGAATTATGGTCAAATTGTGAGGTGATGACTCAATTGTCTTCAATTGCTTGAATATTGAACATAAAGTCTAAAGGGCATATCTCTTATCGAAGTTTTGATAAAATTCTTGGTTGGTATAATGAATCATTATCTCCTAATCATACAATTGTTGATAATTTTTACAATATGAAGAAACTTATTATGGATCTTAGTTGTTAGTTTAAAAAAATAACTGTTGCAAATTGGGATGCCTGTTATTTTGGAGAGATGATGTGTAATTACAAGAGTGCAAATTTTGCATATTATGAAACACAAAATAAGTACCTTAGAAGCGAATATATTATTTCCTGCTACTATATAGTTGTGCTGTTGAGTTACTTTCTGTATTCAACAGGAGGTCAATATCATAAAAATATAGGAAGCTTTGCTGAAATTTTTTAAAAATGTGTTCACTTATAACATTTTATTCTGATGCAGGAAAAGTCTATGAGTAGGAAATCTATACACCTTTAGCTCTTTTTACACACCCACACTAAGAAGCATGATGATGTAACCTTCGTCAACGCTAGATGTAGAGAACCTAATGTATGTGAAATTTATACTTTAATATTAATTTTTAGTAATTATCACTTATTAGTATAAACATTGCCTCCTGATAGGACTAAAACAAGAAAACATTCAATGCAGTCTCAGCACTCTGAAATTGTTGATGAGAATCAGGCATATCTTAATGCAGTGGGTAGTAGGGATTTTCGTAGAAGGATATTTAGCTTAGGTTCATTTGTAAACACATGCTATTCACGATCCTCCATATCTAGCATAGCTGAATCTAGTAGGCGGTCGACATCCAATGAAAGAGTTGTTCAGCTTGAGAGCACAATATAGATGCTGGCAACTCAATTGCAACATTCGATGGAGTATATAGCCCAATTCTGTAATAAGATACATGAGTTAAAGGAGAGGGGTAGTATCTCAGCGCAACAGTCTAACCATCCGCTTTCACCAACTACATAGCTTTGTTACTAAGTCATTTTGTATGAATTACATATTTATTATTGTAGATACTATTTTTTATTATTAATTAAGACAATTTTTATTTTATATTATCATTCAACTTACTGTTTAGATCAATTAAATGTAGAAAAAATTCAATATATTATCACCAAATAACTATAGAAATTAAATATCAATTATAAGATTACCAATTAAAATTAAATTTACAACTTAAATGTATGAAAAATAAAAAAACAATATCAGTGCATTTACCAATAGAACTATCATATCCGTGAGTAAATTTAGTATTAAATTTACCAACAAAATAAGGACATTTAATCGATAAATAATTTACTAACATCAAAACTTACTGTCACTAAATTTTCCGATGGAACTTTAACAACTTGATTGTCACTAAATTTACCAATAAACATACAATGTTCGTTACTAAATTTATCGACTGGACATAACTTACGTTGCTAAATGTTCTAACGAATTTTCAATACTTTATCTGTTGATAATATTTATTGAGGGAACAGGAATATTTTGATGGTAAAGTTACCAAAGGACTTGAAAATTCCATTGCTATATATAACGACGAAAAAAATTTGTTCTCGGTAAACTACTAACGAAATATTTCTATTCCGTCACTAAAGATTATCGATGACTGTTTCTCCGGTGACTCATATGGTAAGTAATTTTTGTCGACAAATTTGCTTATCGACGAAAAAATATCACATTCCATCGATAATTTTCATCCATAAACACCCATTTTCTTGTAATGTTCGAGGATCTAACGATAATAAAATAATTACTCAATGTCTACAATCCAATTAATAACTCATTTAATACTAAAATATCCATTAAAGACAGGAATATCTATCTAAAACTTGAAACTGCCATTAAGAACTCATTAATTATATGGTCTATCAAATTGAAACTCCTCATTTAACTCTGATTCACTGTTGTAAGTAGGCTACCTCTAATATCGAGTAGGAATGGGTCTCTAAATAGAATGCCTTATTACTCATTCTTTCTTAACACATTCTCTATCATCATCCCCATCTTTATTGGAAAGGGGGTCAAAGGCACCTAGCGACTCTAGGATTTCTCAGAAACGAGCCTCCAAACTATTCTCTAATTATTGGATAATTTGATGCTCCATCTCCCTTAATGCCTCCCCTTGGTCCTCCAAACTAGGATATCTATAGTGGATATATGTTTGTGTTACCATCACTAGCCATAGATAGGGTGATTAAACCAACTATGATATCAACTAACGCAATAAGAAATGAAGAAAAAGCTAACACACTTAATTTGAAGAAACTTAAGAATCCACTTGTGAAGAAAGCTTAAAGATAATTGAATATGAGAGTATTATCGATATAATGTCTAATATAATATTTAGGAGGTCTATTTATACGCTTGACAAAGTAATCCTAATCATAAAGAAAATAAAAACTGAAAACAAGTAAGAAACTTATAGAAATAGGAAACCAAAACAAGTAGGAAACTTATGAAAATAGGACATTTATGAAAATAAGAAACTATGTAAATAGGAAATTTATGGAAATACGACATTCATAGAGATAGACGTTAAGAGAAAAGGATAATATTGATTCTGATGATGAATAAAGAGTAATAAAAAGAATAAATAAGTCTACAAAACATCTATGAAGTAATTTGCATGTTCTTAATACCACAATTTTTTTAAGAAACAACTAACATACCAAAATGAGAAGAAGCAATGAAAGAGGAGAATAAGATGATTCAAAAGAATGATACCCAAGATTTGATTGAAAAATCCTCAATAAGAGGAGTTACTAATGTTAAATGGGTATTCAAGTTAAAATTTAATTGGGATTGTGCTAAACTTAAATTCAAATTCAAACTAGTTATTAAAAATATTTTCAATAATAATGATTGAATATTAATGAAGCATTTGCTTTAATTATAAGATTTAATACAATCAAGTTATTGATTAGAAACAATACCCAAATGAGATGGAATATGTATCCATTGAATAGTATAGCAACTTTTTTAAATGGTCAATTATCAAAGAAAATTTTTATTCAACATATAAATGTTAAGTCAAGAAGACTTCACTTCTTCTATTGATTTTGATGAAAGTCAAATAATAATAATAATAGAAGTGTGCGATCTATTTTGATGAATTTGTTAAGTGAGCAGATATGTAACACCCAAATACCCTCTGGGAGGATAAATGGATGCCACCTACGACAGGACAAACAAATCAAAACGTTTCACACATGCATTTTTACAAACTAAACGTAATACACATATAATGCATCTCATAATTTCAGAAATAAATCGAAAGAATATTTACAGGCCCAAAAATGACTTTCAAATAATTGTTCAAAAAATACTAACTACGTCACCAACAATTTCTAAAAATTTTCGAAGTATACAAAAATTTCAAAAATTATCTTAATACAGTCCAAATCAATCCGAAGTTTCATTAAACCAATTTACC
>JANZLF010000222.1:38383442-38394640 GCA_026546835.1 Erythroxylum foetidum
CATGAATGCATGCCAAGATCCAAATAGAAAGCATAAAACGTACCGACTTTCTTTAATATTCTAACCCCTAAAATGGGACGTTACAAGATAAATGTAAATGACACAAATCATCAAATCAAGACGATACTTAAGTAAAAGCTGAATAAGACAAAGCGTCTAAGATGGATCAGACGAAGTGATTAAGTCTAAGACACTAGATGAAGCATACGAATCTAAGTTGAAGAATGTACTAGAACATTAGTTAGATGAAGTTGGTTACAAGATTCAACTACTAACAAATTTCAAAAGACTCTACAAGCAGATTTCTTAAAGAAGACCGTTGGAGATTTAGGTTATAAATATTAGTTATAGTTGTAAACTTAAAAAAAGGGGGAGAATTCTGAATCTACAAAACATACTTAGAGAAATTCTATGTTCAAGTGCTCACGCTATGAAAAATATTTTAAAAAGAAAGAAAGAAAGAAAGAAAGAAAGAGAGTAAATACATCTGTAATATTAAGCTCAAACAATATCTTTTTGAGTGAAAGAAAGACTAGAGCCTGAAGAGGCTAAGGAAGCAGATAAAGAATACTTTGTGAAAGAGACCTGAAGAGGTTCTGCAAGTGTAGAAATAATACTTGTAACATTGAAGGAGATAGTGAAATCTCAAACGAACTCTGAGGATTGAACGTAGCAAAAGGTTAAGGGTGAACCAGTATAAATCGCGGTGTCATATTCTCTAACTCTTACCTCTTTAATTTTCTTGTTGTTAGAATAATAGATTCTAATTTCTGTTGTTGCATTACTCATTAAATTAAGTGCGTTGTTTTGTAATTGTCTGAATTTGTCAAGAAAATCAAGAAGATTTTAAATGTTAATATCTTAAACGATTTAACACAATTCAACCCCCCTTCTTGTGCATTTTACATATTATATTTCTATATTAACAAGCGATTTACTTCAATAAAAAGTTTCAACTAAAAGAATAACAAAACAAAGTTTATTTGACCAAGCAAAGATCTTACATAGACTGACGCAAATTCAAAACCTTAGTATATTAGATTATATGCATAATTATGGAAGTTAAGATTTGTAAAATATGCATAATTATGGAATAAGATTTGTAAAAAGGTTTAACGAAGTTACTCGTTATATATTAAAAATTTTAGCAATAATATAATGTTTGTTTTAGTGTATATCAATGACCTTTTAATCATAGGGAGTAGCTTTGATCTTGTAGCTAAAATTAAGTAGGAAATAATTTTTAAAAAGTTTTTGAAGTGATAAATTAGGAAATTTCACATATTTTCTTAATTTGGAAATTAATCACAAGATCAACCCGTGGTTTTTTATTTGCCAAAAAAGATAAACAAGTACATTGTTAAATAAATTAAACATATACATTTCAACTCTATATAAACTCTTTCTATGCATAATGAGAAGCTTAGGATAGAAGATAATATAATAAAAGTGGATGCAATTGTATACTAGAATCTAATTGGAAATCCTTTATATTTGTGTGCAACCAGATCTAAAATTATGCATGTTACCAATATTTTGGCAAAGCATATGTAATTCCTAAGTGAAGGATTGCAAAGAGAGAGTTGCAATACGTAAAAACAGACAATAGATTATTAATTTTTCTATAAGAGAAGTTATGAGATTAATTTACTAAGATTTAGTGGCAATGATTGTATAGACTTACAAGTTGATATGGTGATGTGAATTGAAATTAAAGAAAATTGGGGCATTGTAACCAATTCTACTATTAAAGTAAATTATATAACTACTATATCAATTGTTAATTAAGCCATTTATCTTAAGAAAGTACTCATAGATTTAAAACTTCAAAAAACATTTACAAATAATGTCTTTTGTAGCAACAAAAATATTATTGCTATTGTTAAAATTCTTTTGTTTTATGGAAACACAAAGTATATTAAAATTAATTATTATTTGTAAAAAAATTTCAAACTTTGCAATATTAATATGAACTTTAAAAAATGACACTAAAATGTTTCAACTATATGTTCACATCAATGATGTGGTGTCTCATGTCAAATTAATGTTTTTACCATGTGGCTACTATGTAGGATAATAATGCCACGTATGAAATTTATTATTTAATAAAATAAAATAATGTAAATTAGGCTAATAGTGTCACATAAAATAAAATAATGTAAATTAAATGACAAATTTCATATAAGTAGCATTCACATAGTAAAAACAGTAATTTGATATTACTTAATATATAGCTATTTTTATAAAAATTGAAAATTGGAACATTTTAATGTTACTTTTTAAATTTAAAGTAATATTAAAATTTTGAATAAAATTTAGGATTTTTTTTTTTACAAATAACCCAAAATTAAATACCATTTTATCATAGAATTGAAAGGGAAGGAGAAATTCAGATTTTTAACTACAAGTCTGAGGATCAATTAGCATACATTCTTACTAAGTTATTTTAGAAGTTAAGGTTTGAAGGATTGAGAAGAAAACTTGGAGTGTTACCTTAGTTTTCAGCTGGAAGTTTCTTGTTTGTGTATATGTATATATATACATTGTAAATATTCTCTCTTTAACCAATTTTTAACTTTATTCTCTGCAAAATTCCAATAGTTGTTCTGTGAACTTCCTTTTCGTTGTTTAAAGTAAATTTTTTGAAGTAATTTTAAATTGTGGAATCAAAATTTCGACATTTATTCTGTATTTTTTCTGTCAATTCATTCTTTTTCCCTTAAAAAAAAAAATCACATTGTACCAGTCCAGTTCCTGTAGCAGGCACATTCCGGAACATACACAAAGGCAGGAAAACGCACAAGATCTGTAAATGGTTAGGAGGTCATTGTCCAGAGTTGAACTCAACAATAATGGTTATACAACAGGACATCTCTGTAGCTTTGATATGTAAGTCAACAGAAAATGGTCCTTTGCACTTCTGGTTCTTACGTCAAGATCAATGAAATGCATTGGTGCCTATAGCAATTATTGTCCAGCAGAAGCAACCCAACTAAGACAAGAGAACAAGGAAATACATAGAAGAGAACAACTCAAGAAATGAAAACCCACCAAAGAACAAGTCAGGTGGCCCCCAAGTTGATAATGCCTGGATAATATTTTATCAAATTAGGGTGCTTGCAACTTGCAACCAATTAGAGAAGCTTTATATTGAGGCATGACTCATGCATAGTCACTAATTTTCTTCTTTGTAAATGGAGCTATCACCTGGTTGCCCACCAATATAAGCTTCCAAAATTTATGGTCTTGTGTCTTGTTTGTATGCTACAAACTTTGGGATTGAAAGCGCTAAGCTTTTAATTAAAAGATTTTTTTATTATGGCATTTGAAAACTAACATACGGCTTATTTTTTAGCATGCTTTCGCACGTCAACTTGTGATGAAAATGATCGATTGCTGATTTTCCACTTACTGATCAATGTTTTAATCCCATTTTGGTTGAATATGTTTCAACATGTCTCCATCTATCTGATGTAGAAAGACGAGGCTGCAGCTATAATGCATTACGTTCCCCTGGGACTTCTGAAACCCATAGGCTGCAATGGTTTTATCTGAATTGAAACCCTCTTTCACTACAGTCTAACGTAAGCCCATACCTGTTCTCTGATGAGCATGTGATGAATGGGCTTGGCCTAGGCCTTCTTATCAGTTAAGATTTTTAAAGTACGAATGATTCGACTAGGCCATCTTCCAAAAGATTGACTGTCGCAAAAAGGTTGATTAGACAAGGGATTTACAGAAGATAACATTATACTTATACTTGACTTTAAGTGTCATTTCAATATAGTTTGCATTTTTATTAATGTACACGACTCATTTGACGAAATCCTAAACTATTTTTATAATATTTAATTTTTTAAAATGTTGAACTATAAAGAAATTTGATGTATTTAATCCTTTAAATTTATTTTGTAAAGTTTCTTGTGCTCAGTATAAACTCTTGGGTTTAATACATATTAGTAGCTTTTTTCAAAAAAAAAAAAACAAATGGAATATAATGCAATAGTACAAAGCCTTATAGTCAAACTTGAATGGCTCAAGTTCAAATTCCCGCAAAATTAAAAACCAAATGTCAAAGACTACCTTCTATCTTAGTGCAATCATCACTTGGGTCATAGTTTCAACGTTTTGTATCCTTAATTTAAAATTATTTTGCGTTAAATTTATTATTGTTTTAAGGTGTAATGGGAGGTAATTATATATAATATGATCCTATTAGAGTTTACCGAAGACTTGACTCTTAATAAAAAACTTTGCTTAACTAAAATACGAATAGAGGGTCTTATATAAAAGAATAATTTCTATTCATAACGAGGTCGTATTGTTTTTATATATTTTTTAAACTTTTTTCTTCATTTTTCTTTTTTTCTTATATCTTTTAATTACCTTCAATATCTTTGTTAATAGTATTTGACCTTTAGTTTAGTTTTATATATTTTCTAAATTGCATATTTGTTTTTTTATTTACTTATTTTCTCTGTTTTTTATATACTCAATTTAATATTTATTTTTATTTTTATTTTTATTTATTTACATATTTGTTTTTGTTTTTTTCTCCTCCTTAAATCATTTTCAATATTTTTCTTTCTTTTTTGTAGATCTATCGAAAATAATCTCTCTAATAGTTAGAGGTAAGGTTACGTACTACTAGACCTCTCCAGACTCTGCATCTTAATAAGATTTATACTAAAACATTGTTGCTATTATTGTTATTAAAAGTTTATTACTGAGATTGGTCCAATAAAATTTATTTATTACAATAAGAAAATAAAGGAGGATTTGGAATGCGAGAGCTATGTTGTCAAATGTTTTTGACACTTATGATTAATGTTTATTCCATATGGTGAATAAAAAGAAAAGAAAAATAGGCATTAACTTGGCCCCATTTATTGACAAAAAAAATGGTAAATTCAAATGTTAAAGATTGAACACAATATTTCCAAATGAAAAGAAATCGTTTTATTTTAAAAGTGAAATAAAGAAACGAAAAAAAGATATTTACGAGCTACTACAATTAATAGTTGGTAATTGTAAATAATATAAAATGATAAAAAATTACATAATAAGATAATATAATAATAGGTTAGATCTACTAGCTTGAATAATTTAAAGTGTTGGGGTTTATCAGTCTTATGATAGCATTGAGGTCCTAATCTATATATGTCTCTTTTTAAATGTAATTTATAACTTAAAACTTTTAGAAATAGTTGATTAATTTTTAAATTGTCTGTGTCAGTAGATTTTTGATACTTAATGGTTTCAATTTTACTTGGTCTGAAGGAGGTACAATAAAACCTCCAAATTTTGGGAGGTAGTGGCTGCATTTCTTAAACTCAAGAGTTAGCAGCTTTAGTTTTTGATTTCAATCATTTATCCATTCGTCTTGACTTTATAAATATAGCCTTTTCTTGTAAAAATTATGTCAGATTTTCTTACTAATAAAAAAGATCAGTTATCTCTGTCTTTCTTGTGTTTTTTTTATCTTTATTAATAATGGTATCAAAGTTGGTTAGAAGAATGATGTAGTAATGCCTTAATTTCTTTTTCTTTTGTAATAACAAAACAATGGCAATAGAGAATTTTGTTCAACCAACTATTCCTCGCTTTAATAGTCAGTATGATCATTAGAGCATATCGATGAAGAACTTCTTAAGGTTCAAAAAGTACTAGCAGGTTATTAGATTTGGAGTACTAAAGCTAGTAGTTGGTGTAACACTATTAGAGATGCAAAAAATTGAGGTATAAGCATTAAATGTGAAGGACATTAAGGCTAAGAATTATCTCTTTCAAGCCATTGATTGAGAAATCCTATAGACAATTCTTAGTATGGGATTCCATAAAGAAAAAGTAGCAAAGGAATGCAAAAGCAAAGCTGGTTGAATTTCAATGTCTAAGAATTGAGTTTGAGACTTTGCAGATGAAATACAACAAGTTGAGGATCCATGGAGAGAAAATGGAGGACGACACCATCATTGAGAAGATTCTCAAATAAAGGACATCAAAATTTAATTTTGTTATATATTCTATAATGGAATCAAAAAATATTAAAACTTTTTAATTGATGAGTTTCAAAGCTCTTTGATGATTCGTGAACAAAAGATTAACCAATAAGAGGAAAAGGAGCAAGCAGAAATCCTTAAGCCTTAATAGAAAATCAATCAACACCAAAACGAGATAAAGGAGGAGGCAAAGGTAGAGATAAAGAAAAAGGAAGTAGTGATCGTTAGAACTAGTCACATTACCACATGCACTAAGAAAATTATCTCAAGGAAGAGGAAAAGGATGAGAAGTCCATCACAAAATAATTTATAAACCAAAGTTATTAGATAAGTCAAATTTTGAATGCTATTGATGTCATTGGTATGGCTATTAGTGATTAGAATATCAACGTATTTTGAATAGGTAAAACAGAGAAAGAACAAGCTTTGTAAAAAAAAGAAGAAGATGAAGTATCTCTTTTATGATGTCTTATAAGAATGAAGAAACTCAACTAAATATGTAGTATTTAGATTCTGGCTACAACAATCATATTTGTGGAGATAAGAAAACATCTCTAAATTAGATGTATCTTTTTGTAACACTATCAAGTTTGACAACAACTCCATAGTATCGGTCATGGGAAAAGGAAGAGTCACTATCCATACCATAGAAAATTCCACTTACACTATTTCTAATGTCCTTTCTTGTTCCATAATTGTCGAATAATTTAGTAAGCATGAGACAACTACAAGAGAATAGGTATAAGATTTCTATCAAAAAAGGAATATGACGAATTTAGGATGTAAAGATAGAGTTAATTTCCCAATTTAACATGACTGTGAATCATATGTCTCGCTTTTTCTCTACAATGCCACTCATTCATGCTTCTTAACAAAAATAAGTATATGACATGGCTATGGCATTTTCATTATAACCACCAAAATTTTGGTGGATTAAAAACTCTGCAGCAAAAAAATATGGTTACTGGCCTTCTTTAAATTACTACTCCATCTCAAATTTGTGAAGAATATGTTGATAACAAACAACATCAAAATCAAATCTCATAAGGAAAATTATGGAGAGAAAAAAAGTCTTTACAGTTGGTTCACTCAAACATTTTTGGGCCAATAAATCAATCTTCTAATGGAGGTAAAAGATGTAAAATAACATTCATTGATGATTTTAGTAAAAAAAAACTTGGACATAATTTTTTGTAGGGAAATTTCATAAGCTTTCAAAAGCTATAAATTGTTTGTTGAAAAACAAATATGTAGCTCAATCAATATTCTTTGAACAGATTATGATGGAGCATATAACTCTTAAGAGTTCTTAAAATTTTGTGAATCATAGAATCAAGAAATAACTTACAATAACCTACATGCTTTAACAAAATGGAGTATGTAAGCAAAAAATTGCACTATTTTGAACATGGTGCGAAGTCTTTTGATAAGGAGTAGCATTATAAAAACTTTACTGTTTGATGTAGTAAATTAGATCATTCATATTTTGAATAGAAGTCCCACACTTTTACTTCAAAATATGACACGTAAGGAAACATGAAGCAGATGAAAACTTGTTATAGATCATTTCAGAATTTTTATGTGTGTCGCTTATGCCTATATTTCAAATCAAAAGAGGACAAAGTTAGATGACAAAGGGTAAAAATGCATATTTCTTGGTGTTAATGATCAGTCAAAAACCTATAAGCTGTATAACCCTAACACTAAGAAAGTCATTATTAGTCAAGTTGTTTTCTTTGATGAAGAACAATTTTTGAAGTGGAATAATGATATTGTTAGATAATAAATTCTTGTCAACTTTGATGGACATAATGAAGATGAAAATCAATAATAAAAAAAAAGAATGAACAACAACCAATTCTAGTAACCACATAAGAATAGGAGTGACGTTAACATGTTAAAAGAAGATATGTGTGGATGAATGATTATAAGGTAATTGGAATTGACCAATTTGAGGATGCACTTACACATTTTGCTTTATTTTCATACTATGATCCTATCACTTTTTAAATGGCTATCAAAGAAGTAAAATGGAAGAAGACAGTAGATGAGAAAATTTCAATAATTGAAAGAAACAACCTATAAGAGTTGACTAATCTTCTAGAAGGGCATAAAAAATTGCTGTTAAGTGGGTGTACAAGGAAAAATTAAAAGAGAATGGAGAAGTTAATGAATATAAGGCACGTTTAGTAGCCAAAGGCTATAATCATGAGTTTAGGGGTAGATTATAGAGAGGTCTTTGTTCCAGTTGTAAGATAAGTTACGATCAAATTAGTGATTGCATTAACAATGCAACATTTATTGTTGATCTTCCAATTAGATGTGAAATCGGCATACTTGCATGGTTGACCTTTAAGAACATATATTTGTCTATCAACCTCCTAGTGAAGCTTGAATGTGAAAGCAAGGTGCATAAACTCAAAAGGGCATTCTATAGATTAAAACAAGCTCCACGCACTTGGTATAGTTGTATTGAAGCCTATTTTTAAAAGAAGGTTTTCAAAAATATCCATATGAATACACAATCTTTATTAAGATAAGAAAAGGAGGAAAGATGCTTGTTTTTTGCTTGTTGACGATTTAATATAAACTAGAAATGATAATGTTATGATTGAAAAATTAAAGCAATTTATGATCTTGACTTTGACATTCTGATCTTGGAAGGATGCATTATTTCCTTAGTGATAAAGTGGTACAATTTTCATTTGGAATCTTTATTTTCCAAAAGAAGTATGTTTAAGATATTTTAGACAAGTTCCAAATGAAGAATTGTAATTTGGTTAGCACACTAGTTAAGGTTGGGATAAAGCTTATTAAGGATCCTAAAGTAATAAGGGTTTATAACACCCTTTATAAACAAATTGAGGACATATTTTTTTGATAATACTATAACATGAAATGAGATCAAGTTTTTCAAAAATGATTTAGAAAATTTGTTTTATTCTATCAACTTGTATTATAATTTAGCTTCTTTCTTTTTTGAGCTTTATAACTAAAATTCAAAATCGTTACATTATTATAAGTTATACTTAGTCACCTAATTTTATTATTTATGTTTTATAATTCCTTTTTATTTGTTTCTTTGTAAAGAAAATAATAAAATGCATGTTTAATTGATATCTTAATGTTCTTTTTGGATTTTTCCTTTGCTTTTAACACAAAAAGGGAAAGGGATAACCAATCCAAAACTGCTCAATCTTTTGTTTTTTTTTTTCAATTCAAATCCTAAGTTTTCAATTGAGTGACAAACTTTTTATATCTATAATAATGTAGTTCAAAACACTGGTTTTTGTTGATGGAACTAATAGATGGAAATCTACGTGACATTTATTAGACATATTGTATTTTCAAAAATATCATTTTGAACTAAATTGTTAAGG
This sequence comes from Erythroxylum foetidum, assembly GCA_026546835.1. Lineage (NCBI taxonomy): Eukaryota > Viridiplantae > Streptophyta > Magnoliopsida > Malpighiales > Erythroxylaceae > Erythroxylum > Erythroxylum foetidum. The sequence continues at coordinate 38,392,822 of JANZLF010000222.1, forward strand.
TTTCAAAAGATTGGTTACTCAATTAAAAAATTTCAATGCTTGAGCATTGAATTAAAAAACATCTTAAAAGATTAGACACTTTTGAATATGTCATCCCAAAAGGGAAATATCAAACATAAAAAAAAACAAAGAAGAAAGTAATTCAGTTGAATGGCTAAATAAAATGACAAAGAGGTTACACATTGGTCCAAAATATCAATTAGAAAAAGATCTGAAAAACTAAATAATAGAAAAAGAAATGAAATAAAATGATGTCACTATATTATTAAAAAGGGCCAAAAAAGACAAATGTGATGCTGGAATGGCCAACACAATTTCTAAAACAACATGCATAATGATTAATGAAAGATAAGATAAAACACCACATCGAGGAATTACTTTTGAAGAGGAAAAAAATATATGATATAGCTGTACGTGTAAGAACAAGTTAAAATGCCAAAAAAGGGAACAAAACATCTTAAGTTCTTTTTTATTTTAATTTACTTTGATTTATACTAATTTTTCTACATTTAATTTCTTATATAAAAGTCTCTTGCTAAAGGTTAATTCTTAAAGAGTCTGATGATGAGAATCAATCGAAACTATTTCTATTAGATGTTTAGGATAATATCCTTCCCTCTTAAGTCGACTAAATTCTTTATGAACTCTCTATTTATTAGTTTTCGTCTTTTCTTTGGAAGAGTTTTTTTCGTTGCAAGAATTTCGATCTAGTTTTCTCAAAATACATTTATGGAACTTATCATTATTAGTTTCTATGTTACCAATTCATGTTGAGTTTGCAACTGCATATTTCGTTGGCATTTACTTAGTATATTTATTTATGATTTCATCTTTTTGAATAGGTAGATTTTTAGAATACCGTGAATTGTGTTTACTACTATAGTGTAGTTATTAGTAGCATATATTAATTATTTTTAAGGAATTTTAGATATAATTAAGAAAAATATCAATTAGTTTTAGAGAACTACAACCTAACTCATAGTTTTATAATTAATTGAACAATGGGCTTGGTGTCAAAGTACCACAAAAAATTTAACATCAACTTTAATAAAGGAAAAGCAAAGAAATATCACATATATTTCTATATATTTTATGTTATATGTGAATGCTTGATCCAAAAGAGCGGGCGAAAAAGGGATCAATTTTAATAAAAATATCCTCACTAAATGATTGGTGAAAAAATAACTCTAAATACAAAATCAAAGCTCATAACTTAAGTCATGGCTTTTAATAATAAGTCCAATTTTAAGTCAAAGATATCTACATTTGATAAACATGTCAAAAAGGGTCCTCATGTAACCCAAATCCCATTCAAAGCCTATTCATATCAATTACTTTGAACCTAATTTCTTTTAGTTAGTTGCCTTTAACTATCTAATTAAAGTATTCATATCAATTACTTTGAACCTAATTTCTTTTAGTTAGTTGCCTTTAACTATCTAATTAAAGTCCATTGCAATCATTTTTCTTTCAATCTCCCCTTAAAATTTAAGAGAGTTTTGAATAAAATTAGCCTTTTATTCACCTTTAATGCTTCATATATTTAAAGTCACTAATTTTCTACAATATAAATTTTATTTATTTAATCAAACTTTTGGCCAAAATAAACTTCATTTATTTCATCAAGCTTATGAAAAGAGTTGCTTTCATTCAAAGAAAATTTGTTTCATGACGTTTAAATTAAAAATTTTATATATACATTACTATTTATAAATACCTTTTCAATATATTTTTCATTTAAACATCAATTTTTTATAGCTTATTTTAACAATTACTAATCTAGACTCTTAAACAAATTATCCACATTCAATTAAAAGAG
>JANZLF010000222.1:38398451-38410875 GCA_026546835.1 Erythroxylum foetidum
AAGAACATCGCAGAAGGTTGCCAACTCATGGATCCAAACGGCAACGCACCGTTCGGCCAGAATCCGGCTGAACCACAGTACAAACAATTTAGAGCAGTTGGGCATTGGAGTGAGGAGCCACTTAAGGAGCAATACGCACATTCTTCCTATATTGCATATCTTTTCAATTGGTAATCTTCGCAGGAGTCCAATGATTTCAAGGATTACGATAAATACTTAATAGATTATATTTTAGTCCCATATTTACTACATTTTGCTTGTTTATTTAAAAATTTTATTATTTTAATATTTAATTCATTCTTATTGTCTTTGTAGGTCTTAATTACCTTTATGAATCGAAAGTAGCAAACATCGGACAAAATCGAGATAGAAAACTGAAGAATTGAAGTTGCTTTTGAAAGACACAACAATGTTAGTGTTGATCACACTCGTGTTAGTGTTGGATATGATTGTGTTAAGTCCTTGTAACTATTTAAAGATTGAATGACAATGTTTTGTCCATTTTGAGTTTTAGACATGCCTATGTTTGTGTTGACCAAAGCTATGTTGATGATAGACACGCAAAGCCATGTTGATGATAGACACACTTGTGTCTTGTGACCTTGTCCTCTGCAATATCCTAATTTTTAAAGTACAATAGGCAGATATGAAGGGAAATTGAATGGAGTTTGAGTTTTTGAACATTTTTGAACCTTAGAGTAATAGAGGCGCAAAGATTGACATTGAATAGAGAACATATTTTTATCAAAATTTTAATGGATTTTATTAGAGAAAAGGGGATTTATCATGAATTATCTAGTTTTTAGTTCTCCATTTGAATTCTTGGTTATGTTTTGTGTTTTTATGAACTAGATTTGTTTACCTACATTGGATGAACTATAAGATAGTTTTGTGATTTGACTTTAATGCCATTTGATTTTTGATTCATTGGATTCAATTATGTGTTTTGATTATTTTTTGAATTGATATTTTTGATATATTGATTCATGTATGATTTGATGCAATTAAGAATGAGAAATCTATTGTATGAATAGATCTAGAATAATTGAAGAAAGTTGCACATAATCATAGAGATAGGACCATATAAATATTTCAAATTAAGGTTAAACCTAATAGTGAAATTCACAAATCAATTAAAGCAATATGAGTTGTTTTAATGAGAAAGAGATTTTAGTTAATTAACTTAACATTAGACATTGATAGTTTTGAGAAAGATAATTATATAAAATAAGAATTTCCACGAGCCAACGATCTTTAATTGAATAGTTTATGAAATCATAGGATGATTTATTACCTAGGTGTTACTTATTTGATTTGGTTAATCTTTGCATGATTTGTATTCTTGGTTATTAGTTTTGTTGAATTTTAGTTTAGTTTTATCGTTTTAATTAAACCATCACCTTATTCTATCAGCTGGAAAGACGTAATTGCTAATACTTATATTTCCTGCAAAATCGACACACGATACTCACTATTACTATACTATAATTCGATATGTGCATTTGCCTTTGTAGATCTATATCGTAGTATTTTGCATATTAAGTTTTTAGAATCATTATCAAACACTATAATATTATGAAAACTAGATTTTTATTAATCCAAGTATTATTTATCTTTTTAGTTTTTTCATTTATTGTTTATAATTTATTGAGTTATTATGTTAATTCCTTGCTTCTGTAGGTCTTTAGGTTATTTTATGACGCAAGGAAATTCATCTATTCTAGTTGAAGAAGATCTATAAATTGAGAGGATGATTCTTAACAATTTTTAAGTACCCAACTTAGATATGTAGAGTTAGATCAACAGATAAAGGAGTTAGAACGCTAGATTGAGACTAAAGATCATAAAATGATGGTAGACTAACTAAGGATGATGTTTGATTATGCTAAGGATAATGTTTGATTATGCTAAGTCATAATTGAATGGGGCAGAGTCTAGCATTGTGAGGCTGACTGTTACTACCAAAAACTTTACGATTAAACTAAACATTATTCAGACGGTGTAACAACTTGTCAAGTTTGATAGGTTACATGATGAGATCCAAATACACATATATAAAATTTTCTGGTGATTGGTGACACCTTTAAAATCAGTGGTGTCACTGATGATGTAATCAGATTAATATTATTCCCATTCTTCTTGAGGAACCAGGCTAAGCAATGGTTGAGTTCTCTGCCTAGGGAATCTATCACAACATGGAACCAGATGATAGAGAAATTTCTTCTAAAGTATTCTCTACCAGCCAAAACTACTAAGTTGAGGAATGACGTCTCTTCCTATGCTTATATTGATTCATAAACACTACATGATATGTGGGAAAGATCTAAGGAATTGTTAAAGAAGTTCCTAAATCACGGTTTATCACCATGGTTACAAGTTTGTACTTTTTATAATGGGCTCAATCAAATAACTAGGCAGATGATTACTACAGTAGCTAAGGGCTTTTTGAATAATAAAACACCAAAAGTAGCTCAGGATGTAGTTACAACTTCGGTGGGCTAGTTTGGAGCTTTAAACAAAAATATTGATGGATTGATAATAAATTCTTAACTAGTTCAAATGATGAAGTATCATTTATGTAGGCTATAGTATGTAAGTCAAGAATGTCAAATAGCAAAGGCTATGAGAAAGTCAAAACATTTAGACTGCATGTTAAATGCTTCTAAACTCTAAAATAATCCTTATAACAATACAACTTATCCAAGATGTAGGTTCTTCTTATTGTTTTTTATTTCCTTGCTCACATTATGTAAATAAAATCTATTTAATTTTTTTGTTTCTTTTTTGACATTTTGTTAATCAACAACTTCTTTTTCTTCTTTTTTTTTTAATTCAGTGCAAAGCTTTAAATCAATTCCTTAAAAGAATACAAATGAAGTCTTAAATAATATAAGTTTTTTCTAGGCTGCTAGATAAGTGTCACTAAGTAATCACAAAGTGAGAACCTATGTTTTGCTAAAATTCAAAACAAGCAATTTAGAGCAGTTGTGCATTAGAATGAGGAGCCACTTAATTCAGTTAAAGAAATACTATATTGCATATCTATTTAATTGGTATTCTTCACAGGAGTACGCAAAGACCATTTATTTCAGGCATTGTGATAAATACTTAATATATTATATTCTTAGTCCCATATTTAATGCATTTTGCTTGTTTATTTAAGAGTTTTTATTGTTTTTCGTACTTAATTTGTTTTTATTATTTTTTAGGTCTTAGTTGCCTTTATAGATCGAAAGAAACAAAAATTGGGCGAGGTAGAAAACTGAACAACTGAAGTTGCTTTTGAAAGACATGACAATACAGTGTTGATCACGCTTGCGTAGGTGGTGGATACGGTCGTGTTAGTGAACATGTAAGTCTTTGTAACTATGTACAGATTGAATGAAAATGTTTTGCCCATTATTACTGTATATCATCATTTTTAGTTTGTTCGTTGCTGTATATAATTAGGCAATTAGTTAGTTTTAATTATTTAGTAAAATGGCATGTGTTGCTCACGTGCTGAATAGCTTGTATATAAGAGCTTGTACGTTCTCCTGTTAAATTAATGAGAAAGTTTTCACATTTCTCAAGATCCTCTTATTATTATATGGTATCAGAGCATTTACACGCGTTTCCCGCATAACCACTTTTTTTCTCAGCCATTTTGCTTGCCCTTTCTCAGTTTCCAAACATTTTTTTCTTCTTCTTTTCTCATCGATTCCGATGGCTAATGAAGATTTTAATAACGGAAATAATCCCTATTTCCTTCACCAGAGGGATAATCCTGGTCTTTCTCTGGTTTCTCAGCCTTTATCCTCTGATAATTACACATTTGGAAGCTTTCGATGATGATGGCATTATCCGCTAAGAACAAGATTGGTTTTATTGATGGCTCGATCCCTCGTCCTGCTTTAACCTCGGCTAATCTCAATGCTTGGAAGCGGGCTAATGATCTAGTTAACTCTTGGATCATTAACTCTGTTTCAAAGGAGATCTCAGCAAGTTTGCTTTATCATGATGCTGCCTTTGAAATCTGGAAAGATCTTGAGGCTCGATTTCAACAAAAGAATGGCCCTCGTATCTTTCAATTGAAGAAGAAATTAGCTGAGCTGTCTCAAGGTACACTTTCTGTTACCTCTTATTTCACGGAATTGAAGATTCTTTGGGAAGAGTTGTACTCCACAAAGCCTCTGTGTTCTTGTTTAGCTTGCTCTTGTGGTGGTGTGAGAAAAATGCTTGATGATTATCAGCGTGAATATGTTATGGCTTTTTTGATGGGACTTAATGAATCTTATAGCCAGACTAGGAGTAATATTCTATTGATGGATCCTTTACCTAGTATTTCCAAAGTATTCTCCCTTGTTGTTCAAGATGAGAATCAAAGGAATATTTGTAGTCCTGTTGTGGCCTCAGATGCAGTTGCCTTTGCCACTCAACATAGCACTGCTTCGTCTTCAAAGAAAAGTAAACCTAGATGCACTCATTGTGATATTCTTGGTCATACACGTGACAAGTGTTATAAGATCATTGGCTACCCTCCTGGTTATTTTGATAAGCCAAAACCTGGTAAATCCAAGAATGTTTCTGTTCCTGCATCTGCTTCTGCAAACAATGTGCAAACTGTTATGGAGCCTGATTCTCTCTCTGCTAGTCAATGTCAACAGTTGATTAACATGCTTACTGCTCAGCTTCGGGTTGCTTCATCTGATGAATGTCCTGTGAACATGGCTATGTTTGGTATGATTCTGTCTCATACTACTTCTTTGCCTTTGGATGCTAGTTCATGTTGGATTCTTGATACTGGGGCATCTAGGCATGTTTGTTGTGATAAGAATCAGTTCATGACCTTTAGGGCAATAGAAAACACTTGTGTCACTCTGCCGAACAAGTCTATTGTACCTGTGAAATTTTCTGGGGATGTTCAAGTCACTGCAAACATCATTCTTCATGATGTTCTATTTGTTCCTCAGTTCAAGTTTAATATGTTGTCTATTGGAAGTTTGACATCATGTTCTAATTTGGTTTTGTTGTTCTCTAAAACACAATGCTTGATTCAGGACCAATGCAAGGTGGTTGGCAAGGGTGAATTGAGGCATGGCTTATACATTCTGCAGAGACATTTTGACAATTCTATGTTTCATGTGAATTCTGTTTCTTTTGATTCTTGGCACTGTAGGCTTGGTCACCCTAGTGAAGCTGTTTTGAACATTTTAAAAAGTGTTGTTTCTATTCCTGCATGTAATAAGAATGCACCTTGTTGTGTATGTCCTCTTGCTAAGCAAAAGAGGTTACCCTTTGTTTCTTTGAATAAAATAGCTTCACAGCCTTTTGCCCTTATTCATTGTGATATTTGGGGTCCATATAAGCATCAAACACATGCTGGTCAGCAGTTCTTTCTCACTATTGTTGATGATTGTACTCGTGCAACATGGACTTTCTTGATGCAACACAAATCTGAGGTTCAGACTTTAATTCCTAATTTCATTTCTATGGTTAAGAGGCAGTTTTTCAGAGATGTTCAGATGGTTAGGTCTGATAATGCACCAGAGTTAGCTTTCACTAATTTGTTTGGCAAATTAGGTATTGTACATTAGTTTTCTTGTGTTGAGACTCCTCAGCAGAACTCAGTGGTGGAAAGAAAACATCAACATTTGTTGTCTGTGGCTAGAGCTCTTTATTTTCAGTCCAAGGTTCCTATTAAGTTCTGGGGTGAATGTGTTCTTGCAGCTACACATTTGATTAATCTTTTGCCTGCCGCACCTTTAGGGAATAAGTCTCCTCATGAATTGTTGTTCGATGAAAAGCCTGACTATTTGCATCTCAGGACTTTTGGCTGTTTGTGCTTTGTTTCTACACTCAAGTCCAAGAGAGATAAGTTCAGTGCTCGTGCATTTCCTGCTGTTTTCATGGGCTATCCTGCAGGTATGAAAGGATACAAATTGTATGATATCAATAATCATAGGTTTGTTATATCCAGAAATGTTACTTTTCATGAACACATTTTTCCGTTTCATACAATTGCCACTGATGTTCTTATAGATCCATTTCCTGATCTTGTGTTGCCTAAACCTGTTCATATTGTTCATGATGATTCTCATGGTTATGCTGGTAATTTCTTGCCACATGATTCTCACTCCCTCTATGCTAATGACCACCAACCGAATGCCTCCATTCCTGAAACTACTTCTTCAGATGCATCAAACCACCAATCAAATTCATCATTTCATGAAGTTACAGTTCCTGCAGAATTACCTCAATTAAGAAAATCTTCTAGACTTCCGAAAAAACCTATTTATCTGTATGATTTTCATTGTAATGCTACTGTCAAGTATCCTATACAGAACCATCTCTCTGATGAATTGCTTTTCCCATCACATAGCAACTTCATTGCTAATATAACCTCTCATTATGAACCTGAATACTATCATCAAGCTGCAAAGTTTCCTGAGTGGTGTGCAGCAATGGATGATGAACTTCAGGCCATGGAAGATTTGAAAACGTGGTCTGTAGTTCCTTTAACTGCAGGAAAGAAAGCAATTGATTATAAGTGGGTTTTTAAAGTGAAACATAGGGCAGATGGTACTGTTGACAGGTACAAAGCACGTTTAGTGGCTAAGGGATTTACACAGCTTGAGGGCATTGATTACAATGAAACATTCTCACCTGTGGCTAAAATGACAACTTTTAAAGTCTTGTTGGCACTTGCGGCAGCCAAGAACTGGAAGTTTTTACAGCTGGATGTTAATAATGCATTCCTTAATGGTATGCTTGATGAGGAGGTTTATATGAAATTGCCTCCGGGCTATAGAGGAGAGAATCCAGGCATGGTTTGTAAGCTGCACAAGTCTATATATGGCTTCAAACAAGCTTCTAGGCAGTGGTACACGACTTTTTCTGGTGTGGTCACGAAGTTTGGTTTTACTCAGTCTCCTCATGAACATAGCCTTTTTACTAAAGGTTCGGGAGTTGATTTTGTTGCTCTTTTGGTCTATGTAGATGATATAGTTCTTGCAGGGCAGAATTTAGATGGATTACATAAGGTCAAAGAGGTTTTGCAATTATCTTTCAAGCTTAAAGATCTCGGTACTTTAAAGTACTTTCTTGGATTTGAAATTGCCCATTCTATTTCTGGTATCTCCGTGTCCCAACGGAGGTATTGTCTTCAATTGTTGGAGGACACTGGTCAGTTGGGAGCCAAGCCAGCAGAGGTACCTATGATTCCTTCCCAGAAGCTTAGTGCTGATGAAGGTGAACTTTTGGATGATCCCTTGGTTTACAGACGATTAATTGGTAGACTTCTTTACTTGACTCATACCAGGCCTGATATTACACATTCAGTGCACTGCCTTAGTCAATTTGTTTCTTCTCCTAGACAACCTCACATGAAAGCTGCTTATCATCTTTTAGCTTATTTGAAGAAAAATCCGGCTCTTGGATTGTTTTATCCATGTGATTCCAATCTGCATCTTACCGCTTTTGTGGATTCGGATTATGCTTCCTGTCCTGATACAAGAAGAAGTGTCTCCGGTTATTGTGTGTATTTAGGAGATTCTTTGATTTCTTGGCGGTCCAAGAAACAAGCAGTGGTTAGCCGTTCTTCTGCCGAAGCTGAGTACCGAGCTATGGCGGTTGTGACTTGTGAATTGGTCTGGCTTGCGGCAATTCTTGATTCATTCCTTGTCCCTCAATCATATGTCCGATTGTTTTGTGATAATCAATCTGCATTACATATTGCTACTAATCCTGTTTTTCATGAACGGACAAAACACATTGAAGTGGATTGTCATTTTGTGCGAGATAAGGTTCGAGATGGTTTTTTGAAGTTGTTTCATGTTCGTACATTGAACCAGTTGGCAGACGTCTTCACCAAATCATTATATGCTCCAGCGTTTTATCAGTTCATTGGCAAGATGGGTCTTCTCAGCATCCACGCAGCACCATCTTGAGGGGGGTGTATTACTGTATATCATCATTTTTAGTTTGTTTGTTGCTGTATATAATTAGGCAATTCGTTAGTTTTAATTATTTAGTTAAATGGCATGTGTTGCTCACGTGCTGCATAGCTTGTATATAAGAGCTTGTACGTTCTCCTGTTAAATCAATGAGAAAGTTTTCACATTTCTCAAGATCCTCTTATTATTATACTTTTCCTCAATTTTACAAGTGTGGTCCATACTACTTTGAGAGGAAAACTACTAAGCCAAGAAAACCTATTCTTCTTTTTTCTCTCCATCCACAGTTGTTATTGTCTATGATTCCTCTAACTCACAACCAACCAATGCTTAAGCAAGCTGTGGCAATTACTCCAATTGGAGAGGGGACTGAAATGGCCGTAATGGTCATAAGGGGAGTCACGGACGTCAAGTTCACAACAATGGTCATGGAGGGTATAATAATTATGATATACATGGAAATTATCATGGAGCATGGAATTAGGGGCATGGAAATCAATGGGTTGGATAAACTCATGGACACGACAATCAATGTACTGGACACAATAACTACTAGGATAAATTTAATAGTCCTACCTTAAGACTGCTCGGTCCAAGTCCTAGGCCTACGGCCCGGTCGTAAGCCATGTTAGCTAGCCCAGGCATCTCAACAGCTCGCAGTCAACCACAATAGGTTAGACAATAGAATTGGGTCAGACAACAACAACAATGGGCCTCGCAAAGTTGGCCCATTAAGCCTATCTCTCTGCAAGCTCTGGCGAATGTTTTTGGCACAATGAACCTTTGACGTCCCTCCAATAGTGAATGGTACATGGATTCCAAGGCTTCCACACACATGAATGCCTACCCAGGTAATCTCTATTATGTTTTTAATTAGAGTATTATTTCACCTAAGCATGTAGTTGTTGGTAATGGATCCTCCATCCCTTTTACACATGTTGGGTCTACCATTCTTCCTTATTCCTCTTCCCTTTTACTTTAAACAATGTCTTAGTAACTCCTTACATTGTGAAAAATCTCATTTTCGTAAGTAAATTCACCACTAATAATCATTGCTATTTAAAATTTGATCCGTTTGGTTTTTTTTGTGAAGGACTTACAAACCCAGACTAATATTCTCAGGTGCAATAGCTCTGAAGATTTGTACCCAATCAGATTACCAATGACAGTACCCTCCTCGTCTAATCATATTACTTTCATGTCTTTTGTAACATCCTCTTCTTCATTATGGCATTGTAGACTAGGTCATCCATGAAATTTTGTTTTCATCTATCTTCTTAAAAACAACTTTATAGAATGTAATAAGGAGAAATCTTCTTCAATTTGTCATGCTTGTCAGCTGAGAAAGCATGTTAAGCTTCCTTTTTTCTTTTCTCTTACTCGTACTTCTTGTCCTTTTGAAATAGTACATTCAGATCTATGTACATCTCTCATAACTAGTATCTCTAGGTTTAAGTATTTCTTATTACTCCTGGATCATTTTAGTCATTATTTATGGATATTTCCTTTTCATGCTAAATTAGAATTTTACTCTAAATTTCTTAATTTCCATGCTTATGTTCATACTCAATTTGATTGTGAGATAAAGGCCTTCCAATGTGATAATGGCGTTGAATTTGCTAATAAATCATTCTTACAATTCTTTGAAACATATAACATTATATTTCGCTTTTCTTGCCCTTACACCTCACAACAAAATGGAAAGGTTGAGCGTATGATCCACACTTAACATGCCACATGCCACCACAATATTAGGTGGAAGCATTTAATATGGCATGCCATCTTAATCTCCTTACCACAAAAACTTTACACAACACAACCCCACATGATTTTTTTTTTCACAAACCTCCTACCTACACCTATCTTTGTGTCTTTGGGTTATTATGCTACCCCAACCTCTCATCCATTGCCCCTTACAAACTCACCCAACGCTCCACACCTTGTGTTTTTTCTTGGGTACCCCTCCAATCATCGTGGGTATCACTGCCTATATCTCTCTACACAGAAGGTCATTATTTCAAGCCATGTAGTCTTTGATGAAAATTCTTTTCCTTTCTCTACATTCCATACTCCTTCGAACTCTTACAATTTTCTCATGCATGACACAAAATCTCTCCCCTCTTCCTTCCATACTTCAATGTACCAACCCTCCCTCCTTCAAGTCCCACACTTATAACCTCTAAGACACACACACCACATACTACCACTACTAATCTTTTCCCATCCACCTCTCCTACTCCAAACACAACTCAGTCACCCTCCCCTTCACCCATTACTCTACCTCCTTGCTCCTTTACAACCATAATTCCTCCATCTATTTCTACTCCTCAACATCCAATGCTGACAAGGAGTAAACATGGCATTCATAAGCCCAAGTCAATATTTTCTCTTCATATGCAAATGTCCTCCTCTCTATCTCCCATTCCCAATACTTACTGCTCTGACATTAAGGATCCTTACTGGTATACTGCTATGCTTGATGAATATAATGCTTTCATTACAAAAAGGACTTGGACTATTGTTCCACGCCCTCCGGATACCAATGTTGTAAGTGGCAAAAGGATTTTTATACACAAGCTTTGCTTAGATGGGTCTTCAAAGTGCTACAAAGGAGGTTGGGTAGTTCTTGGCTTTTCCAGCAGCCAGGTATTGACTATAGTGAAACTTTCAGTCTTGTTATCAAACCTACTATATTTTGGAGTGTACTTAGTCTGGCTCTCTCCCATTCTTAGCATGTTCATCAACTATATGTCAATAAAACCTTTTTGTATGACTACCTTGAGAAGACTGTTTATTGTGAGCAACCCCCTGTGTTTGTTAATCGAGCTCACCCTCATTATGTCGATCACCTCAACAAAGCTCTATATGGTCTTAAACAAGCTCCTCAGGCCTAGTATAAGCATTTTGCAAGCTTCATCTCTGCTGTTGGCTTCCAGGGCTCCAAATTCGACACCTCTCTCTTTGTATATCGCTAAGTTCCTCACATGGCCATATTTCTCCTGTATGTGGATGACCTTGTTCTCACCGCATCTTCCACTTCACTTATCCAACAGATTGCTAGATCTCTCAGCACTATGTTCGCCGCGACTGATTTGGGGCCATTCCATTATTTTTTGGGCATTTCTATCACTCACTACAAGGGTGGCTTATTTCTTTCAAAACAGAAATATGTCCAAGAGATCCTTATTAGAGCAAATATGTCTTGTAATGCTTCATCTACTCCCGTTGACAACAAGGCAAAATTATCTGATAACTTTAGGCCTCCTATTACATATCCATCTTTATATTGTAATTTAATAGTGGCATTGCAATATTTAACTATTACTCGACCTGATCTTAATTATACAGTTCAATAAGTTTGTTTATTTATGCATGACCTCCATGAACCACATCTCCATGCCTTAAAGTGCATTCTACGCTACCTCAAAGGCACCTTGGATCATGGATTACAATTGTACTCCTTTACTACTGATGGTTTGATTGCCTACTCTGATGCTGATTGGATTAGCTACCCCGACTTATGCAAATCTACTTCCCGCTACTGTGTTTTTCTTATAGACAAATTTTATATCTTGGTCTTCTAAACGATAGAGCACCACTTCTGGTTCTAATGCTGAGGTCAAGTACCAAGTTGTTGCGAATGTCGTTGCTAAAACCTGTTTGCTTCGACATCTTCTTAAGGAGCTTCATCACCCTATCCCCACAGCTACTCTTGTATACTGCGACAATGTTAGTGTTGTTTATTTGTCCTACAATCATGTTCACCATCAACGTACTAAATACATCAAGATTAATATTTACTTTGTCCAAGATAAAATGGCAAAATGACTTTAGGACATGTTGATATTCTTCATATGCCCTCCTCACATCAATACATAGACATTTTCACCAAGGGCCTAACGTGTCCACTTTTTTCCGGTCACCTCCCGCTTTGACTGTGAGGTGTGATAATATATATAAAAGCATTTTATATTTTATATGTATATGTGTGTATCTCTTATGTATACGTACACTACAAGAAAAATGTAAATTAGCGACGGAAATTTAGCAACGGAAACATTTTCGTAGGCAATTAGCGACGGAAATATGTTTTCCGTCGCTAAAATTGAGTGATTTAGCGACAGAACTAATATTCGTCGCCAAATTTGGAGGGAATTTATCACGACAAAATTAGATATGGATATTAGCGACGGAACAATATAGCCATCGGCAATTTATTACCGACGAAAAATATACTGTTGAAAATTAGCGACGGAAAGCATATTTCTGTAGCTAAAATTGAGTAATTTATTGACGGTATTAATACTCGTCGCTAAATTTGGAGAAAATTCGTGGCGACAAAATTAGCGAAGGAATTTAGCGACGAAATACTTTCCGTCACTAAAAATAGAGGAAATTTTTGGCGGAATAAAAAATTAATTTTCTTTTCGTCGGTAAAAAGGCGGGAATTATTGGCGGTATAAATTTAAAAAGAATTTACCGACGGAAAT
>JANZLF010000222.1:38425790-38437308 GCA_026546835.1 Erythroxylum foetidum
GTAATTGAATTCAATTCTAATATTACTAGATTTGTTCCAAACAGTGTAATTGAATTCAATTCTAATATTACTAGATTCGTTCCAAACAGTGTAAATTGAATTCAATACCAACTTCATTAATGTAATTGAATTCAATTCGTTCACGAATTCAATTCGGAGGTTTCCAAACAGCCCGTTAGTCTTCAAACCCGACGTTCACACTCTCTTCTCAACCGTTGAAATTGTTGTTGAATTATTAAATAATTGGGTGTGTGTTTATTACTTTATGTATGTTTTGTAGATTGTGAATGGAATTGTTGGACTTAGGGTGCGTTTTGTGAAATTTGAAAATTAATTGGGTGTGTTTATCAAGTTATGTATGTTTTTTGGGTGTGGTAATATTGTTACGTTATTTCTATCCCATTCGACATTTGTTACATAAAATATTGAATATTTTTAATATTAATGTTCCTGATGATCATCTTAACTTTGTTTTTCACAAACACTATGATGCAATCAAATTAAATATCATGATCATGTTATTCAATTGCTTTATTATCATATGTAATAATCGTTTCCTTCTTTTTTATATTTTACGTTAAAATTAAAGTTAAAAGTTAGGGCCAAAATTTATTAGCATATGCTACAAGATTTCTGCCTCTCACCCAAATGTAAAAATATTCCAAGACTTGGGAATTTTGTAATCCTTGACGTTTAACAACCATCACCTCGCATGGAAAATAAAGACGGAGCCATGAAATTTTAAAATTCCAATTTCAGAATTTCCTTTTGTTGGCCTTGCATGGTTTTTATATTTTTCACTTCAATAAATAAGCACATATTGATGTGGGTAAACAAACACACTAGCGTCTCACATTTATGCTATTTATGTTTGCATTCTAAAATAATATTAAAAAGTGACAATAATACAACAATGATCAATGAGTAATTGTAGAATATATCCCTAGATGATAATTTTTTTCCTTCTTTTTATTTATATTCGAAATTGTTGGAAATTAAAATTGTTTAAGTTTGTTTTGTAATGGTTGAATGAAAAATGTTGAACATTGTTGGAAATAGAAATTGTTTATGTATGTTCTATGATTGTTAGAAATTGAAATTGTTTTGTGATTGTTAGAAATTGAAATTGTTTGTGTATGTTTTGTGATTGTTGGAAATGGAAATTCCTTATATATGTTTTGTGATGTTTGAATTGAAATTGTTCAAAATGTTTGGAAATGAAATTACTAGAAATGTAAATTGTTTATTTATATTTTGTAATGGTTGAATTGAAATTGTTCGAAATTGTTGAAAATGGAAATTTTGTATGTATGTTTTGTAACGGTTGAATTGAAATTGTTATAAATGAAAATTGTTTATGTATGTTCTATGATTGTTGAAAATGAAAATTGTTTATATATTTTTTGTGTAATTGTGTATGTTGAATAATTGAATTGTTAGTTTTTGACTTATGATAAATTGTGTTGAATTATCAAATTAGTAGTAGAAGTTCATTTATTGGTTGTTGTGATGATTGCGGAAATGTTGAAGGTGGTAGTGGTAGTGTTCCATCCCAAGCTCAGCAAGAAGTGAATGTTACACCTAGACCTGATGTTAGGAAAAGAAGAAGGCAGGTGACTAGTTTTTTAGCATCACGAACAACTCTTGAAACCTAACCTTCAATTCTTAGTGTCATGCAATTAAAAGATGGAACTCACAATGTAGATATGACAGTACCTAGATGGTGGTATGATACAGTTGCATTATTCATTGCTTGCCAATCTTACTATTTTCAGCCTATGGTTGATGTTATAACCTCTTACAGTTTGAGTACAAAGCTTCTTCGATTGATGACTTAAAAGGTAAAATTTTCAGTAACTTAGTTTCTGAAATTAAAAGTTATTTGGAAGAAAGAAGAGTGAATTAAGTTACTTATAAGTATTCAATCATGTGTGATGGTTGGACAAATAAGAGACATGAGCCTCTTATTAAATTTTTGGTTTATTATATAAATGACTCAATATTTTTAATGTATATTGCTGCATCTAACTTTATTAGGAATGCTTATACTTTATTTGAGATATTTGATGAAGTTGTGAACAAAGTAGGACCATAAAATATCGTTCAGTTCATTACTGACAATAATTTCAGTTATAAAGTCGTAGGAAGAAGATTACAAAATAAATATAATTCTTTTCTTTTTATTTCTTGTGCTACACATTGCATTGACCTAATTTTGGAGAATATAGGAGATCCTAGGTATTTTACTATTATTGATGAGACTAAGCAAAAAACTAAAAAGATAACATAATCGTGCATAGATGTTGAATTTAATGAGAAATAAATTTATTAATGGTAGGAATTTGTGTCATCCTGCAGTGATAAGATTTAAAACGAATTTCTTATCACTTCAGTCTTTTGTTACAATGAAGAAAGAGTTAACAAATGTTTATAAGTGATAAGTAAGTTGCATCTCAGTAAGCTAAGTCTAATGTTGGATTAAAGGTTTCCAGAATTATATTAAAAGATAGAAAATTTTGGTCTCAGCGTTAATTTGTTGTCCGAGTTTGTGAGCCTTTGGTAAGGGTGCTTCGTTTAGCTAATAGTGAAGAAAAGACAGCAATGAGATATTTTTATGTCATGGAGAGGGCAAAGGAAGCAATCAAAGTCAATCTGAAATATAGACCTTCTTTGTACACATCATATCTTGTAGTTATCAATAAGAGATGAGAAAGACAAATTTCTTCTCGGTTGTTTGCAGTTGTGATATTTTTAAATCCTAATGTCTATTTCAGGTCAAATTTTACAAAGAAAGTTGAAGTTAATAGAAGAATCCTATTAATTATTACAGCAATTGTTGGTCATGACATGATGCAAGATCTCTTAAGCTCACAAATGGAGGTTTATAAGCAGTCTTCTGGGAATTTGGAATGTGAATTGTTTATTCGACAAAAAGCAAAACTTTTTCTAGGTATTAGTTGCTTTCTTTTTTTTATTTGTTGAAAATTAATTATCATTTTATTTTGTTTATAACATTACTTTTGTTATCTTACAGCTTACATTTTCTTAGTGGGGTCAATTTGTAACTGGTGTTCCTGAATTGCAAAGATTTGCAATTCAGATTTTAAGTCAATGTGTGAATGCAGCAAGCTATAAACGAAACTAAAGTAGATTTGAATTCATTCATCTCAAGAAAAGAAATAGATTGGAGCACAAGAGATTGAATGACTTAATTTTTGTTCGTTACAATTTAAAGCTTCAGGAAAAGTAAGTTATTATCATTATTAATTTCGATATAATTTCTTATAACTTTTAATAATTAGATTTTATTATTTACTAGGACTCTTAATAGGACAAGTAGTTCAACAAATCCAATTTTTATTAATAATATATTAGTCGATCAATACTAATGTTATTAGTCATTTTAATGATTAATTTTTATTTTTAAAGACTATTTTGGGTCGTTTTGAGTATAAATAGACCAAATATAGTTGTGTGAGGAATGGCCATTATATAAGAGAGTTACTAAGATCCTTGAGAGATTAGAGAGCTCATATATACATCACATAACACGTATTGAACTTTTGTTTAATTGTTGTTAACAAGAGAAGAAGTAGACTTGTATATTTGTTACAATATTATTTAATGTACACTTTGTGAATGTTCTTCTTGACCTTGAATATAATAACAATAATAACTCAGTAAAATTTTGCTAATAAGCAGGATCTAGGGAGGTCCAGTAGTATACGATCTTACCCTAACTAGTAAAGAGATTGTTTCTGACCTCTTGACTTTGAATAAGATATGTAAATAGTTACTCTTAACCTATAGCAGTATAAGATGATTCAAAAGATTCCTTTTTAACCATGAACAAAAAAGATGTTGTATTGAAAAATGCTCTTCAACCATTAAAAGAAAAAGATAGTGAATTCCTAAGTAAAATTTGAAGAATAGATGAAAATTAAAGATTATTTGGTTAAATTACTATAAATCAATTTTATTTATACTGTCTTACTCTCTTTAATTATTATTGTGATTGCTTTATAATTATCATATATAAATTTTTCATAGTCATTCATTAGAATTAACAATTTATTCATTAATTTACACATAAGGAAAAAAACGAATTCGTATCATTCGTCCCTCTTAAGTGCCATTCGTAACTAATATTAATCATTTTTTATATTTGTAAAATAATTTTATTATGGAAATAACATTTATAACAAAATTAGCACCAATTTAATATATGCACTTTCAAATTGGAGTTACATTTAGAATAATTTGTCACATGTCGTAATACTTTAGTTACATATTTGACGTTATTAAATTCACAATTCTAATTTCGCAAATGATATTTAGTGGGTGCAAATCTTAAAATAACTATATTTACTAATAATTATTATTTATGATATTATTAAATTGATCCTAATTTTTAGTAAACTCTTATTATCTTAAAATAGTATTGATTTATTTGTTTCAATTTTGAGTTGTATCAAATTTAGTAAATATAACTCTTATATACATATATATATAACTAAAAAAAGCTACAAGTCAACTTCTCCACACCCTCTGTACAAATTAGTGTACTAGTCAATAAATATCCACGCCATCATGCAACTTTCGTGACTAGTAGAAAATTTCAAGTTGATACCAGATTAAGAGTGAAATGGCTTGTCAAAAGCTTAGTGCTCAAAATTAAGCATTCACTTCGCAGACGAAAATCAAATTATTTATACATTATGGCCGAACTTGGAAGCTTACACATGCTACATAAATTTCCATATTATATGCAATACAACAAACTAGTTGACAGACCCCCATGTCTTTCTAATTTGACCATTTTTCCCCTGTAACTACCCTAATATTTCTCATCTTCACCATTGAAGCTCCAAAATCACTATTAAACAGATACGAATTGGTGCTATATGAGTTAACCATAGTTGCAGTCTTTGGATCTCCTAATAGAGCTTGGTCAGATTCCAAGACCCCAGCATTTTCTAGAATGTTGGTATAATATAAGTTATCAAATTCAAAACTTTAAGAATCCACAGAAACTAGATTTCTGTTTGACGCATCCTTGTTCGGGCACAATCCTTGCAAGTTTGTAAGGGCTGAAGTGTCAAGTGTGGGATCAGGCTTGCCAGAGTCCTTGAAGCCAAAGAGCCTTCTCTTGAATGTAAAGCACTGAGCAAATCCTAAGGTGTGTGCACCTGTAACAAACAATAACCAATGCAACCAGTGTGACATTCCACAAAATCTTCGAGGATTGCTTAGAATAACTACTGCAGTTGCGAAAATTCTCTTTTTTACTGCTAAAAAAAAAAGATAATGTTGCATGCCAAGCACCGAAAGTGACAAGTAAATAGTTAAAAGAGTGATACACTGATAATACTTGAGAGTAACTGTGGTTTATAGGGCCATATGGGATACCAGCATTCACTATTTTAAGCAGAATTGCCTTTCTGCTTTGGGATGCAATGTAAAGGGCCTCAAGCCAAGCATGGACAACTGAGCTATGTACTATAACCAGAATTTATAGAGTCAATAACCTGAGAGGACTACAACATCCTTAATGTCAAGACCTTTGGATGTGAACTTAGCAGTTATAGCCTGCAGTGACTCAAGGGGTGAAGGCAATTGGTCATTTACTGCCTGCTGACTTGCATTTAACCCGTCTCGTCGTCCCAAAGGAACATACCAATAAGGCCCTCCTGCCTAGAAAAAACATTAAGATTATAAAAGGTTCCAATCTTTCCAGGAGGATATGTTATGTGAACATTTTAGTTACCGAAACTACAGCTTCTCTGGCAGCAAGAGCCAATATATCAGCACATGAAACTGTTGATGGGCAAGCTTCTTCAACGTCTGCTTTGATGCTGTCAATGACTTCGTATCCTCTTACTGAATTAAGGTTCGCTAAAGCGTTTTTCTCTCCTTTGAAATCAATTGTATCATCAAGAAGTATGGAAGCATCACAACCCTGTAACAAGAAAAAAAAAAACTGTAAACAGGAAAATTAATCTGCTCTGCTAAATTGGAACCGACCAGAAAGATAAATTATTATTTTTTCATAAAGTAAATTTGGTCTAAACAATATGGCCAACTACAGAATTTCCTTAGAACTCTGATCATGAACCTAAAACATCACTTCCAACTCTTAATGCAGCTTATAAGTTATATTTTATGGACAATTCAGTGTTTCTATTTACGTGCACTTGGACTTTACATTGTAACAAAACTGAAAAAGAAGTACGAACTTGACAACTGGTACGTAGTAAGACTTTGTAGTCCTTAGACACGAAGAGCATATCCTATGCTTCTATTTTATGTTGACAAAATATTGCACTTTAGAGGACAGACAAGCAGGAAAGGGGATAGACTTGATTAGAACTATTACGTTTACAAAACAGTCATGAAAGTGCAACCGCAGGAGTGATGCAGCCATCCTGTTGTCATTCTTGAAAGCTGTCGAAACACCGTATTTCACAATCATTTGCAGATTAGGACAAGACTGATCATAGAAACGATAATCAAGTGGTCCACTGGCATAAGGAAGTTGATCGAAACTAGGAAATGGATTGACTAGATGGATCAAAGACAAGACCAGAAACAAAAAGAATGGCATACTGAGGTTTGAGAACATTTTTTTGACTTATTTACCTCTTGAAGTAACCAAATCTGTGGAAGTGAAGTTCTGATGAACTGTGACCGAATCCTGGTGATTTATAAAAGTTAGACGAAAGTGGGATTTCATGAGAACAGAAGTGGCAAAACCACTATCCACTATGGCTGTTCGAACCTAATGGCCACACTCAGACTGAAGCACCAATCTGGTACTCCGGAAGTGCTAAGCATGCACTTAATTGCATTTCTTCTTATTAGTTTCTTAGTACTATTTGGGCGA
Organism: Erythroxylum foetidum; assembly: GCA_026546835.1. Lineage (NCBI taxonomy): Eukaryota > Viridiplantae > Streptophyta > Magnoliopsida > Malpighiales > Erythroxylaceae > Erythroxylum > Erythroxylum foetidum. Next base: position 38,432,674 of record JANZLF010000222.1, read on the forward strand.
ATGGTATTGTTAATAACGTAGGCAGCATTTTTCATAGGCAGTTTAGAAATGGAACATAAATTATTTCAAGCACTAGGCTACGCAAGCACTGTGTCTATTACATTCTTGTGCATGATCCTCTTCTCATCCTTGCGATTACAAAGACCTTTTAAGTCCAATATCACTATGCTAATAAACTTGGATAAGATGACTTAAATACCACGCACTTTCTAAGCATATGATTTGCAAATGGAAGTAGACATTGCTGGACCACTACTCATGCTTCATTGCACCTTGTCGCTATTCCATTTGCACTTTAATTAGTTTATCTACCAACACATATAGGTTGTTTCGCCATGTGGCAGTCAGCACATAATGACATCTAAATCATATTAAAACTTAAGACTTTCAGAGTATATCCACATATCCACGACTGAACTAATCGATCAACTAGGGGCTAAGATTATACAACTTGAGGAAAGCAGCAGTACATTTTTATTATCTGCACAGTAAGGAAACGTCATGAAAATTGACAGCTTACCTATTTGATCAGTAAGACGGTACAGACTATTTGCAGTGATATGTAGCTGAGTCCTTGGCTAGCTTAGACAATATAAATTACTTCCTGTTTCAACGAACATAGCTCGTTAAAGTGAGAAATAGCCCTAAGTATCCAACAAGCGAAGAGGATTCAGTCAGGTGCTCCCCTTTTCAACATCCATTGAAAAATATCGTCAAAGCACAAAGGAGAACCTCTTCTTATGCTAAGTAGAGATGAAACAAATATATCTTTTCACTTTCTGCGATATGCTTTGCTTTTATTGAAGGTCAAAAAGCTACGGATTTTTATTATATCTTCTGCATCTATCACCAAAAAAGGTCCAAAATCTCATGCGGAAAAACTTTTGGAAAACTTTATACCACTTTGTCCATGTCTCATTCCCGACACTCACAGGTCACGACCTGAAAATAGTGCGTTCTGAAGCTAAAGTCTACCGATGAGCTAGTTGCATCCATCCATGTATATAATGATTATTTCCACTTGGAATGTAGGTTTGAACTATTGGAAAGATTAATTCAAAGTTGAAATTAAAGTTTTTGTTTAAAGATAAAATATTTGTTAAAAGATAAAATTTTAGTTATTAAGATAAAGTTATTACCTAATTAGGATTTAAACTTTTGAATTTGATTTGTTTTATCTAAATATTAGTTAAGTTTGTTATTTCATTCTCTATATATTTAAGCTTTCAGCATTAATGTAATTAAAATCAATCAATAAATTGTCTCTTGCATTATTTCTTTCCTATTCTACTATATTTTTGTTAATTTCTGATTCTAAATTTTAACATAGTATCAGAGCTTTAGATCCTTGAGAGACCTATGAGTGATTAAGTGAGCAAGTAAGAAAGTGAAAAAATGGTGGAGGAAGCCTATCTAGCAAATGTTCCATTATCGAAGAAGAAAGGAAACATTCTCCAATATACAAATTGCAAAAAGCCAGATCATGAAGAGGAATATTGTTGACACAAAGGAAAGCCTCCATGCAATAACTGCAAAAGATTTGGTCATCTGTAAAAGAATTGCAGATTTAAAAAAGAAGAACATGCAAATTTGGTTGAAGTGGTTGAAGAAGAAACACTTTTTTGAATTAGTTGAGAGAAAGTGCTCAACAATGATAAGATGATGAGAAAGTGCATTAATAATGGTAAGATGATGAGAAAGTGCATCAACAATGATAAGATGATGAGAAAGTGCGTCATAGATGATGAGACAGTGTATCATACAGTGAAGAGAAGTGTTTCACAAATAAGAAATTTGGAGAGATGTGCTCCATAGAGTTTGAATTTTCTGCAACTTTAAATCAAGGGAGAATGTTGAAAAGATTAATTCAAAGTTAAAATTGAAGTTTTTGTTTAAAGATAAGATATTTGTTAAAAGATAAAATTTTAGCTATTAAAATAAAGTTATTATCTAGATATTAGCTAAGTTTGTTACTTCATTATCTATATATTTAGGCTTTCAACGTTAATGTAATTAGAACCAATCAATAAATTGACTCGTACATTATCTCTTTCCTATTCTACTATATTTTTGTTAATTTCTGGTTCTAAATTTCAACATAAACTGTTAAGTACTTTCCTCCTAGCAGATAGATGCTATTAACATCAGAGGATGGATTGTTTTATGAGAGTTTGTTATGAGAATTTTAGAAAGCTAGGAATAAGTAAATTAGAAGAAGAAAATTGTGCTAATTCTGTCCATGATTTTATTTCCTCCATAACAATATGATACATAGGCAAAGAAATCAAAAAGGGATTGTGCTCACAACAAAATGAGAAATAGTGGCACACTCACGATTACAACTAGAAATGCAAAATAATGAAAAGTGCATCCTAGAATTAAGCAAGTATCATGGACCAAGTTTGCTGCCTTCAACTGATCCATGTAAACCAGGTCTTGCATATGTTGAGGAGTGACCCACGTTCAGTTCAGTTGAGTTCCTATCATTTCATCCCATTAAAATTGTCCTTGTCCTCAAGGACTAACTCTGGATAGGATCCAAAAAACATTTATAATTTTCCCACATCACATCAAAAGCTTTGGTTCAATGTCAATGAACTAGCACCTCGGTGTAGGGACGATAACGGTCTTTCTGAACTACCCGTTTATCTAAGATCTGAGCAGGTGTGAGTAATGGACTGGACTCATCAAATATTGGAGGTAACTTTGGTAAAGGATCAGGTCGGGTTCCCAAGTGTTTGCGAAGCAAACTAACATGAAACACGTTGTGAATTTGACCTCATTTGGGAAGACAAATTCAATATGCCACAGGGCCTATTTTTTCCAAGATTTCATAAGGTCCATAAAATCGAGCAGAGAGTTTAAGGGAACCCCGAAAAACCAAAGACTTTTGTCGATGCGACTGAAGCTTGATATATACAAAATCACCCACCATGAACTGAACCTCTTGTCTTTTTTTTTCTGCTTGCATTTTCATGGGATCTTGGGCCAATCGAAGGTTTCATTTCAAGTCTCGCATAATCTCATCCCTGGTTTTAAGAAAATCAGCTACTGCTGCAACTTTGGTAGTGCTTGGAATGTTGGAAATGAGTGATGGTGGAGGATGTCCATAGAAAATCTTGAAGGGGGTGAACTAAGTGGCTGAATGTAGACTAGTATTCTAACTAAGTTCAAACCATGGAAGCCAATCAAACCACTTCTTTGGTCATTCACTTGTGAAACACCATAAATATTATTCTAATATGCGGTTGGAGACTTAGGTTTGTCCATCCGCTTGAGGATGGTAACTGGAGCTCATTAGAAGTTGTGATCCCAGTAATTTAAACACTTGATCCTAGAAGGTGCTAGTGAATATCTTGTCTCTATCATTAACAATAGTTTCTGGGATTCCATGTAAATTGACAATATTATGCACAAATGTTTTAACCACGTTAGTAGTAGTAAATGGGTGTTTCATAGAAATGAAATGGCAATATTTAGACAACATGTCTACTACCACAAAGATCATCATATAGACATTGGAAGAATGGAGCCCCTCCACAAAATTTGCTGATACCTCTGACCAAACGCGGTTTGGTATTGGAAGAGGCTGAAGGAGACTAGCTGGCTTCATTGTTTCATATTTGTTGCGTTGGCAGGCAAAACATTCCTTGATGAACTGTTTCACCGTTTGTTGCAAACCAAGCCATGTGAAGTCCCTTTTAATTCTGATCAACATCTTAATATACCCAAAATGCCCCCTGTAGAAGTAGAATGAGACTCAACATGTAAAGAAGGAATTAAAGTGCAATTAGGATTAATATAAATCCTATTTTTGTGATAATAAACTCCATTTTTAAACAACAATTCACTTCCAGAATGATCTTTGCGCGTGGCTTCTGTGTAAAAAGGGTCTAACTTCACTTCTTCTTGCAATTTCACCTACCACTTGGCAATTGGAAGTGAGATCACCGACATGTTACACTCGCTTTGCCGTGACAGTGCATCTGCGCCTTGATTTTCCTTACTCTTGCAATATTTAACTCTTTAGTCGTATCCAAGGAGCTTCGGCAGCCACCTTACTTAGGTAGGAGTCGTGATCCTTTATTTTAAGAGAAGCTTAAGGCTTTTTTTATCAGTTCGAGCCAAGAAGGAACGTCCCTAAAGATAAGGTCATCACTTGCGGACTGCCTTAATAATGACAAACATTTCTTTTTCATATGTGGAAAGATGAAGTGAGGATCCTTTTAGAGCTTCGTTGTAATATGCGATGGGGCACTATTCTTGGGATAGTATGGCTCTGATTCCATAACCACAAGCATCACTCTCTACAACAAATTCTTTAGTAAAATCGGGTAGAGCTAGGATTGGTGGAGTTGATAACAGTAACTTGAGTTGTTCAAAGGCTTTAGTTGTGTCTGTATTCTAAGAAAATCCATTCTTTGTTAGTAACTGAGTAAGTGGAGAAGCAATACCTCCGAAATGTTTCATGAACTTGCGATAGTAACCCGCGAGGCCTAAAAATTTACAAAATAATCTATTGTCATATTGTACAGTTGTACTGTATATTTTTTACTCTGTTTTCAAAAATTAAAATAGTAAATAATAATTACAATTAATATGAAATAACAATAATTTTCAGATATTTCACATATA
>JANZLF010000222.1:38465990-38477754 GCA_026546835.1 Erythroxylum foetidum
TACGGTCCGAATCAATCCGAAGTTTCATTAAACCAATTTACCCGGAAAATGCCATGAATGCATGCCAAAATACTTATATACAATTCAAGCAAATATTTAATAAGAAAATAACAAACATAATTCGTACTAAAATCCTTTAATATTCTAACCCCTAATTTGGGGCGTTACATGGAATGTGCTAAAACTCTTAAAAGGAGAAAAGAGAAGTCTTACACTAGCACTTGGAGTGGTAATAAATCTGAAAGTGAGTACGATAGCAAAGAAGAAGAAAAAATTGTGAGTAATTAGGCTGTGCTAGTTGCTTTAAATAGCAAAAGTCCAATTGCTTCCTTAGTAACAACCAGTGAAGAAACTGACGACCAAAATATAGATGTTTCAGTTCTAAACTCAAATTCAAATTGCGATAGCATTGAAAACAATTTATAATTTAAAAAGGAAGACATCTGCAAGATCTATGAATTAATGTATGTTAAATAGGTGAAAACGTGTAAGCAAAATGAGAAGCCAAAGAAGGAGAATTCAACCATGAAGGATGTCATTCAATATCTAGAGAGTAATTTTTTGTCAATAATAGAAGAACTTTATGAAACAATGCTAAAGCTGGACAATATGGAAAAAGAAAAAATAATGTTAAAGAGCGGTATCGAAAAGCTAGAACAATTACTGGAAATTGGTAAAAACGAAGGAGACTTTAAAGGTGTTGGTTATAAAGGTGAATGTTCTAAAGAGAAAAATGAGCAAAATGGTGAAGATAGATTTTTCAAAGAAGCAAAATCAATTAAGCAAGGAGAAATCTCAAAAAGAAGCAAAAAGTTTGTTCCTACATGTTACTTTTGTAGTGTCAAGGGCCACATAAGGCCAAATTGTTATGAGCTGCTGCAAATGTTATTCCATAATGCTCAAAACAAAACATTTAGACATTTTTGGAGGAACCTTTAGCAAAAAAAGCCACCAAAGGAGATTTAGGTTAAAAGAACCAACCGTAAGTACATGTGTCTCTTAAGTCAATGTTGGGAAGCACTCTGTGTGGCACAAGGGCCAGAGACGATGTGAGCATTTGTGAATATGGTGCATGTGTCATATGCATCATAAAGGTTCAAGGTGCATTGGTGTGTGTATGCACTTGCCTAGTGCATCTAAAGGAGCATCAAGCAATGCATGTGCCCTTTAATCACTCTCACTGTTGATGTTGTGCCGATGTCATGCCGACATTAGTGCTACACTAACCAAAAAAGAAAACTCAAAATTTTAAAATTCACTAAATTGTCCCTTCGGTCATTTTAGGTTAGTTTCGCAGTCCTGTGATTCATAAAGAGAGTTTTTAATTTTTTTTAATTTATTACATTGGTAATAAATAAGGTTTAACTTCAAAAATCAAATAAAGGTTATTAAAGCCAATTTTAAAGTGAAATTTCATGCTTTGAACTTGAAATAAAAAGGTACATGTGGTTTTAGTATCTCATGTGTTGCATTTATTGTTCGGTTTTGCACGATTATCACTCTGATTGAGATTTTTCTTGTGAAATTCTCAAATAAAGTTAATTGATAATGTTTTCAGCATTGATATGTGATAATGAGAATGCACATAAGGATTTACATGAATTGATGGTACGTTATCATATCTTATATGCCCATATAAAATGTGAGGATGATATAAAGGCATATCCCTTTTGTTTGTGGATCCATTTAGGTACTAATGAGAATGAAGTCACCACAATGGCCTTTTGAGTTAATATTTGAATTTTTCTGCTTGTGTGTTTGCAGATGTCTTTGATCTTGTGTTTAATTTTTCTACCCACAAGTGTTGGCCTTAAATGAGATTTTGAGATGCGTATAAAGACATTTGATGGAGGAAGCCATAGCTATAGTGATCTATTCACTCACAGGTGGTAGAGTCATAAGAGCTAATAGTGTGTACTCTGATCACTTTTATGTGGATATATTATCTACATGTATTATGTATTCACCCCACAATTGTTTCATGATATGCGTGATAAGATTCTCAATATAAATACTATTTACAACTTTGAGTATCATTGCTATCCTATATTTGTGTTGATCATTACATTGCCAATTTTTTAGTCATCTTTTCTATAAACAACAACAATGTCACTATTGAAATCTTTACTAGTTTCAAATTCAATAAGTGGAAGCAAGATGTAGAATTTGCTTTGGAGATGACAAACATTAATATGACCATGGTTAAATATAGCTCATCTGCCCCTACATCTCTCAGCTTGGAAGCTTAGAAGACTACATAGACAACCTGGGACAGGTCAAATAAAATGTGTTGTTTGACCATAAAGAGGTCCATCCCAAACTATCTACTAAGTGGACTTCTAAAAATAACCATAGTAAAGGACTTCCTGAACAATATCTCCCAGAGATACAGGGTATCTTTAATGTAGAGATAAGTGCCTTAGTGAAGAATTTATTCTTCATGTGGTTTACAAGAGGAGGGGGAGTGAGGGAGTACATTATCAGGATGGTCCACCTACAAAGTAAGCTGAAGGTGTTGAACATCATCATTCCTGATATTTGCATTGTACACCATGCTCTGAATACACTTCCTTAAGAGTTTGGTATTCTGGTTACAATGTACAATTCTCAGTATGAGAATTGGGACATCAATGCTTTGATTGCTCGATGTGTTACTGAGGAGGAGAAGCTTAAAAACACTACTCATATAGCCTTAGTAGCCCTCAAACTTTTAAAGTTATGAATTCCAAATTCTATCCACTTGTGAATATTGGTAAATCCAATATTGCTAAAGGTCCTGTAGATGTCAAAAGTATAGGTTTTTCTTCTTTAAGAAGAAAGGACAAAAAAAGTTCGATTGCCATAAATATAAAACCTGAAAAGAAAAGCAGGAACTATTAGGTAACTTTTTGACTTGTATGATCCATGAGGCTAATTTTACTATAGCCATATCAAGTTTTTGGTGGCTAGATAGCGGAGTCTCTAATCGTGCATGCAAAGTTTGTGGCATGCTATGGGGCTGACAATAGACAGTTTGACTCAGGAACTTGATTTCTAAGTTGTTTGTTGAATCAGTGACTGTCTCCATTCGATTATATAGCTGTAATCTTTCTATTGTGTTTTTTCAGTAACATCAATAAGAACATCACATGGTCTAAGCATTTATAGATTAAGTATTTAACCATAAAGGAATTGATACAGAAAGATGAGATTGAGATGAAGCATTTGAGGACTGAATATATGCTTGTTCAACATTTAACTAAGGGACTTCACCCATTTGTTTTTGAAAGACATATATACAATATTAGCGTATTAAAGTCCTTAAACACTGTTAATTAGTGATAAGCGTAAATTGCATTGTGTTTTAGGGTATAATTTGATACGTGCTTAGCTATTAATTTAATCATTTAGTATGTGTTTAGGTTAGAATTGTGTTAGTTGTTAATTATTTATGTTTTAAGTGTTTTATGGGTTAATACAAGTCTTTGAGCTTAAATATTATATTTTTGAGTTACCTTGATGCGTTTGTTAGTGTTTCAGGGTCAATATCAAAAAATGGAAGAGTTTTGGAGACATTCGGGTCGAAACAATGGCCCACGATCGTGGGATGTCAGGCTACGATCGTGACAGAAGCACCAGATTGGAAATGGTCGACGATTATGACTTGTAGGGCCACGGTCATAGTTTACGTCGGGCAGATATGCAAACACTCACAAACGTCAAGTTTCGAGAGATTTTTGGACCTTTCGGATATCGAAAAAATCCTAGGGCCACCCAAAATATAAAGAAGTATAAAAAGAACACAAAGAGGAGGGAAAGGGAGTTTTTTGCATTCACCACCTTAAGAAACCCTAGATAGAAATCATCGAGAGATAGAAGAAGAGAAGAAAGAAGAGAGAAGAGAGAAGAGAACAAGAAGTTGATTCGACGTACCTTCCGAATCAAGAGGTTTCCTGACATCGCTGCCTTCCATCATCCATTTAGATTGTATTTTTTTATTTATTTTTAGTTTTATTAATGAATAGAATTGGATTAAACAGTTGATGATATGATCTATAATGTTGAGGATGTTCTAAACTCACCTTCAAAATTTTGTTCTTGAATTAATGAAAATCTGATTGGTTATATGTTTATTGGATTTATTGTGGTTTGATTCTGCGATTGCATAATTCAATAATAAACTGAAAGGGTGAATCGAATGAAAAACGATTAAATTGGACTAACAAGAGTTAGGTGATTTAATAGAAACACGAATTAAATCATATCGAGAAATTGTGCGAAAAGAGATCTTGCATAGGTTTCCGATAGTTTATTAGAAAACTTCAAAACTAATTGAATAAGTTATGGATTGAGAGATTGCAACCTCTATAATTTGATTAGGGTTTATGATTTATGGTTAATGGTTATTCTGATAGTTTATTAGAGTAGAACTAATTAAATAGGTTGTGAATTGAGAGATCACAACCTCCATAATCTGATTAGGGTTTATAATTTGGGGTTAATAGTTATAACTTGAGAAAGAGTAATCAACCTTAGGATAGTCTAGAACTAACAATTCGATAATTAATAATCAGTTAGGTTAACATTAAGGATAGGTAAAATTTCTTTTCTTTCAATTGGTAATTTTTTTTGATTGATTATTGGGTATGTTGCAATTGCTTAGCAATTAGTATTTTCATATTTGATTCTTAATTTGATTGATTGAATTAAAGTCTCGTATTAATTTCGAGCAATTTGAATTTTTGTTATTATTTATGGTCTTGAATTTTAGGATTAGATTAGTCCCTCTTCTCGTAAAATCAACACCTTTAGTACTAATTAAAACTTACACATAGCCGTTCCATCGATCCGTTAAGGATCATGATACTTGCTTCTTATACATTTGAATATTTTTTTAATGTATCATGGCAGTATGTTTTATCAATACAAATGATCATTATTTTATTCTTTATAATGACTGCATTGGGATAGGTGGAACGATCATTAGTGAAATGTGAAAGGTAATTATAACGGATATCTGGTGATAATAACAGATGTGCATAAAGCTGATGGAGGATTTTTGTTTGTTTGCATTATCTATCAATGGCAGTCTACAATACACTCAATTAACTACATCCCTAGCTGTGGATGACTTTAGTAGTCCATTAAAATTAGCCTCTGTTTTTTTTCTTACCCAAGGGCTGGTAGGAATTCCCAGAAACGACTGTTGTGACTTCTCATTTACCTCGCCTTCCATCTCGCTATCGTCGAGTTTTCTCTTGGCACCGTCATTGACCTCTTTTGTTGTAGTTGTTCAGTAAAGGCGTCACCGTGTTTCGGCGGCGGAGATAAGCAGAGAGAGGCAACAAGGACAAGCTTCGGAGGATTAGTGATTCTGATCAAGTGGCACCCAAGAATTCAACGATCCCGCCATTTTTACCCTAGTTAATGGAAAGACTCGAAAGGAATTGATTCGAAAAAAATCAATCAATTAATTATTAACTATAAAATTGTTGGAGGTAAATAAATCATTTATTTGAACGAATTTATAATAAAAATTATTAAATTATGTTTGTGTTTCATTAAATGCCAATCGAATAAGAACGAAACCAATCAATTATTAAGTAGGAATTTAATTGAGCTCTTGCTGTAAATTGGTGGGCAGTGTAATTGAAAATTACTTATGAGCATCTTTTAACGGAAAGAACAAAAAAGAAAACAATTCAAAGTAACTTGGTCATGCTCCAATTTCCATGCAAAAGCGTTATCGTCCAAGCAAGGAAGCAATATGTAAGAGGGTTGCATTAATGAGAGCTTGCATACATTTGATCGCACTTGGAAATGGAAAGATTAGATTCTATTGACACACTTGAGCTGCCTTGCTTCTGGCCTTCAATCTTAACCATCATGTACACCAGTTGCTGCTCATTGTATGTCCTAAATCCGAATTGCCTTAGATGTCTTAAGGATTAGCTCTAGCCTCTAGCAAGCACCGATTGATTGCCAAGTGAACCCCACTGGAAAAAAGGAATGCCATGTGAAGACGAATTAACAATGTTTCCAATAATCAAGACCAGATTGCTAATGTTCACAAAGGTTTCACAGAACAAGAAATATGATGACAGAATTGAAACAAGCTTGGGGGCCATGAATACCGAAAATCAATTGCTCAATTTTTAAGGGAGGCTACTAGTAAAGAATCGACCATTCACTACCGCAAGAACTGAAGCCTTCTTCAAGCTAAAGAGAACAAGACAGTATCTCACTAACAAGAAGATAACAGAAAGCAGAGTGATTTAACAAATTAAGTATTCAAATCCTGTTTCAACTGAAGTTAGCAGAGTGAGAAACCAAGTAACAGAAGTTTTGCCGACATGTTTCACCGGTTACTCTTTCTCCTTTGGCTTGATATCATATAAAGCCAAAATGAAGCAAGCATTCACATAGAATAGAACAGAATACAAAACTGTAGTCAGCAGAATTACCTTTACGCGATCACAATCTTCTCACTTTGAATTACCACCATCTACAGATATTGGTGGAATGTTGCTGCAGGTGCCTTTTTTTGGTCTTCTACTCCATAAGAACGCAAGCAATAGACACCTCCATAACACCCCATTTGCCAGGTGTGGGATGAATATGCGCCCCCAATATGGGTAATATGGACCTGGCAACTTGATCAAGGCAAAGACTGTTGCAATGACAATCAGATGCCACGGAACTTCAGCGTCCTGTCAAAAAACCAGAAAATAACTTCTATGAAAGTTTTGGGCTATATTTTGTTTCAGTTTATCAATTCAAGACAGCTCAAAATTAATTTTCATAAGGAAAACTGCTGCTCAAACACTTAATTCAGAAGCTAAAAACCTTAAAACTAATTATTCAGAGAAGAAAATGGCAAGGCTTCAAAGTTCTCTAGACATTATTGTGGACAACTACAAAGTCTGGCAACAGATAAGTGTCTAATCTTCATTATGTGGGTACTTGTCAGAAGTGAAAGAAAAGCTCAAATAGTTTCACTGTTCCAATTTTACTACAGATCAAACTCTATTCCAGCTTAGACCAAGACTAATAATTATTAGTTCATCGTCATTTGCAATGCTAACCTTGAGAAGTGGAGAAATTTCCAAGGCAGTTTCTGTCAAGACTGAAGCAAGAGCAATGCCAAAGAGAAGTGGAAAGGGAACAAGAAACAACTTCTTCTGACGTGCACAATATGACATCTCACTGAGCGAGGAAACCAGCAGCAGAGGCCCGCATAAATATTTTGAAACAGTCACAACAAGATCAATCATGAGTTGAATGAAGTTATCCAACGCTCTATCCCAAGGAAAGCTCTTGACTGGCTGAGGACAACCATCCCAAAGCTTTTTTGCCTTGCTCACAAAATGATCTATGTTTATCTTCTCCGGCTCACCAGGCTCTCCTAAAGCCATATTTACTTCACAAGAGACATTGAACCTAGGCTGCTGGACTACCCAAATTGGTTTAATACTCAAATTGCAGCTATGTTCTCTAAAATACTTTGAGAGTCCCTGATACAAGAACTGATACAAGTCAAGGATAGAAAAAGACGAGAACAAATAAAAGAGATGTATAAGGGAATAACTTTGGAATAACTAAGATAGAACAAAGACATCGATGACATTCTTCATAATTACACGGCTTAGCTTTTTCCCCATCAAATCAGGATGTATTGGTAAGACAAATATGCTAGAAATCTCTCAGCTGAGATACACTTCACCCAACCGCTCTTCAACAATTTGTGGAGAATGTGACCAGATTCATGAGATAACCGTAATTAAAATCCCCGAAGAAGGGAACTATTCACTTCAAACAATAGCAAGAATTTCCAAGTCGCCCATAAAAAACTCTTCAATTCTCCATGATAAACATTAATTCCTTCAAATCCACAGACACATAGCCTAATCCTTAATTTCCATCAAATGAAACAGTTCACAAACAAACTGAAACCACGTTAACTACAACCTCTACCTTCGCCAAAGAAAAACAAAATGAATAACACCCATAAAACATACCCCATAACCAAAATCAAATTTAAGACAATACGAAGCAAAACTTAGACAAAAACCATACCTTTCGTGCACGAACCAAAGGTGAGTGAACTATAAAAGGCAACTTTGTGGGCAATTGGAGTTGCGAATATGTGGACAAGAAGTTTGAGTGACAAGTGGTGGCCATTTCTCGACAAGCCAGAGAACCTTTTTTTCACAACAGAGGCTAGATACGTAAGTGTCACAGAGTTGGAAATAACATTGCTGGATTAGCGAAAAGGGCCATAAGAGTTCTCTGCAGATGTGTTGGGTTCTCTATCTTTGTTCGGTTTCGTAGGATCGAGAGTATTCTAACTACATTACTTTGGTTCAAGGGTTTAAGGATGTTGCTCAAATACGTCATCATTTCCCCGCGTTGGCTCGATTGTAAATTTCGTTAAAGGCTTTGACATAAAATGAACGTAAAAGTAAAATTTATGAAATGCATATATTTTATAAATAAAATTAAATTAATTAAAAATACTAGAAATTTTATTTAAATTTATAGGAGTAAGTTAAATTTTAAAAATTATAATACAATGTTTCACCAGATGATATGGGAGAGACGAAGTTTGTATCTAACGAGGGAGTTGTTCATAGATTAGGAATGACAATGGTAAAACAAGTTGGAACCTATTTTTTATATTTTTATTTAATAAAAAATATATATGATATAATTATAATAAAATAAATTAGTTTTCTGCAATAATGAGGCCCATTTTTAAAAAATTAAGCCCAAAACTTGACCTAATGTTTCAGTTAATCTGAATTTGACATGTTAATTTTGAGTTGAGTCATAAGGGCTATACCAAATTCAGGCCCAATTGACATTACTAATGAGTATACGTGATCGACTATTGTCATTCCTCACTTCACAAACAATGTGGGATCTTTAGGGTTAATTTGTAAGATTCTAAAATGGCTTTTGATCTTTAGATTTCCTATTCTTTAACTAAAATCAGCCTCCGTCAAGTTACATTTCCATATTTTATTTGTTTTTTAAAATTAAATTGAATTGATAAAAGAGAGATATTTCAATACAACACTTATCCTACTAAAAGGAAAACAAAAACAATTACCAAATAATATCGTGAGCTTGAAGGCATAGAACGACCACGTGTAACATATAACCTCATTTAAAACACCTCGAAGCTTCCTAAAACATGTTATCAAAATTTCCCTAACTAAAGAACCTCTAGAAGTTTCCAAATTAGGCCACAAAAATTTCCTTCAACTCTTCTCTTTCGCCAGAAGATTAAGGAGTTAAGGGATTTCTGATTTGAGCTTAATTTCTTCATCTTTGCGTTCGTCTTCACTTATAACTTCTCTAATTAGGGATACTTGATGAGTCTTTCTCTATATTTGAGATTTGGCTAACATCTCCCATCATGCAGCTACTTGTCTTCAATACCAGTGCTGAATGTAGATGATCAGACATTAATACCTCACGGAGGAGTGACCCTATAAGGTAAGAGTTCCAACTTTAGATTCCTGCGCAAATGTTATATGTGTGGTTCCTTACTGGTGTAGGTCATAGAGATGTAATGTTCAAAGATGTACTGGGAATTCTTGGTGTCTCGTTAGAGTCTGCAAGAAATTGCTAGTCCCTCACTGTATTTCTTCTCTATCTGGTTTATGACCAGTTGTTCTTTGTTACTGTTAGAAATGATTTCCATGAGAGAAAGTATGTCTTTTTCCCTTCCTGCAAATCTTTTTTTATTTCTCTCCTTTCAAATCTCCTGAATAGATGTTGTAATGGCAACCACGTAAACATCCTTATCATGTTTGGATGCGTGGTTCAGTAGTATCTCTTGAATAATACCATTCAGATTGCCTTGATAGCAATTAAGTGTGCATATAGAGGAAATTTGCCGCCATACTAGAAGCTAAAGTTTGCCACCATAGGATAACGATTTGTTTATCCATAAACCTAATATCCTTTATGTCTTTTCAATAAGGGGTAGACATTCTCTAAATCGTAATCTTCTCGAAGAGATAAGAATGCTCAAATAAGTGATAGGAGGATCGTGATTTCCCATTCCTATTACCAAAGATATATCATTATCTAGATGTGCAGCACTCTTTGATAATATTTTTTTTTTTGAAAATTGATGTTCAATCATGATATCTCCTTGAATTTTTGTAAGTTATTCATTAGTAATGTAACTGAGTAGATATTAACCTTACTAAAAAGGATTAGATCATCTACAAAACATGAATTGGTTAATGAAAGCAATTTACACTTGGTACGGAACTTGAAATCTAGAGTTGAAGAGATCTTGCATTTCAACATAAAGGTAAAAGACTTATGAAATATCCCTTTTTCTTTACAATAAAGAGTAAAAGTTTGGTTGAAATGGTCTTTGGCATTGTTTTTCTAAGTCTTTTGATATTCAAATCAAACTGATTTTTTATTATAGAGACGAATTGTGGAAGTATAGAACTAACTTAAGACTTGTGTTTGAGCAAGAAAACCTAGGTAACTCTAGTGTAGTCATCAATAAAAGTCACAAACCATCATGCCTTTAGCACATTTGAAACAGTTGAGGGACCCCAGGTATCAATATGAACAAGATAAAAGGGAAAAGTGCTTCTTTTATTGCTAATAAGAAAAGGTATATACTTGTATTTAGCAGGTTCACACACCTCATAATGAAGAATCTTAAAATCTAGCTTTGTAATCAAAGCAGGAATTAAAGATTTAATAATTCTAAACAATAGATGACTTAACCTATGATGATATAAGAAGATTTTTTCTTTATTCGAGAACATAGGCTCAGACATGAATGAATAGGGTGATCTACTCCTAGATATGTTTGGCTTGTTTGTTTTCTTAAGGTAGTAAAGACCATCCCGTTCTCTAGCACTTCCAATCATCTTCCCTGAATCCCTCTCCTGAAACAAAGAATGGTTTGAATGAAATGTAACATTACAATGTAAGTCTAATGTGAGTTTCTTTACAGGTATTAAATTTATGGATAGTTTAGGGACATGGAGAACATTTCTCAATGTTATGTATGGGTTTACTTTGACATCTCCTATGCTAGCTATAGATGATAAGGATCCATTTGTTGTGGCTATTTTCTTAATGCTTGTGCAAGGGGAATAGGTGATAAAGTGTTTGGATGAATGAATCATGTGATATATGGCTTCTGAATCTATGATCCAAGATTGATGAAAATGTTTATCTGAGGTTTTTAATCCCAATGAAAGGGAACACATACCTAAATGCACAAAGGTATATGTACCTGCAGGTTTCTTTGTGTTGCTAACGAATGCTCTCATTTTTTTCCACTTTATCTTGATTGAAGCCCTTTGAGTCCTCTTTGTCTTGTTGTTGAGATGTTCTTGTAGCAACCTATGCTTTTTCATTATCCCTCGGTTGATATCCTTTCTATCCCCACTCACGACTAGGAGGCTTTCCATGCAACTTCTAACACTACTCCTTTATATGACATGACTTTTTGTAGTAGGTACACCACAGGTCATCACAGTTTTGAGGCTTGGATTGAACCTCTTTTCTAGTCTCTGAATCAATTATTTTTTCCGCCTGCTCTTCACTTCTAGCTACCATAGCCGAACCATCAGAAGGTTAAGTGTTGGCCCTCGAATTTTTCTTGTTAAATAAAGCATGATTCCAATAAATTATGAGGTTTGATGGATAAAGTTTTGAAACTACTTGTTATGTAAATGTTAGTAGAATTTATTATATGGTTTGGTTGTATTAAAAGTGGTAAGAATGCATAAGGGCA
>JANZLF010000222.1:38478099-38510573 GCA_026546835.1 Erythroxylum foetidum
TTGTGAACTGATTGTATATGCATGAATTGAGTGAACCATCGATGATGGTTTCTCATTGAGTTCGCAAACTCACCCAAAATTGCAATTATTTTTCTCAGGGTTTGAAGAGTACCCCGTTAGTGGAACGGGAGTATGATTACTGCAAGCAAGGCAGAGTTTAAGGTCGGGATCAGTTTCACATCTGCATTAGTGTCATTCTGTATTATTGTAGATTTGTATTGCTGCAATTTTCGCAGAATAGTACTGTAAATTTTAGAAGGTCCCAATTGATAAATGTTGTATGGAAATGTGATTACTGAAACTGTTCAGGAATAGTATTGGGCCCAATTTGACTACGAATTTTTGTGCTCGAATGGGCTAATTACTATGAGCGTCCTTTTAATGGCTAAAACTCTTTATGATCGAAATTGATTTCGTATTAAAGTGGGCTCAAATTGTTTACTGATTTCTGCACACACACGATTGCTTTCAAAATAAAAATGTATTACCGAGTTTTTAAACTGCATTTGACTGCTCTAGCATACCACCCTCGTGAGACACGAGCTCAAATATCACCCACGATGTCAGGTTTGGATCTTGCGGGAGTGGGATGCTATAATAATGATCATGGAAAATTGACCCGAATGTTTAGACTTTTAGAAGAATTTGAGTTTTTATAATTTATCGTTGTAAATATGCAATATTTGTGTCCTCAAATTGTATTCCTATTGAATGGAAATTTTGCATTTGATAATGGGAATCAAGGAAGGCAAGAGGATCAAGAGAAGAGGCATCTTTTAAGCATGTATCCAGGCAAGGAATTTAGGTGGGTTTCATGTTTATAATTTAGAAATGAGTCAATAATGTTTTCTTTCAAATCAAGAATGATTTCAATTACTTCACAAATGTTGTTTTTTGTTTCTTTTGAATGATTTGCAAAATTTCAACATGTTTCGGTATATGAACTTTGTTGATGAATTTCAAAATAAAGATGGGAATACATTGAAACATTTTTATGTTATGCCTTGGAAAATTCATGGCATTTTGTATATTTTGGAAAAGAAGAAAGAGCATAAAAAGTATGAAAGCATTTGATAAAATGATTTGAGCATGAAATGAATATGTGCTTTGTTTGGACCAGAGAGGAACGTTTCGTTAGTCTCATGCACGTCGACATATAGCCTTCTCCGGACTGCCCGCTTGAGGCCACGAGATCCTGAGAAATCGGACTCGTTTTATTCACGGTATAAGCTTCGGTTTAACTGTTTTATTCCACGAAACTCTCAAGCCATTTGTTTTTGCATTGCATCTTTGACTTGTCAAGTATATTGCATGAATTGAGTGTTTTGTATTGATGGTTAACTGGATACGCTGTATTGATGTGATGACATTTCTAACTATGAGTTTTGAATTCAAATTTTGAATTTGACTAAGAAATTGTGAACAAAGCATTTTATGAACTCATTATGATTTTTATATAACAAATGAACATTTCAACGGTTTTGCTTATTCTTCGTTATAAACCTGTTACCCACGAGTTATAAGCTCACCCCCTTTCACTCCAATCCACAGGTGATGAGAAGAAGATCGGATGAATGGAAGTGAAGGTTTTTTGTTTGTATATGTACATATTGTATTGTTTTTAAGCTAGATTGTTGTTGAGAATTTTGGTAATTGTATATTTTGTATATTTGGATATCAATATTGATATTGTATTGTGGCTTGGAATGCCATTAGAGCTTGTAAAATTCTATTCTATTGATGTTAAGGAATTATGAATTATATATAGATGATATTGAATGGAAGTATGCATTTGCATATATGGATCAGGTTGAGTAGAAATTTGGTATACTTGAGGGAGTGATCGATTTGATATGAATATTTTGATAGTGAATTGTTGTTATATATATATATAGAAGTGAGATGTATTATGAAAAAAGGAACATAGAAATGGTATGAGACTTTAAGCTTCATGATGTCTTTAGATTACGCCAACATTTATGGTTCAATGGTTGGACTCTGAAAACGAGGCTCATCATGTTTGGTATCAGAGTAAGAAAAGATTACAAGAAACCACGCTTATGTATGATGGTATTCTGTTCTGATGTTGGGTTCCGAAAACGGGGCCCAGCATTGAGAATTAGGTATTAAATTTCTCCTACTTTCTTCACTCTAAATAATAGCCACTAGCTCATTAAAGTATGGAACTTTTTGTTTTCCAGGTATTTGGATCCTTATTTGATCAAACTCGGAATTCAATCCTACAAGGAAGTCATAGACTCTATTTTGTACAATGAACTATTTTAGAATAATAGCATCACCAGGACACTTGGTCTGAATTACTAGATAATAATCAAGTTCTTGTCATAACGACCTCAACTGGTTGGCATATTCCATCACATATTTATTTTCTTGTTTAGAAGCAACAATCTTGACTTTCACTTTATACACTTAGGTTGCATCCCTAGCTTTTGAGTATATATGCTAAATTGCATCCCAAATGTCTTTGGTTGTAGTCATAAACATTACAATATCGCTTATTTCAGGCATCATTGAATTCCAAAGCCACGTCATGACCAATGAGTCCTCATGCCATGCTTCAAAACCTGGATCTTCTGGCCTTGGTCCAGTTCCTAACAAATGACTAATCTTTCCCTTACCTTTCAAAATAGTTCGAACAAGTTGTGACCACTTGAGATAATTTTTTCCATCCAATTTGTAGGGAGTTTGAATGGGTCTATAAATCCACTGAAGATTGAGTCTTGGTTACTTCATTTGATGAAGCCACAATGATTGATCCACTCTCCTTGTTTTGATCATTCTCCTTCACTTCTATATGCAGTTAACTACTTAACCAAGTTAATCAGTGATGAAAGGATGATTCAAAGATAAAGGAAAAGAATCTCAAAAGAAGCAGAGAACAACAATGAATGCTCAACACCCCATTAATTTTCCCCATGAAAATTTGGGCCAGGAGCTCTGGTACCATATCAGAATTTAGGTTTTCTTGTTTATTTTTTATTGACACTTAATAGAATATATATACAAAGAGTACAACACGAATTAGGAAACTAATCTCCTAATCCCACTAAACTAGAAATATGACTTTATCTGAAAATCCCTTAACTTTTGGGATACAATCCATATCCTATACTTAATATTTATCTAAAACAGTATCTATTATTACGAATTCTCACAACATAGCAGTTGTATCAGCTGCAAATCAAGCACTTTGGCTAAAAAAAAAAATCATAGTTGATTTACACATGGAGCAGAAGGAGAGTACACAAGTTTTTGTTGATAATCAAGCTGATTTTCTATCAAAATCGCTTCCTAAAGCAAGATTTGAATTTCTTATACAAAAAGTCAATGTAGTCTTTGAGTTAAGGAGGAGATTGTTAGAGTAAGTGACTCTAGCTGCACATGCTTGAAAGTGTCACTTTTTTGGCAATTTAGTTGTATTTCTATTGTATGACTAACAAAGCATATTAGTTTTCCCTTTTATAATTTTCTTTCCTATGCTCAAAACCAATATACACAATGCAATGCATTGAGAAACTTGAATAGAATCCCTACCAGACTTCTCTCTCTTACCTTCAATTTTAAGAACCAAGTTGATGCGTAAGACACTTAATTGGATATGAATCTTTTGTCTTCTACATAAAAGGTATGAAGTATCTGCTAACACTCTCATACGAAATCCAAACATCTAGAACCAAATTAAGAGCCCTTCTCAACTAGATATCTTTATTCTCTCCTTGCCCTTCCGTTAAATCCAAAATTAACTAATTGATGAACATTGGCTACCAAACTTAATGCCATCCAAACAACACAGAAAAGGTTAATATCACCTCTGCACTAGTATAACCACTGCCACTAATAAGAAGTTTAGAATTTGATATCTGCAAGCTTTTCGACGACAATGCCTTGAGCCTTCCAACATACAACTTGCTTCCATTTTGTTTCGTCAAATTTTGTTGTTCCAAAAATTATCCAGCAGCAATTGGGTAGATCCTAATCTTCTACCGAACATAAAACACACTGAAACATCCGAACACACGAAAAAGTTGTTCACTTTCCTGCCTTTTCGTGAGAAACAGACAAGAGCATTAAGTTACAATGCATAACCTTAGAAAGCACCCTCTATTAAAGCAAGTAGAACGGAAAGAACCCCTTGATTTGTGGCTTTATCTCATCTCTTTTATCAGTACTAGTGACTAAATTTTCATATTTACCCTTCTTTTGATGTGCTTTACATAAGGGAGAAAATAGTTGCTCAAAAAGGGAAACAAAGAGCCCTTAGAGAATGATAGTATTAAACCTTAAATAAATGCACGCAATCCCCATGATTATAACAGAATTTTCTCAACAGTACATTATTACAAACTCTGAGTCTGAGTCTGTCAAGTTGCAAGAGACTAAAGCGTAGGTGTTGCAATGCATGATTTCTTCTTCCAAAGTATGTTTCTACCTTACACTTAAATTGAGAAAAGAATTGCTTCCTCTTTAGGTAATATTTACAAAGTTAATTATAATTAACAAACGAGAATTTATTTACAATTTGAGAGTGAAAGAGAAAGCTGACAATCCAAGACTGCAGGACCTATCTCCTACTATCTGTCCAATGCAGAAAGAAACGGCACTTGGCCTCTTTGTGGGGTTTGACAACTCTCCTCTGTCCTTGAGTTTACTGGGAAAGCTTGAGGAACTAGCTCAGCCAATCGAATCTTTTCACTGGCAAGTCTATTCTGTAATGAAATTTTGCCAACTTTATCAGTTTTTAGAAGGAACATCAGACCCTAGAATTCAAGGACTGTAAAGTAGAAAAAATGATTACCTTAAGCGTCAAATCTTGCACTTCTCTTTCTAAGGAAGTGATTCTATTTTTAAGCTGATCTAGCGTCTCTTCCGCAATATCAGGTGTTAAATTAGATGCAGGTTTCGTTACACCGGCGGCCTGAACGTTCAATCAAAACAAGTAATTTATAGGTGTTTTACACATGAGAGTGTGAAACCTGAACTACTTGGCTTCACATACCTTTAGAATGCTAGTGCACAGGCCAACTAGCTTCTGTGCTAGTTGCACTTTTTCTTGCTCAATTTGCTGCAACAAAATAAAAAATATAGTGAAATTCGTGTACCTTAGCTATGATCAAAGAATACCTTGAATTTTATCCCTGCACTAACCTTTAGTTGGTTCATTAGACTTTGCTCCGCGTCAAAATTTATATGGGGACTTTTGCCACTGGAAGCACGATAGTGTGCAAGTTCTTCCTGGACACGTGACAGACTGACCTTGGCTTGATGCAACTTACCACTAAGTTCTTCATTTTGAAGTTTGAGCAAATTATTCTCTTCCTGTTGCATTGTAAGGTTATAAATTTAGGTTGACTCAGATGAGAACACAAGTAGCAAGTTAAGGTGCTTGGACATTTAATAAAGTTACAGCCGAATTTCTACCCTTGTAGCATTCATAATTACTTGCCTTGATTTTTGCATGATGATGAATGCGCTGTTGGAGGTTTTGTTGGCCAGACAGTTTTCTGACTTCTCCTTCAAGTTCCATCACCCTCTTCTTATGATTTGTATTCTCCATCTACCCAGATAGAAGAAAGTAAGGAATAAAGTAACAGATGTTTCCACAGTAGATGTACTCACTAAATGTAACTGATCGAGAAGTATTATTTCAGAGCAGAGATGTAAGAATTTTAACCTTCAACAGTTCATTTTCTGTTTTGAGCAATTGATCTCGTTGTCGTAGCTTTTCTAATGCTACCTGTGCCGCAACCATTTCGGCCTGTTTACAGTCAATTTCCTCCAGCCATCTACAGAATAAGCAAGGGATATATATGAATATACAGAAGAATGCAAAGTGGAGAGGTCATTCCAGTCAGAATGCATACCCTTGCCGCTCCTCAATAAATTCGTTGAGTTGCTGTTTAAGTTTGATTACCTCCTGCTCCTGTGTGACATCCATGCAATTAGGCAACGAACACTCATAATAGCGTATGTCATTCTATTTTTCATTAAAGGAAACAGTACCTTGTGATGAGGTTCCAAGCTATTAAGTTGAGCTTTCTCTGCTATCTTCTGTACTTGCTGCTTATCCAGCAATGACTGCAGTTAACAGAAATGGACCTTAGTGTTTCTCATCTATAGTTGTTATTCCCCATCATACCATGGTATTCCAACAGCTATGGAGGTTATTACCACAAAGTTTGTCATATCCAATTTCACTCCCAGTAAATCTCGAATTACATCATGAGTCATGCTCTCAGCAGCTGCTAATCTGGCATTCAATGAAAATATCTGGACAAGAGCAAGCATGTACAGATTATGCATAATTTTTATATGTAGACGAATCTGAATTTTTTTGCAGGTAAATCTACCTCTTTTTGTCTATTTACTGCAATTGATTCTAGCTCTTCAATGCGAATTCTTGCAGCAGTAAGCTCCTCATTTTTCTCTGATTTTATTTGCTGTTGCATGCCCAATCCAATGCATTTGAACGGAGAACTGGAGCCTCTAGACTTGGATGTATTTTTCTCCAACTTGCTTGATGAAGGATTCGACAACTGAGAAGTGCCTTCAGTTTTCAATTGTTCAACCAGGGCTTCCAATTCCTTGAACTGTTTATGAATTTCAATTTTAAAAATGTTCAAATAAAAAGAGAAGAACAATCAAATTCCAATCAGCCTACCTTGTTCTTATACTCGGCAGCCTGGGCTTCTGCATGTAGATTTAGCTCTGAAATATGTCCGTTGAATTGTGCAATCTGTTGCACGATATTAATTAAACATGCTTAAATAGTGCACAGGAAAAAATCCATATACTAGTATATAAAATGAGCAGAGAATAATTTTACCTCTGCATCCTTGTTGGATATATCCCTCTCTAGCATTTCTATACGCTGCATGACTTGTTCAAGTAGTTTATCCTTCTCCTCCACACGCCTATAAATAAAAAAAGACGGAAGTTTTCAATTTGAAGCAATATTTCAGAATCGGTGCAGCAGAAACCGTCTGCTGGACGAACCTTTTCACATCAGTATCAGCATTTTCAAAATTCAGCAGCTGCTGTTTCACAGCTTGAAGTTCTTCTTCTAACTCTTCTCTCTGCAGTCTCTGTTGCTCAGTTTCTTCTTTAAGAATGTCAACCTAACAAATGGAATGCATAAGAAATTGTTGTAATCACAATTAAGATTCATGCAACTTACAATTGGTGGAAAAGACTAACCTTGTTTTCCAATACATATATTGTACATTCCAGCTCTTCAACAGACCTCTCTAGCAACTTCACCTCTTCTTCCTTGTCTTCAGCATAGGCCCTTCTTGATTCAGCAATCTGGCATCAGATAAATATAATGAAGAAATGCCACATACATGATGGTATTAGGTAGATCTGATCATGAGTGACCGAAATAATTGTGTACCTGCTGTGCCTCCAAAGCAATTGCTTCATTCTCTTCAGCCCAAGCCTGTGTGTCTTCAAGCTTCTGTTTCAAGCTATGCATCTCAGAATCAAGCTGCTCTCGCTCACTAGTGAGGTTATCTAGATCGCTCCTTAAGTAGTCAATAGTTTTATTCATTTCACAAAGAGTATCACCCAGTAGAGAGAGTTCAATCTCCAAGCTCTCAGCAACGCTCATTTTCTCTGCTAACTCTTCCTCTAGAGAACATTTTGCAGCTAGGACTTCTTTAACCTGAGCTCTCAGTTCCTCATTCTGACACTTGAGCATTGTCTGAGACTCAGATTCTTTTTTAAAACTTGACTCAAAAGCATCAATCCTATCCAGCTTCTCATGTAATTGAGCCTCCAACAGTTGACTATGAGCAACAGCAATATCAAGCTCACCTGATTTAACTACAAGCTCCTCTTCTAAAGCTACCAAAGAAGCTTCCAGTTCGTCTATCCTATCCTTTTGATCTTTAGAATTAGATGCTGACTCCTGCAATAGGCTCAGATCAAATAACAATCCTTTCAGAATGTCATCCTTCCTTAACAACTCAGCCTGAAGATTTGTGTGGTTAGATAACAGCTCTTTGGCATGACACTCCAAGCACTCAATTTCTTTTACAAACTCAGATGTCATCTCCAAACTATCACATACCTCATGAAACATTTTCTCTGCAACCAAGTATCTTCCTTCTTGCAGTACATTAAAAATTCTGTCATTTGCTTCGTGAACATTTTCCACGGAATTCACACATTTCACGGAGTTCAATCTTGACCTGGTGAGCACATCATGTGTATCTTTCTCATAAAATTTAAGCTTATTTCTCAAAAGAATGTTCTCCTCCTTCAGTGCATCAAGTCTGTTGCCAAATGTTTGCAATTCCTGACTCTTTTTACCCAAATCACCCATGATGGCAGATTGAGAATGAAGAAGTTCACACACCTCACTGTTTCTTGCCTCCAGCCCATTCTCAAGATTCGCAATAAGAGCCTCCAACGAGCTAATTCTATCCTGCAACCTGCAATTCTCAGCATTAGAGGCATCTATACAGGTTAGGGATGATTCAACTTCAGAACTTGCCTTCTCCAGATTTTGAAGAACTTGGCTTTTTTCTGACATCAACTTCCTTATGTCGCTTTTAAGTGACTTGTTTTCTTCTTCCAAGTCACTTAATCTACTAAGCTCCAAATCTTTCATATGCAACTCAGATTGGAGCTTATTTCTTGAAATTTCCATTAGGAAAATATCTTTCTGTAAGGTTTCATTATGATGATCAAGAGCAGAGATCTGGCCGCAAGAATTTTCTAAAGCCATCTTTCTGGCCTTCAAATCCTCTAGTAAGTTTCTATGCTCAGATTCAAGAGCTTGAACCCTGCTCGTTAGTCTCACATTAATTTCTGTAATATCACTTAGCTTTGCTTTTAAATTTTCATTTGTGCAAGCAACATCTTTCAGCACTTGAATTTCCTTTTGAAGTGTCATGCTTATGTCATCCTTCTCCCTTTCAACATTTCTAATACATTCCCCCAAACTAGCAATCTCAGCTTCTTTAGAAACTAAGATTTGTTCTTTCAAGTCCTCGTCCACCTTGGAAAATATTACTTCTTCCATCAAGTTATCAAGGATGACAGCACAATTTTTACACTCTTCCTCTGCTGCTGCTTCTTTATAACACATCTCTTGTAGCTCTGATACCAAGAGAAACGACTCAATCTCTTTCGCATAGAGCTCCATCATGAAAATTTCAGCCTGAGAATTCAGGAGTTCATCTTTCTCTTTCAGAATGTTTGCTTGATCAAGAAGAGACTTGACAACATTTGTATTATTGGAGTCTAACTCCATCATTAAATTTGCAAGGTGAGATCCCATATGGTTACATCTTTGTAACATAAGCTCCTCCTGACGCTGTAAGTCGAAGATTTTTTTGTCAAAATCATTCAACTTAACTGTAAGGTGCCCAGTCTCCTCTTCTTTCCTCAAGATCCGATCAAAACTGTTCTTGATGTCAGCTAGTAGTTTCCCCTTGAGAGTTCTGCATATTTGGAGCTCTCTACTTGACTTTGAATTATGCTCCCTTAAATTTGCTATAAGTGAGTTTGATTCACATAATCCATGTTGAAGCAAACCATTTTCTGCATTTAGCCCTGTCACCGTTTCCAACAGGATTCCCATATGACAAAGGTGTAGCACTGAGACAGCACAATCCTTGACAATTATCTGAGACCAGACATCTTCAAGCCACGACCGGTACAGCTTTCCAGAGTCCAAAAATAGAGCCTTAATGCAATTGAGTTCATACACCATAGAAGTAAAATTTTCTGTGAATGTTTTCTGAACCTCTTTAAATAAACCCTCCAGATCCTTCACGTCAATCAAATTTACGCCAAACTGATATTCAAGATCCTGCAGTTGTTGTTCCTTGACCTGGTTGATGGTTTGCAAGCTCTGAATCTCACTAACAAGCAAATCCTTCTCTTTGGTTGAGGTGGTCGCCACTGCATTCAACCTTTCCATTTCAAGCTTCATTGTCTCATTAGCTATCACCAGTTCGTTGATCATGATATCTGCTTCCTTCATTGTATACTGTGCCTCTTCAAATTTGGCTAAAATACAAGAAGTTTCAGCTGTTTTTTGGTTTGCAACTATCGTTGCATCACCAACTTCCATCTCAAGAATCTATAGAACAATTGAAAGTTGAGAAGTGAATTGGTGGTCGAAGGCACAACATCAATGCATCAAAAATAGGAATTTGTCCTCTTCGTAAAAAATAACTAGTTTGTCAAAATAAAAGCTTATAATTTAATGGAACAATAAATTATCTATGTTTGTGGGACCAACTTTTAACTGAGCATACTGAAAACATGCGATTGGAAAAGCTGACAAACAAAGTAGAGACAAAAGAAGCAGCATTAAGGCACCAAAGAACAATATTAGAAACATGGATTTTTTTCCCCTCAAAACAAAAACCTATAAATTAATGGAAAAAAGAATGCAACTTTAACGATATGACAATTGTTGCATCAGATTATTGGATTATTTGGCATATAACATGTTCATATTTAATCAAATCAGCAGGAAATTGATAAAGTGACAGGTTACCTCTTTTGTTTCGCACCAAAGAGTTCCAACATCCTGGACGGTCAGTTCCAATGCCTGAAGCTTGTTATTAACAGCTCCAATCCTACATGCGAATTGCTCCTGAAAACTGAAAGTGGCTGATTGAAAATCTAATAATTGAACTGTTAAACATTTCATGTCTTCTGCAGTTTGTTTCTCAGCCATTTGTAGTTTCTCATTCTCATTGCGTAATTTGTCCATCTCCATCTTGACCTTTTGCAGGCTTTGAAGTGCTGACTCTATTTCTTTTTTGAGAAGGGTAATTGTAAGGTTTCTATCAAAATCCTTATTAGAACATGTCCTTAATTTCCGATCCTTCAGATCAAATGAAGAGAGACGACAAATCTTTTCTGTTTCAAGAGAAAACTCAGAAACACCGGTTTTCATCTTCTTCTCTCCAGCATCTGTCTGCAACAAAACATAGACGGTAATCACTAAACCAAACATTTTCGATAAAAGCACTACAAACAAAAGTAAATTAGTTTACCAGCTTTAACCTGTCTACCCAAGACCATTAGCTTACCCATAAGTTGCTAGCATCATCAGGCACGCAAGGTTTCTCTGAGTCACTGATTTCAGGGTTTTGATTTTGCTCCTCTGTGATACCAAAGCATGAACTGATTGAGGATACACCATTCTTAAACTCAGCTAGTTTCTCCCTTGTCTTCCAGATATCATCATCTTCAATATCTTCAAGCTTTTGTTTCAAGAAGCAAACACGTTCCTCTTCTTCAGAGAGCCTCTGACAAAGCTTAGAACACATCTCCTTTGAATCTGCCAAATCCAATCTCAGAGACTGAATCACTTCCTCTGCTTGTTTAATATCTGCGGCCTGCACATAGAGGAGTTCTCCCTTCCTCAGGTTAGTTTCTGTTGATTCACTGAGTTGGATGTCTTTGTACTTCAAGTTGTTAAGGTTACTAACATTCAGTTCTGACAATCTATTGAAAATTATAAAAGCAATTGTTGCACATATTGAAGCTTCACTGACATGACGTTTTGCCAGCTTCAATTCTTCCTCCAGCTCACATATCATGGAAGATTTTTCTCTTAATTGGGACTTCAAGAGGAGAATTTGCTTCTCCTTTTCACTACAGTCTTGCTGGTGTGCTTCATTAATTGCTAATGCTGCTCCTCTCAAAGACTTAAGCATGGATTCCACATCACTTCTTTTGTTGTTTGCTTCCTCCAAACAATTTCCAAGTTCTTCAATCAATATTTCTTTTTCATATATGGTCCTAATTAACCTACCAACTTGCTCAGCAATCCAAACCCTTTTTGATGGTATGGAGCCAGAGATAAGATCAAGCTGCTCGGAGGCATCAGTGATTGCCTCTTGTCCATTAAGAAGAATTTCTTCCATTTCAATAGATAATGATTCCCATTCTTCAGATAGCTTTCTGAGCTCTCCTTCTTTCTCCTTGAGCAGTTCATCTAAACTTCTGTTATCTTCTGTTAAAAGGCAAAGCTGTTCCTCCAACTTCTTCATTGTCTCTTCAGTTTCTGTCTCTTTCAAATGACACTCTTGGATCTGTTGATGAAGAACAGAAAGTTCTTCCTGCATACAGACAATAACCTCAGCAGTTTCAGCTTCAACCTGCTGCCGAACTTCATCCCTTTCTTCTTCGCTGGAGGCCTTAAACGCAGTATCATTTTGGTACCACATATTCAATTTTTTAGCCTTTTCAAGAGAATCTTGCACTCTTTTCAACTTCGTCTCCAAAGTGGAGCCTTCATGCTTTAAGTCGTTGGACGAAAAATCTCTGGACTCCTGTCTAGATATTTCCTCTCTTAAACCAAGTATTTGAAGATCCTTTTCACTCAGAAGCTTCACATAGTTACTGTTACTTCTCTTCAGATCTTCCATCTCACTGATTTCTGATACTTGCTGAGACTCGAGAGCTTCAAGAACTAACCTTGCATCTTTCAGCTCAAGAGCGGCGTCTTCATATTGTTTGCTAACAAGCAAAATTTTTTCTTTTGCCAGTTCAAGATCTTTACTTAAGCGCAATGTCATTTCTTCTGCTTCTCCACGAGATGACCTCTCCTCTTTGAGAATAATCTTCAAAATGTCCAATTCAAGCTGCAATTCCAACGTTTCTTCTGCATGTCTCTTCGGTGAAGTAGCATATGCACTATCCAATTCATTTTGTAGTCCCTTGCAATTGTTAGAAGGCTGGAAATTAAAAATGAACTTTTAATCATAATCCCGTGCATGCATGCTGTACAGTAAAAAGCAAGGAGAAATTCGCAGCACATGGACGCACAATATATATAACACTGTGCATTGT
Source organism: Erythroxylum foetidum (assembly GCA_026546835.1). NCBI lineage: Eukaryota > Viridiplantae > Streptophyta > Magnoliopsida > Malpighiales > Erythroxylaceae > Erythroxylum > Erythroxylum foetidum. The sequence goes on from JANZLF010000222.1 coordinate 38,490,943, forward strand.
ACTACAACGCGAACAAGCACCTTCTAGGAATGCCTCATCTTATAGCTTCTCATTCTCTCTCTTCCAATAATACATAGTGCAGCTATGTAAGAAAACTATGCAATTTGTTTAAGAAAACTACCTTCATGGGTTTAACATTGCCATCCTGGTCATTGTGTTGAGATTTGAGATCGTCTAACAAACAATGAAAATTCTCTGTCTGTCTGCGAACAGATAAAAATTGCATCACTAGAGCTGAAATAACTACAAAATCAAAAGGATTCCAGTCCAAAATGTACATCTGCAATTTCACTGGTCAGCTAAACAAATTGCACACAGGATTGAAATTCCTCACCTGCGAAGTTTTTGGTTTTCCTCCAAACAAGAATTTAGTTTATGCTTGCAGTCCTCAAGTTCATCGAGTGTGTTCATTAGCTGCAATAATGATAAAACAGGGTATTCAAGGAAAAATTGGCCGCTCAAACATTAGCTTTCAGTCAGTTAAGGCGTGTTAAGGAATTTTAACAGAGTTTTTAGAGACAAAAAACTAAGAATCTGAAAAAGGTAAAGAATGTGACACACCTGAGGTTGGCTGCTCAAATTTGAAAGTTTAGACTGCATAGGTCTTCCATCAAGAAATTGAAGCAGCTGCGCGTATGAGGCTATTTTATTAAACGGATTCTACTCAACAAATCAAATGTTTTACTCCAGACCAGATAAGAAAATAAAAACCTGCTCCCGAAGTTTGGTTAATTCGTCCAGGAGTATCTCTCTTTCCCCTTCTTGATAGAACTCTTGAAATCTGCAAATTCAAACTCAGAAAATAAGTTTATCAAACATCACTTCTCTGTTTAAACAAATCAAGCATTACCTCCTGAGCTGGTCCAAAAGCCTGATATTCTCCAGAGCAAAGCGTGTTACTTCAGGATTTTTATCAACTTTAGCTTGAAGCAACTGAATCTCTTCGCATAGTGCTTTGTTCTCATCCGAAAGATAGGCATCTGGTTGTAAAGAGCCGCTGAGAAGGGATTCCATTCTCTGAATCTTGTTTTCCCGAAATCTGAGCATCATTTTAGTGCTCCTGGTGTCTTCTTCTCTTTGGCGAACCTGACAAAGTAACATCACATAATTGAGCTGCCATCTAATTTGCATAGCAACTGCATCAAATAAGTTAATATATGAACAATTGATACCAAACGGTTCAAGTGCTCAATTTCAGCCTCAAGTTTCTTGATATCAGTCTCTGCCATTTGCTCTCTTCTCAGTGAACCAGCAAGTGTATTCTCCATAGATTTTAGCTGTTTCAAATTGTTTGGAGAGGCATTACCATGGAGAAGAAGTAGGTGATACATTCCAGTTAATAGATTCAAATTCATGCAAAGGCAAACAAACAACAGTGTTTTAACTTGGAGGAAATATAATGGTGCTTGTAATATTTCATGTTGCTAACCACCACTGTCTTTCAAATTTAAGAGAGAGGGTAAAATGGATGCAGAAGTTTCACATATCCAGCATCAGTTATGGAAACACTTATCAAGAGCTAGATTATTATTGCATCACCACAAATTTACCTGCTTAGTAGACAATCTAACACTGCCTTTGGATTCAAATTCGAGCGAATCATTGATCTGCTTTCCGTCCATTTCATATGTATTACCTAGGCAAGCACTATCTTGAAGTCTTTTTGTATCATCGACAGTTGAATCAAAAGACAAAGATCTGAAGACGTTTTGACGTTTCAAGACAGAGAGCTCTTCCTGTTCCAGAAACAAGGCAGAAAAGGTTAGTTATAAGCTCGTCGGGGCCACAGTAAATTGCCACTGCTACTATTGTGAAACTTGGATCTAGGTTTCCAAACCTTTAGTAGCCGTATCTGATGCTGCAGTGCAACAACATCACCATTGGAATCTTCATTCACCACAGCCTATACCATGACAAGAAATGAAAACTTAAGAAAACTTGATCAACGCCTATAATAAAGCTAGTGACTATGTCTAAACCCCTAACAAACTTACATTATTCTGTATAAGTTTTGCTCGTTGAGCAAACTTTAGAGTGTTTAGTGTTTCTGTTGCGCAGCTGAAAAAAACAGAAAGATAGAAACCCATCTTTTAGTGATGACGTGCAAAGATGAAACGATAGTAAGGAAGTTGCAAGTAAACCAACCCAATAGAAGGGCTGACATTGGCAATGATCATTGTTTTTGAGTTGCCACCTAGGGAGTCCTACATAAGATTAATTCCAGATACTACATCATAATCAGAAATTCATAACTACAAACATCTAACGAGTGAGCATGAATTAATTCTAAGAAACCTGAAGAAGGAATGTCAATCTTGAGTCCCTATAAGGAACGTGTCTTGGCTTCCCATTGGCTACATCCACTAGAATCATTATAACATGCCTAGGGAAAATGGAGCGTAAACCATAAAATTGATAAAGGAACCAAGAAATGAAACAAGACAGAATACTATAAACAAAAAATGTGCATAATTTTTGGTAATTGCACTTGTACCCTAATGTGGACAGCGATTTGTTGATATTTGCAGCTTCTTTTAGACGGTCACCTTCAGCACCTGAGCTTTTCTGTCTGTAATTAAGTAGTATTAGGCAAATATGTCAAACTTATAGAGTTCTAAAGAAACTCCAATTCCTAGTTCATTACCTTTCCGAACCTGCAAGATCAACTAAGTTTAATCTTGCAAACCTTAGATTAGTTGTGGAATCCTTTTCCCACCTACTCTCAATTACACATGTAAAAACGCTGTGCGAGCGACTGCTCTCTCTGTTCATGTTCGTTGCTGCTACTTTCCGATTTAAAGAACCCTGCATGTGATAAGTTGTTCTATTAATGGAGTTGTTCTATTAATGAAGTGCAGAAATAGAGAAATAATTATGTTACAGACAGAGAGAGAGAGGTAACCTGCATCAAGAGCTTTATTATATCACTCACACTCTGGACCTCAAATTCTGAGAGGTTCTCTACATAAACGCCTTTCTTGACATCCTCCCGCAGCTACAAGGTGCAGAAAAGCACAACTTAACAAACTGAGAATGGGAAGCATCTGAAAAGTTCTTCTTAATGTAGTCGAGACTTACCAGCAAATTGGTGGATGAAGGATCGAGAAGATCTGCAATCTGTTCATTGTATATCTCTAAAAATGAGCACTTGCAATTGTATTTCAGTCTTTCATCCCTCCGACTTTCCTCTTCCTGCAAGAAAGATGGAGTTAACACGCTAAAAGAATAAAAATGCAATCCAAACAATACAACAAAATACCACTATTCTTATATATGCAATGTCAATAAACACAAATACTCTTGCATGCACATTTCACAAATCAAAGATTTGAGGAAGTTACAGCTTGTATCCTTGCAAACAGGAATTCGAATATTCGTGGTGTCATTCCACGGTGAGGACTGGGATTGAACTCTAAACCATCAATTTCACCTAGCATTGTATATGTCTTCCCACTTCCAGTCTGCAACAATATGAAGTAAAGTCATACTGACCTGATATCCAAGGATTGAGAGAATTGACAGAAAAAAAGGGAAATGGAATTGCATCTTAGCCCCGTGTACTCTATTTAGCACGAGCCTTAATGAAACAACAAGGTGTTTGATGTTAGATTCAAATACCTGTCCATAAGCAAACATACAACTATTATAACCAGATAAGCAATTCTCCACCATTGGAAGACCAGCCATCCTGAAAAGCATTTCCTGCGAATTACAAGCATGAACCAATTCTTAGCTGACGTGAAAATGCGTAGTTTGAAGGATTAAGTTACACTTTCTTGTTGCAAATCATACCTGATCCACTGTTTCACAAGCTACATGATCAAATGTGAATCGGGTTTCTGGTTGCCCAATCCATGTGATGCTCTGATCACTTTCTTGTTTCAAACATCTATTATAACCATTCATACCCTTCTCCACGGTATTGAGAGGACGCACACGTATAAGAACCTAAATCAAATTCATCAACCGTGAGTACCCGTTGCCACTTTCTTCAGTAACGATTTCTATTATTTAACAATATGCTTATATGCATTATAAAAAAAAAGGTACCAAAGCAAACCAGAACTAGAAACCACCTGTACATTGTGATCCATCCAGAATGATGGATCCTCTTTTAGGTCAAAATGAGGAACTTCAATAGTATTCACAATAGTAGTACTTGGCCCACCAGAAACTGGAACCCCTCTACACAAAGCAGCAAAACCCCCTGTACGCCCGCTTCCATTGCTCCCATCAAACTTGCTCCTAAACCCTGAACTAGGAGGAGGCTTGGAGACACTCTTGTTCGGTGTGCTTTGTGTCGAATTACTCTCTGAATAACTCGAAGCAGCCTTCCCCACAGTCCTAGTTGTCCTTGGAGTCATGTTTGGCAAACCTCCTCTGCTCAACTGCATTGGATAACTAATCACTTCATTTCCCGATTCTCTGGGCAAGGAATTGGGTTCATTCTTCGGCTGCGCCCACCCGAATCTTCTCTTTCCAACTACCCCATGTTTATCTGGCGTTCGCATAGGCAAGATGGGATCAGAACCTCTGGGCTTTGGCTTAGTTGGTGTTCGATCAATCCTGCTTCGACCAGCTACATCCTGTTCATGTTTCCCCGCAGGATTTAAACTTGGCATTGGCTCTTGGATCGTGTTCAGCGGAGGTCTAGATGACGAGTCATTGCTCGACTGACTCGCTAGCGAATCCCTAGGATTCACTGGAACATTCTCCATCTCCTCATTGTGCTTGCCGGAGTTTCGCCGCAGGAATTTGAAATCTCTCAGCATTCTGCAGATATAAAGATAGTCAACAACTGAAAAATGATTCGAACTTTGAAACTTCCAGACAAATTTAATAGAAATTTTGGAACCTGATGAGTTAAGAGTACCTGAAAGTTGAGTTGAAAAAGAGAATGCGAAGATTTATGGTGGGAGAAAAAAGGGAGCTGACTGGAGCTGGGTTTTTCCAGGGTTTAGTAAAGCAACAAGATTTGGCCACTCAGAACCAACCAAACATATTAAAAATCATCGTTCATTGGAAAATGGAAGCTGCTCTCTCGCTCTAGTCTCTCTCTTTCCTCCCTCTACTTCTCTTCTAGCTTTGCTTCGACTTGAACAATGGGTTTAAGCAATAAACATGGGGAATGGGATTAGGAGAATTTTGGTGTTGTGAAAATGGACGTTGGCGATTGAGTGAAGATTTCAAAATGGACGGCTACGAGAGCATGGCGGTTCCGGGATTTGAAATGGAAAGGGGCAATATAATCACGCCCTGTTTTCAAAATTCAACGGCTATTTTTGCCAATATCGTACAATTATATTTAGGAATTAGGACACTTTTTCGCGTTTGCCTTTCTTTCCTCTCCTCCTCTTTTTTATTTCATTCTGAAGGATAAGGGAATAAAACCTCGAGAAAATTAAAAAAGATCTTAAATTAGATAAAAAATTAATATAATTAACTTTCTATCAATAAAATATTACCTCAAAATATATAAATATGGATTTTATTGTCACACGACAAGTGTAATATACCATTTGAAATATATGAATTATGACCTTTACCATCACATAGTCGAGAGATTAACTGTCTGATTAATTTTTAAAAAATTAATTATATGACATTAAAACTCACTTTATATTTAAAAATATAAAAATAATATCATATTACCATTGACATACTATTTAACTAACAGGAAATTAATCCAATTAAATTTTCTATCCTTTAAGATTTATTTAAAATATTAAAATTTTAAATACACTTTTGGGCCAGAAAGATAAATATTCTTTTGTAGAGAAAAGCAATAAAATTCAAACAAAAGGAAACACTTTGTATTTTGATGGTATTCATTTATTTTAAATAGTATGAAAAAAAAACTACTGAACTAAAAACTTATGTTTGATTAATTATAAAAAAATACCTGTGTGGCTTCTTTTGGTGGGAGTAGTTTCTGTCTTTTTCTATAGATGATTAGTGCCAATTATTCATGTCAACAGTCTCTAAACTGCAAAACCACAATGTTTTAGTGTATATTAATAAAAGTAAAGAGGTGGTATTTAAAAAAGTTTAAAAATAAAAGACTAATATGATAAATTAGAAAATTCTAAGAGAGTCCTACTTATTTAACCCAAAAAATAAAAAGTAACAAGAAGAATAACAGGGATCAAACTCATAAAGTTAGAGAAAAGATCATCTATCCAGTATTACTCTGTCTTATTCTGTACAATAAAATCTTAACTATTTATTTCGTAGGATCCACGTGGGATCTATGCGTAATTTACGCGGGACTTATATAAATTAATGGCTAAAATTTATTGGACAGAATAGGACACCATAATATTAGACAATTATGGACTCATATAGTTAGAAGCCACTGATTCAAGCTACATTAGGGTCCCTCTTTTATCCTAAGCTGGCTCCGTGTTCATTATGGAACTTGTCATGTCTTTATTAAAAGGCTCAACCCAATTTGTAGCTTTCTGTATAATCAATTTTTCAATATCATGCTCATCCAGAGTCCTTGAGCCTGTCGCATCTATCAGACTGGATACACTTAACTCACAGAGCTACCCATAAATCACCTGTCTCCATCATCAACTGTTTCAGGGATAAAGCAGTATATTCTCCACATATTTGGCCTTTGGGATCATCCAGGAGCCAAATTAAGCTTACAACCCAATCTTTCGATTCCCAACCAACACCGAACAAGAAAAGGGTATCCTTTCTCTCCTCTTGTCCAGCTGTATATATATCTTCAGCTTGAAAATGAAGGCCGAACAGGAGAAAAGAAGCTGCCAATGGGCAAGAGCTATACCTGGAAACGCACTTTTGGTTAGTTGGTTGGTTTGTTTCGTATTGTAGTAATGATGATACAGAGATTGGAGATGTGCATAGCACTTGTGAGATTGGCCATGGAGTTTGTGATAGTTGTAGTTCAAGCTATTCGCATAGTCATGGAGGAGAACAGCTCACCCCAGCTTGCAAACCGCTCTTTTGCTGCTCCTGTTCCTTTTACCTGCTTCCTCCCATGAAAAACCGACAATGCCTTGAAGGTTTCTCCATCGGTGCAGCACATTTTGTTTCAGGATCTTGTTTTTTTTTTTTTTTGGTTTTCGTTATTTGTAAGCTAGCTAGATGGGATGTGTAGATGTTGGAAAGAAGAGAGGTGTTAGGCTTGTGAGTGACATTAGTTTATAAATTCTGTATGCGTTTCGGTTACTTCAGTTTTTTGTATTGTTTACACTGGCTGTACATTTCCCACTGATCTGCATTGTGCAAGTAAAAAACTTTAATGTAGCTTTTACTGAATTAGATAAAGAATGAATATGATGTATGTATTACCTGTCTGTTATGGAATTTTGTTTTTACATAGGAGAAATCTTCGGTTCTTTAAATCCAGAAATTGTAACCTATGTTTTGGATATTATTGAGTTAATTCCAAGCTTTGTTCTTTTTGAGATGACGCATCCAAAAATGTCACGCTTCATTCCCAGATGCTTTTTCTGATCAATTTGCTGGTTTCATTGTTATAGCGTTGCAAGTGTTAAGAAATCACCAACAAATTTCTTAGAGACTTGTAGAAAATTCTAGATTTAGGAAAACTCTAAAATTGTAAAAGAAAAAGAAAAATCTAGAAAAATCTTGTAAGTGGGCAACTTGCAAATCTAGAAGCTTCTTGCAACTCGTGCAAGTTGTCAAGTGACAAGTCTAGAGTCTTCTAGGTTGATGACGCTTGTCTATAAATAAGCAATAACATCATTTGTTGTGAACCACATAAGAAAGTGAAAGAAGTGACTTGAGAGAAAGAGAAGTTAATAGAGAAAAGTGTGAGTGTGTGTAGTGTGTCTTCAAAAGTCTTTCGTTTCCTCTTGTTTTGTATAAATCCTTTAGTATTTTGAGTCTTGTATTTGCGTCCGTTTCTTAATAAAATTATCGTCGTTTTTTTAACAGCAAGGGTTGTGAGATTTTATTCTTAAACATATTTATCTTGCTAGAAAAATATAAGAAGTGTCAAGAGGATAGAAAACATTTCACTTTCTAGCATCTTTAATTTGATGGTAAGTTAAGGTTACCCCTAAACTAATTAGATTAGGTAAAATAATCAAATTGAATTCTAAGGTATTCGACAAAGTTTTTTTTTTAAAATTCAAAGGTTTTAATATGTTTAACATTTTTAAAACGTTTTTTTCAAACTATAATAGAATACTAACAACTCTATTTTATCTTTTTCATTCAAGATTTTTTTAAATAATATTTTGTAAGGCCCTTTGCGAGGTGGACTTCTCAACTGGTTTATACGATAAAAAAATATCTCATACATGTTTGTCCTGTGAAATTGGGGAAATTATGTTCAAATCCCTAATTTCTCATATATCCAAATCAAAGAACATATGTACCTTCTTCTTCTCGTAAGCTAATCCTTAATTTCTCATATACAAATACCTTTGCTCTCTTGTCTAATTTGTTGGACTTTTCATGATAAAACAAAACAGTGGTGTCTTTTCATTGACATGTCATATCTAATACAAGTTGTATGGGATAAAAGGAATATGAAAATATTCGAGGACACTGAGAAACAACTATCAAGGATATACAAACATACAATCAAAGTAATCAAGTTACATTATGTCACCTTTAAAGATAAAATGCAGATTAGCTCAAGTCTTATGTCATTATGGGATTAATGATTAGCATGTACACTTGTGTTTGATCCTTTGTAATACTATCATGGTGGTTTGTTGACCAATTCATTTGATGGGATGGTTTATATTTGCAACAATTGTTATTGCCTTTTATGGCTTAATCTAAGTTACAATTTTTCAAAAAAAAAATAGTTAGACTTTTCTTATCTCGTTCATCTCTTATCTCATCTTGTCCCTTCTCATTTTCGTTGGTGGCCACTTCTTTGAGGGATTTACAAGTATCAAAGCTTTTGGTTGTGTCCTAACTTGTTAGCAGTGTTGCATGTGTTTTGTTTGAGGGACACTTTAGTATTCTATGTCAGTATTATCGTCTTGTCTATTATCCAATACTTATAGTTCCAACTTGTAGTCTCTACATTAATGATGGATAAAGGTAGTGTCTTCTAACCCGCATTGTCCAAAATTGTAGCAATTGCATCAAGAATAAGGCCTTTTGTCCTCTATATTAACATTTTATGATGAAAATTTATAATTTCTGGTCACTCTTAATACTTGTACCAACGAAAATAAAAGTTAAAGACATTTTATGATTAATTATTCATTACTAGTATGTTGAATATTAATTATTCATTACTAGTATGTTGAATAACTCCATATGTTGTATAAGTTCAAAGAAATATAGTATGTACTCAAACTTTCATTTTTGCCATTTCATGTCTCTTTCACTAAGTTTTTTGTTTTAATGGTCCATGCTTTATCATAATGAATATTTAGTTTGATCCATTCTTGTATACCATGATCTAATAAGGATAATTAAGAATAAGCAAATAAGTAGGTGGTTAAAAGTCTAAAAATTTATGTAAAACTTGGAGAAATTTTCATTTCAATTTGGATGTAATTAGGTTTCTTTATATCCTAAATATGAGTATTAAACTAGAGAAAACTACTTTCACTCAAAAAAATCAACCAATTCTGAGTTTACTCATATCTTACTTGTATAAAGGAAAATTATAGTTTAAAGTGGATAGGTTGCTTAAGTCTTTTGCATAGGCAAGTTAGCCTATTTTATATTTAGGTATACCAAATGTCTTAACTACTTGAGTGACATTAGTAAGTCGTTGTAGTACCATTAGTAGGGAAAGATAAATATGGTTATAGTATATTGCCAACTTTCTCATGCTCAATTTCCAATGGTATAAAAACTTTATTTATTTATCTATAAATATTAATATGACATCTGTTCCTTGGATGGCAATAGTACCTTGGACATAGTTGTATTATGATCTCACCTTTACCTTCCTTATATAGTTGATTAAACATATAAAGATTTCATCCAATATAGAAATTTTCCTTTTCTTTTTCCATTTTGACCATTTTTTAACTTTCTTGCTATTTCACTTTAGATATTAATAAATATAAAAACTATCAACTTCTAAGAGCTTTATATTCTATAAGCAACTTGAGTATATATTTGAATAATGGACAAATATATGATATGAATACCAAAGATCTAACAATTAGATAAATGTTACTTTAAGAATTTAGTTCTAGCATTACATAAATATATGATGCTTTGCCTATTTGCGTTAATGACTAACATAAAAATAACTAAATGAGATGTATATGTTCTTAACAAGTGTTAATAAATCTTAGTTAGAGGAAAGAAAAAGATAGACAACCAAATATGGGAGTTATAGGAGTGAAAAACCTAATTAGATAGATAGCTCTAAGTCTCATCATTTGAGAGGAATTGCAATTACATCATTAAATTATATAAATATAAGTTTATATTTATATAAGATTGTCCAAATTAGAGAATGCAAACTATTCTTTGTTGAATAGTTGTGAAATTTTGATCTTAACTTTTACTTTCTAATTTTTGCAAAATTATATGTACATATGTTGGAAATGAAAATTACATTATGAAGCTATATAAATATAAGATTATATTTATATAGGATTGTCAGAATAAGAGAATGCAAACTATTCTTTGTTAACATAGTTATGAAATTCTATTTTTATGTTTTACATTCTAATTTATGCAAAATTATATATAGATATGTTGCTCTAGTTTTTTATTACATTCCATTTTCTTAAAATTGGTTTCCATTTTTTCTAAGGGAACGATCATGTTTTGCCTATATATGTATATATTTATAAATCTATATGTAATTATATACTTATCATTTTAAGGGCTCTAATTACTCAATTTGGAAGCTTGAAATTAAATTATGGTGGCCATTTGAAGCCAGATCCTAAGTTGACTTATTAAGGCATTTTATGATATTGTTTTGAGAAATTTGACTTTGATTTTGTCAATTATAGCCAAATTTGTGACATAGGAAATGACCTTAGGTTCAAAGAGTTAACATTTAGATTCAATAATTCTTTAAAGACTCATTGAGTCTAATGATAGTTATATTAGGTTAATTAACCTTTTGAGCATATGTGGGAAAATTGAGGTATATTCTAAATATAAGTTTGACATTCTAATATTAGCTCTAGAAGTTTGGCTATAACAGGCAATAGTGATAATATTTGATGGGCAAGTTAAATATGATGTTAATGCAAGGCCTGGTGGGGATGTTGAGGCTAATGTCAATGTGGGGCTTACTTGGGACGTATATAATGATAAAGAAGATACTAATGCTAAAAATGATGGTAGATGGTGGAGTTTTTTCATATAATGAAGATTATAATGAATTAGTAAGAGGTTAGGATAAATTTGATGTTTTAATTACAACTGGCCACCAACTAATTGAGATTGGCTCTATTAAATATGAGTACTTCCTTCATAGTAATGAATACCCTAGGGGAGAGGAGTCTGGGGATTCAATTAAAAAGCCTAATATAGGTGTTAGACATCAAGTAGGCAATGGAACATCATAATGGGCGTAGGCATGGAATATGGCAATGGGGAAAATTTTAAAGATGTTATAGAGTATTTAGTAGCTATATAATTTAATGTAAGGTGGAAAGAAAGTAAGTCTAAGCAAATTAGAGTAAGATGTATTGAAGGATGTAAGTGAGAGTTATATGTAGCATATGACAGTAAGAATAAATGTTTCAAAATTAAGACACATAGATCTGATCATACATGTTTCATAACAAAGAAAAACCTAAAATGGTATCAACCAAGTTTGTCAGTAGACACTTCAAAGAAAAAATTCTTGAGAAGCCTAGCATAACCACTTATATAAATATTTAAAAATATAGGGAAAAGTTGAATATATTATGTGCAAGCATGAAGTTAAGGAACGAGAGAGCATAAAACTTCTTGTGAATATTCTACACTTCAAGGTTATATCCATTAGTTAAAACTTAGCAATCTTAGTTCAACTATGGAATTGAAATTTATTAAAAATTTTAAAATATCACATTGTTGCAATTTAAAAGGTTATATATTTGTTTTGCATCATCAAAAGTTGGATGGAAACATTTGGGGGCCATACTTGGTGTGAATGGTTACTTTCTAAAGATTGAATTATAAGGGCAACTAATCAGTGTAATTTAAATGAATAAAATAAAGTTATGCATTCTATAAAATAGGTTATTATGAAAGTGGAAAATCCTGATTCATAGACTTAGTTCTTATCACTGTTATTAGCTAATTTGAGTTAGAATATGGGAACGTAATCACCATAATATCTAGCTAACATACAAAAGGTAGATGCATCTTTTGTTCGTTATTTGATATAATATAGCTTTATTATATTTATCTTATAATCTAATGTATACTTCTTTTGATTGACTTGTGTATTATTGAGACCACATTCCAAATGTATATCATAAATTGTGTGCCAAACATATTTATCATAAATGGAATGCAAATTAGAGTGGAAAAGACTTAAGGATGTAGTTTAGGCATGTTCATGGTCAATATATATTAAAGATTTTGATAAGAAACTAAAAAGATTAAACAAAATTAAACTTGGGTGTGCTTTTGCTTTACTTAAAAATATAAAGAATACTTGGGATAGGTCATACCAATCATTTAATTCAAAGTTTCCAATTATTAATAATAACATAAGTGAGGCTTTCAATAAATATAAACTATTAGTGAGGGATAAACTAGTTATTAGTATGCTAGAAGCCATCAAGACAATGATCATAAAGAAGTATATTGAAACAAGTTATACACGTTTGGATAAAAACTAGATATTACACCTACAATTGTCAAAAAGCTTGAAAAATAACAAAGGAAGCAAAACAATAGAGAATTATGTGGAATCAGAATGGAGCCTATGAGGTTTTTGAAGGAGATACAAAGCATATTGTCAGACTAGCAAGAGACGATTGTTATAGCTACAAAGCATGAGAACTATATGGTCATCCGTTCAAATATATTATCAATGTCATCAATCACTCCAAAAAAAAGACATAAGGCATTTTATTAATGACTACTACAAAAGGGCATTTTCCTAAAGATGTATAATCAAGTGTTATAGCCTATTAGGGGCTAATATTTTAGCTAGAAAATGATTATAAGCAGATTTATCTACCAACCAAGAGGATGATGTGAAGAAGGTGGAAGAAGGTAAGAAGTAGAGATAAGAATAAACCAACAGAAGTGCCAGTGCAGGCAAAATGTTATAAAAGGGTCTAGTACAGAAATATAGGAAATGTGGAACTTCAAGACATAAGAGTCAAAACTGTAATATAATAAGACCTAATAAAGATCCTGTCAATGTAAGTAACTACTAGTTTAGCATTATCTTTTTTATTTAGTTTTTTGCATTAATATTATACATAATATATTATAGATATGAATAACTTCAATAGAAGGGCTTACAACTAGAAAAGTATTAATAAGATCAATGTCAATAGAGGGACATTCACAGGTAAACTAGCATTGAATATGACATATATTATTTCTTTGATTATATGAAATATGCTAATCCTTTGATTTTTTTTCCAACAAACTCACATTTAAAACAACTTGTGAATTAATCATCAATGAAAACAACGTCTTAGTAAAAATCTCACTAAAATGTAAGGTTTGCAGAGATCCAATAGTATCCAGCCTTACTCTTAACTAGTAGAGAGACAATTTTTTATAAACCCACAAAAAAAGAAAAAAGAAAAAAGGTTTTTGAGAACTGTTTGAAGAAAACAAAAATAAAAATAACCAATAATATAAATAAATAATACAATAATAAAAATATAAACAAAAATACATAGACTGATAATTAAAAAATAATAAAATAAAGATTAAAAATACTAAAAGGAAGTACTATATATAAAGATTTTAAGCCTAAATACAAGACACAATAATCGAATGAAAGGTTCAAAAGACTTATGAAAAAAGAAAAGGACCTCTTTATGTAGGATCTTTTACTTGTATCCTAGTTTGTCAAATTTTCCTATTGAGGGCCAAGTCCTTGGTAAGCACCTCTTTATGTAGGATCTTTTATTTGTATCTTAATTTGTCAAAATTTTCTATTGAGGGATAATTCCTTAGTATTCAGCATGTAAGGAACACCTTTGGGATCGGGATGTCTCCTCTTAACATGTCTGAACCACATAATCCTTGTCTCCTTAATTGACCATAATTATTAGCCGCCCTCAATTTACCTCTTCACAATACGTTCATGACTTTATCTCTTCTTGTAAGGTTACATATCCAACGGAGCATCTTCACCTTCTCCATTATTAACTTATGACTATACATATATTTAATGGGCCAACACTCTGCCCCATAGAGCATACTTGACTTAATTGCTAAAAGAAATATTTTACCTTTTAGCGTTAGTGTTATCTTCTTATCATATAAAATTCCTGATGCGCCCCTCCATTTAAGTCACCCTAACTTGATACAATGAACTATATCTTCATATATTTTTTCATTGCTTTGGATGATGGATCAAAGGTACTTAAATTAATTTTCTTATGGCATAATTTTTGAATTAATCTATATCTCTACATCAGATGCCACCTTATGGCCTACAAGGTTATACTCTAAGTACTTCGTCTTAATCCTACTCAATTTAAAGCCTTTAACTCACATTTAAAACAACATGTCAATTAATCATCAATGACAACAATGTCTTAGTAAAAATCTCACTAAGATGTAAGGTTTGTAGAGGTCCAACAGTATACAGCCTTACTCCTAACTAGTAGAAAGACAATTTTTTATAAACCCACAAAAAAGAAGAAAAGAAAAATAGTTTTGAGAACTGTTTGAAGAAAAAAAATATAACCAATAATACAAATAAATAATACAATAACCAAATATAAACAATAATACATAGACTGATAATTAACAAATAATAAAATGAAGATTAAAAATACTAAAGGGAAGTACTATATATAAAGATTTTAAGGCTAAATACAAGACATAATAATCGAATGAAAGGTTCAAAAGACTTGTGAAAAAAGAAAAGGACCTTTTTATGTAGGATCTTTTACTTATATCTTAATTTGCCAAAATTGTCTGCTGAGGGATAATTCTTTAGTATTCAACATGTAAGGAACACCTTTGGGATCGGGCTGTCTCCTCTTAACATGTCTGAACCATATAATCCTTGTCTCCTTAATTGACCATCATTGTTAGTCACCCTCAATTTACCTCTTCACAATACATTTATGACTTTATCTCTTCTTGTAAGGTTACACATCCAACGAGGCATCTTCATCTTCTCCATTTTTAACTTATGACTATACATATATTTGATGGGCCAACACTTCGTCCCGTAGAGTGTATTTGATTTAATTACTAAACAAAATGTATCTTCTTATCATATAAAATTCTTAATGCTCTCCTGTATTTAAGCCATCCTAATTTGATACAATGAATTATATATTCATCTATTTTTCCATTACTTTAGATGATGGATCAAAGGTACTTAAATTAATTTTCTTATGGCATAATTTTTTAATTAATCTATATCTCCACATCAGATGCCACCTTATGGCCTAAAAGGTTACACTCTAAGTATTTAGTCTTAATCCTGCTCAATTTAAAGTCTTTAACTCTAGTATATCCCTCTAAATTTCTAACTTAACATTGACAATCTCTTTTGTTTTATCCACTAAAACAACGTTATCAGTAAATAACATACACCAAGGCATATCCCTTTGGATATTCTTAATGATCTTATCCATTACTACTATAAAAAGGAAGGGGCTCAATGAGGATTCTTTGTGTTGCTTGATATCAATAGAAACACACTCTGTATTTCTTCTTGTCGTCCTTACTCTAGTCTTAACACCTTCATACATTAGTCCATATATAGGTCATATGAACTCTCTTAACTTCTAAACACCTCCATATGACTTCCCTAGGTACCCTATCATGAGCTTTCTCTAAGTCAATAAAAATTATATGTAAGTCCCACTATTTTTTTCCTGAAATATTTCATTAATCTTCTAACGAGGTTTATAACTTCTGTTATGGATCTTCCTAGTATGAAACCAAATTGGTTCTCTGAGATCAGTGCATCCTTTCTTACTTTCTTCTGCATCACCCTCTTTCATAACTCCATGGTATGACTGAGTAGTTTGATGCCTCTATTGTTGTTACAACTATTCTCTACCATCTATCATTTTTGTAGACTTGAAGATTGCCGAAATGTATACCAATTAATCATAAATGTATAGCTAATCAAAGAAATATAAATGTAAGTTTTAAAATTACTTATTTACTTATATTTGTTGTCAATATTAAAGGTTAACATGATTAATGGACATTACATTCATAGGTTGTTTCACATGCTACTAATCCTACAAAAATGATTAAACATAAATTTAGGCATAAAGATCCAAGATCTTTCAAATTTTCTTTTAAAACATAAGGTATTAGGTTCAAATGTAAATCTAGTACTATACTTCAAGACAATTATAAACTATAACAACTAAAAGGAGAACAATAGTTAGGATTAGTGGCAAATAAGTTAACAAATCAAATACTGGATCATGTTTATTTCACATTTTGTTTTTGGTTTATTTTGTAAATCAAGTGAATTAATATGTTTATTTTGTATGTTAGCAATTGAATTTACTAGTATATTATTTCTTTAAAACTTAATCTTGTACTAGTATATTGTGAAACATATTGTTATTACTATTTTTAATTTCATGATTTTAATGTCCCTATATGCATATATTGATCTTTTTAACATTCAAACATCTTATTGTAGAAGATACGCAAGTTGATCACTTATTTGTTGGGTTAATACTTGATTTGGTTCTTAAAGATTGTAATTTCCATAATATATGTTTATTTTATTGTCTAGTATTAACACACTTTTTTAATGACCATCAATACTTATTTATAGATTAAATGTCTACTAGAGATTTTGAATGCATAATGCTTCATATAACTTTGGTTTTTCGATGGCCAAATTGGTTGCATATTGTATTTTTTAGGTTTTACTTATAGATACTTTTAATAATCCTCTAATTAAATGCTTATATGATGAGTTACTTAAAGTTCCTAGTCTAGAAAAAGCTAAAAAAAATACACATACAAAATATCACCTTGTGGTTAAAAGCTTAATTGTTTAATTGCATAATTGGTGATAACTTTTAGTCTTACTTATATAAAAAGGCGATTTTTCATTTTTTTCCCAACTTATGGCTTCATATAATCCAATTGAATAATTATGATAAGTGAATAATTAGTGATTCCATACATTCTTTTATAAATCTAGGAGTTGCATTCATACCTCTAACTCTTGTGCCCATTTATCCCCTGTTTTCTCTTGTCACTCACTTTTTCTTTTGTGAAAATGAAATCTGAAGTTGTTAGAAATTATTTTTTGAAAACAAAAAATCATGGATATGGCTAGTTGATGGTAAGGATCCAAATAATCAATATCAACTTCAAGTATCTTATTAAGAGTTCTAGAAATTTCCATTAACTTTTAATATCCTTTTGAATTAATTCAATAAAATATTCCTATCAAAATTTATGATCAAAATATAGAATAGTGTTAGATGGTGATAGAAAATAAATTTATAATTATCTTTTACCAAAATATCCCATATGGGTTCAATACAAGGTCTTAATCTCTTCCTGTAAAGCATAATTACAGATATTTATATATATGTTAATTATTAAAAAATTCTAAAATTTACACAATTTTGCAATTATAGCCAAAGTTTAAAAAATGGTAATAAAATACCTGATCTTTTAGTGTTTTTACAAAAATAAGCCAACATTAGTCTCTTTATTAATAGTGCTGACATGACAAATCATGCCCTTTATGCCTTGGGCGACACACGTGCTACAATGGCCGAGACAAAGGGTCGCAATCTCGCGAGGGTGAGCTAACTCCAAAAACCCGTCCTCAGTTCGGATTGCAGGCTGCAACTCGCCTGCATGAAGTCGAAATCGCTAGTAATCGCCGATCAGCCATACGGTGGTAAATTCGTTCCCGAGCCTTGTACACACCACCCGTCACACTATGGGAGCTGGCCATCTACGTTATGGCACACATAGGATGCATGTGTTATGCCAAAATCACGTCAAATTTTAATAAAATACTATTAAATAAAATTAAATAACAACAAAATAAATAAATAGTTACAAAAGCCTAAGTATCTTTTCTTTCTCTACCTTCTTCATCTACACCAATTCATTTAATCAACAACTCGCATTGTTGATGTTTTCACCTTTAGTGGTCTATCTCTCCATCTCATAGCACCACTCATTGGAGGTATAGCACCCATCATCTTAGTTTTCTTTAGTGGTTGCTCACGGGCCTTCTCTATCCCACATAAGCTGGGACTTTCATGGTAGTTCATTAACACATTACTTATGGAATACCTTAGAATAAGGAGGTAAAGTAACGATTTATTATTATTGTTGTGGCGATTGTGCATTGCATATTCCACGATGGATTGTAGAGGGTTAGTGGAAATTTTGGTAGTCACCATAAATTGAGAACATTTTAAAGGGATAAAATAAACTAGTAAGAAGAAAATGGAGTTGAGAACTTTGCAAAGGGAGAAAATAAGCTAATAAGAGAAAAGAAAATTAAGCAATTTTTTAATTTTATAGGTAATTATAAAACAAAAAATAAAAAAATCCTATACTTAAAAAATGTAAATTGCTATACGATAAAAAAACTTCCTTTTTTTCAAATTTAAGTCAAAAAATGAATTGGAACAAGATATGTTTAGCATTTGTGAGAACTTTTTGAATCAAGTAATATCGCGATTCAAAAGGTTCTCAATGTTGCCAAAGTCCTTTTTTTTTCTAGCTAGCTTTTTTTCTCCCTCTAAAAAGTTTGGAAAATTTTCAAATAAAAAAATTTGGCATTGTGTTTGTAATGAGTGAGTGAAGAAGAAGAGGGAATTTAATTACAGTATCAAAATCACCCTCAACAAGATAAAAATCAATTAGCTTAAAGTTTTAGGTGGGAGAAAGAAAAGTGTTTCAAGTGTGGCAGAAGAAGGGAGAAGGATAGGTTCAGTTTTTTGTTATTTAATTTTATTTAATATCATTTTATTAAAATATTATGTGAATTTTTCGTGACTCATGGCATCCTACATGTTTCATAACATAATTGACATAGTTTGTCACGTTAGCATCATTAACAAAGAGACTAATGTCGAGCTATTTTTGCAAAAAATTTGAAAGATCTAGTATTTTATTGCTAGTTTTTAAACTTCGAGCTATAATTGCAAAAGTATATGAAGTTTAGGATTTTTTAGTAATTAACCCTTTATATATAAACTTAACTTAATATTTCTGTAAAAAGTTGTCTAAATAATTGAATTGGACATAATGGTGACAATAAAATGAACTAACAAGCTTTCCCACCAAAAACATTTTTCTTCCTTAATTGTTATCACCATAACTAATTGATCCTGCACCTTCTAAGCATCCAATATAAGCATTCAAGTTAACTAACAAAAATTTGAAAAAATATTCTTATAGAGTTAAATTTCATCACATTATAAATATCACAAACTAAAATCTTTAATCACATTTATAATTATTTAATGATTTAATTTACAAAAAATTATGTTTAAAATAATAATTTATAAATTATTTAGTAA
>JANZLF010000222.1:38515265-38529102 GCA_026546835.1 Erythroxylum foetidum
AGGCTTTAAATTGTGTAATTTAGATTATGGACCTTCATATGTAATTTTTATATAATTAACATTTACAACTTGAGTCACACATTCAACCTTATATTTAATTAATTCACTTTCTATTTTTTATTTTGTGATAAAAATGCAATTACAAAGAATGTTTACAATTCAATTACCAACACTGAGTTGCAATATAGATCCCACTACTTTGCATGTCATGATTTCTTATTTTATTTTATGTTAAGGATTTATTTGTAAATATCAAAGCATTGTGAATATAATTGAATTCTTATAAAAATTTTAATAGTGAATACATATCTCTAATTATTCTTAAAACATAAATTAAAATATTAAAACTATTAAGAGAATAAAAAAATAAAATTTCTAGTGTTTCAAGTAAGAAACAACTCAATGTTGGTGACAATATAGTTCTTGATGATTATCTTTCATTAATAATATAGGAATAACTATATCATAAATCCAATTTTTTAAGAGTAATTAACAATCTTGTCTTCTAAATCTTGATTTACCTTTACTTAACAAGGTTTAGTGATTAAATTTTTATCAACTTACCTTGTCAAGTCATTCTAAAGGCTTCAAACTGTGTAATTTACATTTTGGAGCACATTATGTCATTTTTATATAATTAATATTACAACTTGATTCATACATTCAATCTCATTTAATTAATTCTCATTTTTATCTTTTCTTTTTTGTATAGAGATATGCAATTACAAAGAATATCAGTAGGTTGGATGGTTTAAAGTTGACAATTCAATTTAGTATTAGCTTTAAGTTACACTATAGATCTCATTACTTTGGGTGCCAAGATTTCCTATTTTATTTGATGTTAAGGATGAATTTCTAAATGTTTTATCAAAACATTTAGAATGTATTTGAATTTTTATAAAATTTTTAGAAGAGAATACACATCTTTAATTATTCTTAAATCATCATGCAAAATATAAAAACTCGTAAGAGAATTGAAACATAAAACTTTCCAATGCCTCAACTAAGAAGCAATCCAACAGTGGTGACAATACATTTCTTAATGGTAAGTTATAAGGTTATTTTTAATTAATGAGACTTGGGATTAACTATTTCTTAATCTAATTTTTTAAGAGTCACTACAATAAATACATAAATTTGTGACGGTTTTTAAAAAAATGTCGCGAATTGTTTAAACGTCACAAAAAGAGCCATATTTCTTCAACGTTTTATATTAAATGATTGCTTCGTTCTTAATGTTACTATAATTTTTATAAATCGGGTTTCAAAGTCAATAAACCCTGTTTTGGTTAATAAATGGCATGGCCCAAATATCACTTCAGCCATTATCCTTAATGCTAACCAGGAAAACCGTTATCTTACCAATAGATGCAAGTCACTTTCATCAAATTTTCATTACAGCTACAGGACATGTTTTCAAACAGTTACGATCTTCTGACTCCACAAAGTCAAGTCCTCATGATCATGCTTTGTTTATGTCAGTGGTATTTCATTGCAATCTTAAGTAGATGAACCCAAAGTTGTCTTGGTTTTGAGATCATGACCATGTGGTCAGACCCCAGAACCTCTAAAACTTGATTTGGTGGGTTCCTCTTGATCATCCATTCTACGAAATCCTTCTTTGCTAGCTTGTCTTTCTCGGAAATAATGAATACCCTCCTCACAGATCCGTATTTCTCGCTTGTCAGCACCAGTTTCCTTGACAGGTCTTCTTCAGTGAACAAACGTAGAGGTCTCACCAGCGTCGTCGCCAATGTCCAATCCTGAAGCAATAAGGTGGGGTATGTTACCAGTTGCTAGAAGATAATAGGGTTTCAGGAGTTCTTTAGTCTTTACCTCAATTGGGCTAAGCTGATACAATCTGGATTTTAACAACATAGGCCCCAGAATGAGAGTGGTTGGAGCATTGTTAGTTCCATTATCGTACGTATAGCGGCTGTCCATTAGAGAACCTGCGCTCCTGAACGACTGTGACCATAACGTGTCAACTTTGGCTATGCAAATCCATAGCAGCTTCTTTCTATTGCGATTTTAATTTTAAAATTTTAAATAAAATAAAAAAATATTTAATTATTAGTATTAATATATAATTTTTATTTTTGTTAATAATAAAATAATAAATAAAATTACAGGAAAATAAAATTTTTAATTAATTAATTAATTGTATCTTGAGCTCATATCATATTTATAAATATGTATCATACTTTACTACATAAATAAGTAAAAACTTGTAAATTGTTTATTTATAAACTAATATTATTTATTGATATATCAATAATATTCTTAAAATATGAAATTTATATACTTTTAATATATTTTAAATTTAAAATATATTTATAATTATTGTAAGAAGTGAAGTAAACTTTATATTTTTGTGTTTATAAAACTATTACATAAAGGAATATTTATTCATGAATTTACACAAGAATATACAAAAGAATGTTTTTTGTAATTAGTTATATAAATATAAAACGTATAAAACATATACGTTATATGTTAATATGTTCCATCAAACTCAAGATAGGAAACTGCAAGAATATAAGATTGCCAACTAATTGGCGATAAAGGGTATCATCATTGAAGAGAATCTCATCAATAACAAAGAGATAAACATTGGATTTAAGAGGAGTGACAATAGTCTTGGTATCAGTAATGCTTGATTGAGAGATAAGATCTGTGGCATTTTGGTTGTGAGAGATAATAGACGGCTTCATCATATAAAACTTCGAGACCCCAAAAACAACTCAAAGTGCCCAAATCCTTCATCTTAAATTGTTGATATAAAAATGATTTAAGAGTTGAAATGCCTCAAGTATCATCATCAGTAATTATCATATCATCAACATAAAGAAGAAGAAGAATGTACCTTTGAGTCGTTTTACGAATGAATAAGACATGATCATAATAGCTATATTGAAAACTAAGGAGACCAACGATGGAACTAAATTTGGCAAACCAGGCTTGAGGAGTTTGTTTCAATTTGTACCAGGCTTTGCAAAGTCGATAAACCGTATTGGGTGGATGATCATAACTAGGTAAATATTGTATGTGCACTTTTTCTATAAAAACACCCTTAAGAAATGCATTCTTAACATCCATTTGAAACAATGGTTAACGTTTGCTAAAAGCAAGTGTTGTAAGACTACGAATTAATGTTAAACGTGCTATATGAGAAAATGTTTCCGTATAGTCAATATCATACCCTTGGGTAAATCCTCTAGCAACTAGTTAGACTTTACATTACTCAACTAATCCATTAGTTCGAGTCTTAATTTTGTAGACCCGTTATAGCCAATGCCTTGAAAGTAAGTCAACCTTGTCCCAAGTATTGGTGCTAATAAGTGCCTATAATTTTTCTACTATTGCTTACTACCACAGAGGTTCAAAACTTGCCTCGCGATATATGTGAGGTTCATATAAGGAGAAAATAGTAAAATAAATATGAAAATATTAAAGACGAACAAAGGTTGACTTACTCAATTCCTACAACAAAGAACTAGTTGAGATATAGGAGGTTTGTTTGAAGGAGGTAATGGATAGACAAATGGTGGAGACATGGTGGGATCAAATGTAGGTTGTGTCGAACTGTTAGAACTATTATATGATCCTGTAAGATAAATGTTAGCGAACAAGAATATAGCAGGATCAAACAAAAACTGTCAAGAAGGTTCATTGACGTGAAATTTTGAAAGAGATGAGAACATCTTAGGGACAATGGATCCTAAAACCATTACCATTTGTATTCTATCCAATATCCTAGGAAACAACATAATCGTGCTTGTGGTTTTAGTTTGATATATTTATATGATTAAAGAATTTTGCTTGTGGTTTTAGTTTGATATATTTATATGGTTAGAGGAACAAAACAAACACTGCCAAAGATTTTAAATGATTGGTAGTTAGGAGCATGATTATATAAGCATTTATAAGGAGAGATATTACCTATAATAGGAGTAGGAATATGATTGATAGTATAGACATTTATATCTTCCTAAAAATCTAGAAAAGAAGAAGAAATAAAAAGAGCTCAGATAGTATCAAATATATGTCTATGCTTTCATTCAGCCCTACCATTCTATTTGGATGTACTAGAAAAGATCTTTAAACAACAGTTCTTTGTTGACTAAGAAAATGAGTGAAATATTTTTTTTTGTATTATATGGCAGTAACACTGTAACAGTGCACAAAGTTTTAATTTTGCAAGGAAATTGAGTTTGAATAAAGTTTACGAAGCGAGAATAAACAAGAAAAATTTTATAATTATGACATAAGAGGTAGATCCATTTGTATCTAGAGAAATCTTCAACAAAGATCAGATAATATCATAAACCTTCTATACTTTCATAAGGAGTATTAGCTAAAAGTTTATTATTAATGATTTTCATGATAACTATATAATATTTCAAAATTCAAAATTAATTTATTTCCTTATATAGGTAACGATATAATTCTTAAAAGGAAATGATATTATAGGATAAATGCTTCCTTTCTTGCATGAACCTTTTTAATAAACTTGCCTTATTAGAAATGATTACCTTATTAGAAATGATTAACATCCGGAAGGATCTTACTAATGCAAATAATTAGCTCTAGAAATTTTTGACAAAAATTTTCTCTTAACGTCTGAATATTGGAAGATTCTAGCTGAGATGATATTGAAGATTCGTTAGATACAAAGTCAACTCAAAATTAAAATGAAACAACGACTAGTTAAAGGAAATGTTTACTTAAAGAAGAGTCACTGCACCTACGAACAAAAAATAGATTTACGAAATACATCAACAGTACCAATATTCTTGAAAGTCATATTTATATCAAACTCCATGTGTTTTAGAAAGTGAAATCACTCTATTGAGAGAGACTGTTAAACCCTTTATATATATTTTTTGTTGAGAGCTTGTAGAGGCTTGTTAAACACTACGAGTGTGGAAGGTTAAAGAACCTTGAAAAAAAACTTGTGAGCTTGGAGAGGCTTGTGAAAATTTATTATTTATTGTTTTATAGTGAAATACTCAAGTTAAATACTTGGGGACTGAACGCAGGCTTCGTTAGAAGCCGATCCAATATACATCAATTGTGTCACTCCCTCTCTCTTTTAACTTTTAAATTTTTGCGTCATAGTGTATGTGTTTAATTCACAATAGGCTCCTTCACTTTTGGAATAGGCTCCTTCTGTTTTAGTATTGCAAGAGGTTTCTTTCATTAACAAGCTCCTTTCATTTGAAACGTTATCAGGCTCCTTTTATTTTTTAACAGGCTCCTATTTACAGACTTGTCTGTTAAAATTTAGCAAGTTCTTATTGTTTATACAAATTGATAGTAACTTACAAATTTTTTAAGCCTCACACAAGTTACCCCCTCTTGCGTGTGTTTGCTTTATCATTTGATATCAGAACAAGGTTTCACATTTAGTGTGTTTTACAGCACGTGATAGATCATGACAAACAATTTGAGATGCCTTAAAGGACAATCCATCTCAAAGCCTCCTTATTTTAATGGAAATAAATATTCTTATTGGAAAAAGAGAATGACCATTTATCTTCAATCAGTAGATATCAAAATCTGGCAAGCTATCAGAGTCACACCTCTTGTTATTGACAAGGTAGAAGTGTGGAATGATGTTGATAGAAGAAGCACACAGCTGAATGCCAAATCAAGACATTATCTAATCTATGCCCTATCTCTATAAGAGTATGAAAAGATATCCTACTATTCTACAGGAAAGGAAATGTGGGACAAATTCCAAGTTACTTTTGAAGGAATGAATGACGTAAAGATACTTAGAATAATTCTTTTAGTGCATCGATACGAAATTATTTGTATGAAATAGGGAAAAAATATAGACGAATTCTTCAGACGTTTCAACGTCATTATAGTGTTAAATAATTTGGGAAAGGTATATCCCAATGAAGAGCTTGTAACAAATATTTTAAGGTCACTGCCAAAAGAATAGAGACCTAATATGCCAGCTTTATAAATTGCAAAGAATGTTGACACTATTTCACTCAATTGTTTAAAAGGAAACTTGATGATACATGAAGTCAAGCTTAGGCGAGATGAAGGATCTTCATATTGAAGAGGAATGGCACTAAAAGCAGCTGATGAATAAAATCCATCAAACGGTGATGAAAGCGACACTAAGTTGCAAATAGATGGAGATGAAGAATTCAATTTCATGGTCAAAAAATATGTCCGTTTCAAAAAAAAGAGGCTAATGAAGAAAACAGAAGAAAACAAGAAAACTATAAATAACAGATTTCCATCTAACGACAGTAGCAATAATAGCAACTCATAAAATAATCATATCATATGTTATCATTGCAAGAAGCCTGGAGACATAAGACCAAAATGTCCTCTTTTTCAAAAGGAAAAAATAGAGAACATAAAACCCAGAAAGTAGGCTATGACTACAACATGGTCAGATGAGGATTTTGAAAACTAAAAAAAAAAGAGCCAGAAGAAGTTGACAACTTTTGCTTTATGGCTGAATCAGGAGACGATGAGATATATTATTCTAACTATGATATTAAAATTTATGAATTAAAAGATGCATATCATGAATTGTATGATCAGTATAAAAAATTCAATGTGCAGTATTTTAAAAAGGTTGAGAAGTCCAAGAATAATGATGATTCCTTAATGAACAAGATTAAATCATTAGAATATGAGAATAAATTTTTTTGTCTAAAATTATATCTTTTGAAAATGACAACAAGCAAAAAGCCTCTGAAAAGATATTATTGGAACAAAAGGTAAGTCAGCTAAAAATGCATTACTTGAGAATGATTGTGATAAGGTAAAACAATTAGAAGAAAAAGTTGTTGCCCTAGAACTTAAGAAAGAGATATTGGCTAAAAAAATTATTTCTCTTGAAAAAGATCTTGCAAATTTTATTGATGGAAGGAACTATCTTGATGCATTACTTAAGAGTGGTAAAGGTGTCTTTGATAAGGCTAGAAAAGGATATAATGAAAATAATAATATTAGGCCATATATAGAATTTCTTTATTAAATCCAGCAACAACCATAGTCAAAACAACAGGAACCTGATAAATAGCAAAAATGAAGAAATTATCTTAAATGTATATTTAGAGACTCAAAGGTCGAACTACTAACCTGAAAGGACCCAAAAATTTTTGGGTATCTAAAATGAGATAATCCATTCTGCAGATATATTTTAGAATAAAGACAAGAGAAAATCAATGAATAGTTGATAGTGGTTGTTCGAGACACATGGCAGGTGAAATATCACATTTCAACTATATTAAAAGGAAAGATGGAGGCAATGTTGCCTTTGTCGACAAAAACAAGGTGAAAATCCTTGGAATTGGTAAAATTGGTGACTCTAATTTTGTTTTTATTGATAATGTTCTTTATGTTGATGGATTGAAACATAACTTGTTAAGTGTAAGTCAATTATGTGATAAGGGTTATAGAGTCACTTTCTATACATCCCATCGTGAAATTATTGATAATCTAAATTACAAAATTGTATTAGTTGGCCCTAGAAATCATAATATATATTATGCCCAATTGGAAGATATGTATTCACAAAATGTTAAATATTATTTCTACTAACCAACTACTTGAACTTGTACATATAGATTTATTTGGTCCTACTAGGACTCACAGCTTTGGTGGTAATCACTATAGTTTTGTTATAGTAGATGATTATTCTAGATTTATGTGGGTTTATTTTCTATCAAATAAGGATGATACTTTTGAAGTCTTTGACAAGTTTTGTAGAAAAATTCATATTAAAAAAGGGTACTACATTACATTTATTTGAAGTGATCATAGAGGAGAATTCAACAACAAAAAATTTGAAGATTTTTGGAATAAAAATGACATAACTCATAATTTTTAATGCCTAAGGGCTCCTCAACAAAATGGAGTTGTTGAGAGAAAGAGCATGACTCTTATTGATATAGCCAGGGCAATGTTGTGTGAAAGCAGTTTACCTCATGGTTAGTAGGCAGAAGCTGTATTTATTGCTTGTTACATACTTAATAGATGCCTTATAAGACCTATTCTCAAAAAGACCCCCGATGAGTTTTGGAAAGGAAGAAAACTGCTTACTTTCAAGTGTTTGGCTGCAAGTATTTTGTACTAAATAATGGAAAGCATTGTTTTAAAAATCGGACAGGACCGGCTGGTTCGACCGGTGACCAGTCGACTATCCGATCTGGTTCACTCTTAAAAATCGGTTCTTAATTGAACCAGTAGGAATCGGTCAAAACCGGTCTATTGAACGGTCGAATCGGTTCGACTACTGGTTCAATAAATTTTTTATTTTTTAAATGTTTTTATATTATTTGGTATATTTTTTTATTTTTAAATATTATTAATATTATATATAATTAAATATAATTATTGCATAATTATGACGTCACACCGGTTCAACCACCATTCGAACCGGTGACCAGAAAGGCTTCTGGTTCGATGTCCGGTTTGAGTTTCAAAACACTGATGGAAAGGATAACCTTGAAAAATATGATGCAAAATCAGATAAAGCTATTTTCTGGGTTATAGTACTACCAGCAAAGGATTCAGAGTTTATAATAAAAGAACAAAGAGGTTAGAAGAATCAATACATATAGTATTTGATGAAGCACTGCCCTCGATAACAGTAGCTAGTTCAGATGATGAAAAACATCTTTCAGATTCTAAAAATACATCACAAACTCAAACTACACCTATAGTATCTTTAGAATTGCAAGATCAAGAAGGTTTTTCTGAAGTAGGGACAAAACCGACTCCTTCATCTCAGTAGGAGCTTATGCAACGAAGAACATTAAGAGAATAAAGGGATCAAAATACACATCAATACATTTTAGGAGACCCTTCTGAAAGTCTAAGAACCAGATCTTCTTTTAAAAACAATTATGTTGCCCTCATCTTACAATTAGAACTAAAGACTATTAATGAGGCTCTTATAGATGAAAATTGGGTTTTAGCTATGAAAGACAAACTAAATCAGTTTCACAAAAACAAAGTCTGGAATGTAGCACCTCGTCCATAAAACAAGTCAATCATTGGAACTCGTTGGGTATTTCAAAACAAACTTGACGAAAATGGTAAGGTGGTAAAAAAAACAAAGCTAGACTTGTAGCTCAAGGTTATAATCAACATGAAGGTATTGATTTTGAGGAAACTCATACGCCTGTTGCTAGATTAAAATCGATTAAAATTTTACTTGCCTTTGCATGCTCTAGAAATTTTAAGTTATTCCAAATGGATATTAAAAGTGCCTTCTTAAATGGATATATTAACGAAGAAGCATTTGTTAAACAATCTTTATGTTTTGAAGATGAAAACCATCCTAATTACGTGATGAAGTTGACTAAAGCTTTATATGGTCTAAAGCAAGCTCCTCAAGCATGGTATGGAAGCTTAAGTAACTTTTTTCTTGAGAATAACTTCGAAAGAGGAAAGGTAGATAAAACCTTATTTATTAAAAAAGAGAACGATTTACTCATAATGCAAATATATGTTGATGAAATAATATTTGGTGTTAATAATCAATGCTTCTGTGAAAAAATCTTAGTTTGAATGCAGGGGGAGTTTAAAATGAGTATGATGGGAGAATTTTTTTTCTTTCTTGGGTTGCAAATTAGGCAAACAGAAAAAGGAATATTTATCAATGAAGACAAATACGCAAAGGAACTCATCAAGAAATATCATTTTGAGAATGCCAAACTAATGGGTACTCCTATGTATTCTGAAACTAAACTTGATAAGGATGAAGAAGGAAAAGCTACAGATGAGACAAAGTACAGAGAAATGATTAGATCACTACTATATCTTACAAGCTCAAGATTAGATATTATACTTAGTGTGTGTCTTTGCACACGCTTTCAATCAAAATCCAAAAGAAAGTCACCTTCAAGCAATCAAGATGATCTTTTGCTATCTTCGTGGAACTATAGACTTTGGATTATGGTATCCAAAAATTGATTCTTTTAACATGGTTGGATTTTGTGATGTAGATTATGTCGGTAATAAGTTGATAAGAAAAGCACAAGTGGTTACTACCAATTTCTTAGAGGATGTCCAGTTTCTTGGGCTTGCAAGAAACAAAATTGCACAACACTTTCGACAACTGAAGCAAAATACATAGCAGCTTCTAGTTGTTACACTCAAATCTTATAGATGAAATATCAATTCTAAGATTTTTCTTTGAACTTTGATCATATTCCTATACTATGTGACAATATAAGTGCAATAAATCTCTTTAAAAGTGTTATGCATCATTCTAGAACTAAGCATATAGAAATCAAACATCATTTTCTTATTTCTCTTTGCATATATTAGCAGGCTCCTTTTAATCTGTTTTTATGGTAGGCTCCTCTTAGTTTAGAAGGCCTTTCTTAGTTTAGAAGGCTCTTTTTAGTTTGGAAAGCCCCTCTTAATTTAGAAGGCCCCCTTTTAAACTAAAAGACTCCTCCTAGTTTAATAGGGTAGAATATATGTGTCTTAAAAAGACAGTTATTAAATAGTATTGTTTCAGTTTTTAAAATGCATGCGCTGTTCTGACAACTTTTTTTTACATCTTTGTGTGATTCTAATATACTTCTTGATTGTTTAGTTCTTTCCCTTCTTTTTTAAAATGACAAAGGGGGACAATTAAGAGATGATATATTTTGATATATTTTGCATGATGTTAATCTTACATGATGAATTTCTAACTGTTGAAATATTGTTGTTCTGAAAATGTGAAATGAATCTATGATATGCTTAAGTTATCTTTCAAATTATAGGCTCCTTATTAGAAGTTGTAAGAAAGGCTCCTTCTAAACACGGTTGACTTATAAAGATTATAGGTATCTTTCGAAATCCTTTATTATTATTTGAATTTTGAAAATATATTTGTTATTGCTTGTAATCATCAAAAAGGGAGAGATTATTAGCTCAAGGTTTATTATTAATGATTTTGATTATAACTATATAATATTTCAAAATTCAAATTGGATTTCCTTGTATAGGTAATGATATAATTCTTAAAAGGAAATGATATCATAGGATAAATGCTTCATTTCTTTTAAGAACCTTTTTAATAAACTTACCTTGCTAGAAATGATTAACATCCAAAAGGATCTTACTCATTCGAACAATAAGCTCCAGATATTTTTGAAAAAACTTTTATCATAACGTTTGAATATTAGAAGATTCCAGCAGAGATGATATCAAAGATTTGTTAGATTTAAAGTTAACTCGGAATTAAAATGAAGCAATGACTAGTTGAAAAAAATATCAACTTAGGGAAGAACCACTACACTTACGATCAAAACACTATTTGCGAAATACTTCAGCAGCATCAATATTCGTTAAAGTTATATTCACCACTCCGCGCCCCCCACCCCCCTTACATGTGTTTGCTCTATCAAGGAGCAAGTCCCTAAATGTCAGAATGAATCAAATAATAGGGTGCCAAAGAAACATAATCAATGTTGGTAAAATGTGAAGTATGATTTTTGGAAAGTTGGCATGAGATATAATTAATATTTCCATTTTAACTTAACATAAAGAACTGTTAGAAATTAAAGATTGAATTCTAAGGTTGGGAATATGATTGAAACGAGAGTGCCAAATATTAAATGTAACAACACCAATAATAAGTTTGGATGGGGGTGAAGGGAGGCAAGTTCAAACAGTCATCCAACCTTACGCCATGTCCTAAGGATCTTGCCTGTCTGTAGATCCAGTATAGTACAACCATAACTTGAAAAATATAAGTTAATACCAACTTCACTTAATTGACTAACGGAAATAAGATTTAATGAGAATTTCGGAATAAGAAAAGTATCAAGAAAAGTTAGTATAGATGTTTGAATAGTGCCTACACTTTGGAAATTCATAGCAGAGTTGTCAACTTTATAGATAATATGTGAAATTGAAGGAGTTTTTAAGGAGTCAAATATGTAAGAGTTGGAATCAAATATGTAAGAGTTGGAGGTCATTTGCTTACAACATGCATAATTAAGATACCATGAAGAAGAAGCACCTAGTGTTACAAACAAAGCAGATAAGGAAATAGTACCAAAGTATGTTTAAAGTTACTGCAAAAGAGCTTGAAGATCTTTCAAAGAGAATTTAGGAGATGTAAATGCATTTTCCATTGTATCCTCTATTGCAACAGTAGCGATAGTAGACTGTGTGAACTTAGAATAATTATTTTGTTTGGGTTGTTTTCTACATTCAGATATATGGTGACCATTCTTTTTACAATATTTGTAAAGTACCTTCTTCTTAGTTGTATTCTAAAAAGCATGATAAGAGGAGGCCTGAATGGCAAGAACAACATCTGTAGATTGAATAAATTTCTTATATTTTTTCCATTATCAATTCTTTGATTATTATATCAAGATTTGGTAGAGATCCTTGATGAAGAAGAGAACTACAAATAGATTCAAAACTCATCTCTTAAATGTGTTCAAACTCATCTATAAGAGTCATTAAGAGGTATCAAATATGCTTTTGATCACAAAGATTGACATAGATTGTGGCTGCTTGGGTATTAGGCCAAGTAGGGTCTTAAGTGCCAATTAATCATAAAGTTCTTGTAATCCAAATAAATAACTATGGATGGTTTATCTAGGTTGTTATTTCATATGATGAAATCATCTATAAAGTTGAAATTAATTGACATCATCATATATAAAATAACAACTTTTAAGAAAATCTTATACCTCTTTAGCAGTATCAAACCATCAAAAATCAAACTTGATTAATTTGGCACAGGTATTAAGAAACCATGTCAGAATCAAATGTTTCATACTATCCCAAGATGCTAGACATTCTACGAGCATATCTTTTACTTCATTTTACCTTTGAGAAAGTTTAGGTACTCAGTAGTAACTACATGCCAAAGAAGTCTCCTTTTGAGAAAGTTATACTTTTCTTTAGCCTATAAATCATGATAAGATCCATCAAAGATGACATAAATTGGTTGAGTAATCTATTGATGAAGCTTGAAAGTATCCATAGTCTATGAAAGACAAAAAAAAATCTTTAGTAACGAAGTTTGTAAGCACACAAAAATAAAGAAACTTGTTTTTAGAGCTAGAATTTGAAAATTTTGAGCCCAAAACTTGGTTTTAAACATTGAAAAATCTTAAGAATTGGTCTTACTCCTAAAAAATTGGCACGAAAATAGTTGAATTGGACAATCATAATTTAGTCAACAAATTTAAACCGAAATGATTGACTTGAACCAATTGAATCAGTGATGACATAAAAGCCACATGGGATAAAACGATGACATGTTGTTGTATAATGTAGCATACAAGCAGAACCCGCAAATGATGTGTTAGTGACATGACTGTGGTATGGCAATCGACTATTACGTGGTACTCTAACATGCCAATGACATGGCGATTGTTCCTAACGATGTGGACTGCTTAGAGACTAACGCATGTAACCTCTGTTAAATGGGTATTTTTGTTGCTTAAGTTGAAACAACGCCATTTTGACTATGAAATAATCAAAATGATGGCATTTTAGGTTGTCTTCAACTTTGGAAGCTGAAATTTCAAAACTCGATGTTGGTCTTATCATGGAGTATTAGGGGTGTTCATGGTAGGATAATCTGACCCATTCATAAATAATCGGAACCTGAACCTGAATGTCAGGTTCGGCAATTTCACAAACCTGAACCTGAACCTGAACCTAAAGAACCTATAGGATTGGTTAACCTATTTTCAGGTTTGGTTCTCAAGGTAACCAGAACATATTCATATCAATATATATGATAAAAATTATAAAAAAATTGGTGAAAAAATACAAATTATTCATAAAAGTATGCATATAAAATCCATCAAAGATTAATCCAATATGT
>JANZLF010000222.1:38545459-38562933 GCA_026546835.1 Erythroxylum foetidum
AAACTTTTACCCATTTTAATCCTCATTTAACCACAATTAAACCGTAATTATCCAATAATACTCCCAAATAAATCAAATTAAGGCAGAAACTCACAATAATCACAGTTCATGCTTAATAATATCATATAAAAAATTCGGGGTCTAACAGCGGAAGTGGTCGTGTCAACTTCAACATATTTTTCGGGATGGGAATTAGTGTACAGACAGTCTAGCTTGTCTAGCGAGCCGCTTACGACCAGTCATGCATATCCTCCAAGAGTCCCCTTTGGGCTTTCAGGAGCTTCTTCACCATGGTGCACACGACGCAGTGTACCCTAGGGCGTTAATGTAATTTTGTTGTTTTCTTTTTCTCTTGTACCCAAAAAAAAAATGGCTTACCGCCGTTTTCTATTCCTAAAGTCAAAATTTTTAACGAAATGACTTTACCGTTAATGACGATGTTCATGGCTCCTTTGGTTTGTCCATTTTATTTTCGTATACACTCAAATTAACGATGATAGTAACAATATGTTGTGGCTTTTTAGGATGCTTGGCTAGATAACATGGCAATTGGGTTCGGGTTTGGCCTCAGCTCTGCCTAGCCCAATCCAAAGTGACCGGGCCATGGGCTCGGACTGTCCAAGCCCTGCCCAATGCAAGACCTGATCGAAAATGACAAAACATCGTTTTAAATCAGGCAGAGTCAGGTTGGACCACCTTGGGTCTGTCAGGCTGGGGTAAAGGCCCGAGCCTCTTCATGGCCCGATTAGCCAAGCCTGTTGCCATATCCCCCTGTGATAATACAGTATATCATCATATAGACAGATACTAACCCTTCTCTAGCATCAGCTTAACTTACTTCTTTAAGGGAGAGCTTCTTAATGCATTTGTTCTATAAGAGGGAACTTACAAAGTTCAAAGAAAGCTTGTTACTTGACTTCTTCTCACCCAGTTCGACTATCATGCCACCATGGCAGCTTTCTTTACATCTGACAATTTGTTCTTTCAAATTTCCTTTTCCTTATGTGTTATAAGTTTTTTTTTTTTTTTCATGAAACAAGTATCCGTGTGACATTCACTTCTTAGCTTCAAATCTAATTGAAGGCTGATATGAACAAAAAGGAAGATTATGCATTCTTATCAGAGTCTAGAAAATGGCAAGTTCAAATTGGTAAGATGAACATGTTTTCCACATTGCTCATTTTTACATGACAAACGGAAGATTTTAGGCTCCAAGCAAAGGTGGGTGTCCTTCAGCTAGAAGCAAGATAGGTCACGGATTTTCCGAATGTGATACAAGCTAATGTGCCCCATGTTTCTGATGCCCGTTTTTCTACTACCAACTGATCATCTGATACTAGGTAGCCAACATGAAACTATTCTTTGACAAAGATCAAGTAACCTCACTCTCTACTCAACTTACTTTCATATTCGGAAATGATCGATTTGAATGTTCTTCACGTTTTGTTTCTTATAATCACTGCGGTTTCTTGTCGCAAAGAACCTTCCCCAGTTGATTTCCTTAAATTTTGCAGGGTGTTGCTCATTTACTAGCTCATTCACTGGCTTTACATTAACGTAGTGAGAAGGGAAGAAGAAGAATGGGGTAGAAAACCTTTCCTTCTTGGAATTGACGACCACCCTGTGTTCTACACTCTCATATCTGTCATTACTCCAGACCTGCGTTGCCAATTCACATATTACTGCTTTTGTCTAATGCCCAGTACATGATTTGAAAGAATCAGTTTAATCATTACTTGTATTTGTAAGGCACAATTACACTTACTTCCAGCTACACAATTTACTACGTACAAGTTAATTGGAAAGTTGTAAACTATTCCCAACGTTAAGCCTGATAAGAGAGATCTCTTTCACTAACTGCTTCAAATAACCATTACTGTGGTTTTTCTACTGCCGAGAAATGCATGTAAAACTCATCAGGAACTTCTAGTACCTGAAAAACATCACCAATATTGATGATGTAAGCGTCTGGAGTTGGTCTAACAGGAATCCATTCTCCATCCCACTTCTGCTTAACTTCTAGTCCACCAACATCATCTTGGGCAAGAATGGTTAAGGCACTGCTATCTTTGTGTCGACCAACACCAAGAGCTAGGTGAGGGGCAGGACAAGGGGGGTAATAATTGAGCCTGCAAAAGCTAATTTGATCTTTGAAGTAGCCATTAAACCAGCTAGCAGGTAATCCTAAGCTCAGAGAAATGAGTTCCATTATCTTGTTAGCCAGTTCAGCCATTACTCTAGCGTACTCTTGACACACTTCCCTGACAATACAACGAATTAGTCACCTCAATCAAACACACAAAACTGTCAATTCCAAGTTTGTGAATGAAACAGACAACCTTTGCATTCAATATAATATCCTTTCGAGAAAAATGAAATATTTGTCGAGTGAAGAACACTGAAATATATTCTACAGCAACTTCTCGATGTTTGAGGGCAGGAAAAAACATAACCATATGCAACAAACCAAATACCTAAATTCAGGAGGATACTGTGGCCATTGATTAGTCAAAGTTCTTAACTCCTCACTATCGGGTTCACCGGAGGCGGGAATCAAGGTAGGCTCCAACAGCAAGTAATCAAACACTTCTTTCCAGTCTCTGACATTCTTAGTATTCTCACCATCATGATATCCCATTGGATGCACCTCGTCTCTCTTCACCTTCCTTTTTTCGTCAGATGTCTGTTGAAAAAACTCCTTTGCCACCTGCTGCATCTTCTGACGCAGCTCTCTGGAAAAACCATGATTGATCACTTGAAAGAAACCCCACTTCTGGCAAGCGTCTCCAATATCAGAAACAAGATTTTTCGTTTCACTTGGAGAAGAAATTGAGAGATTGATAACTGGTATTTGTTCAGGTTCTTGAGGTTCAAGTGTAGGCCTGTAGTCAGGGTCTTGGATAAATGCTGGATCAATGTCTCCCATGGCTTTACAATGAGTGTAGATCAGAACTTGTTAATGTAAGCCTTCAAAGAGCAGATTTTGGAGATAGGCGGTGAGCGTTTTGTAACGATGATTAGGAGCGTCCAAGTACATTGAATATGGACAGTTTTTATTCAATAAATGTAAGGTTAGAACAAGATGGCTTATCTCCGCTTCTGTTCTTATTATGTACCCTCAAGTCTCTTACATTGATGCAAGATAAGGAAAGCCCAAAAATTACACACATTTTTTTACTGAAAATAAATATGTGTTCTTTATACTTACATGCGGCGAAAGTGGAGCAAACGAACAGATACTCAGTTTATATAAATTATTTTTTTATCTTTTTTTTATTAAATTTTATTTATATATTTATCTCTGACACGTATAAATATACAGATAAAATTAAGTAACACATAATTAGAATACCATAAACGTCACATAGGATTTCATATGAAATTAGAGATGCATAGAAAAACTATGAATGGCAACAAGACAACTTGTTAATCATCATAAATTATTATTAAGAAATTAAGGCAGGTTCAATCACACATATAAAAATAACAATCCTTTTGTTTAATTTCTTAAAAGTCAAGATTATTTAAAATATATAATATGAATAATACATCAATTATAATAAATTATTAATCATAATTCATGCTTTATTATAAGTTTTAATCATTTTTTTATCGATTTCTCTTAACTGTTTTTAAAATTAGCTCTTTGCAATCAATGTAATAACTAATGATTGATCTTTAACACTATCCACATGTATGTGTTGAAAGACTTCTAAGAGTGTCAAGTAAGAAGTGTTACTTTCTTTAGAAACTAAGCCTAATTATAAATTGTTTGGACTTTTTAGTAGTTTAACTGAAATAAAATTATAATTTCAATTAAATTTTACTTAGAATATAACTAATTTTGATTAAATATTAATTGGCTCCAACTAAGATCCAATATCTCATATTGATTTTTATTTATTAAATACCTCATATTTAATCCTAAAGTTTTCTAAACTTTATAATCAAGTTCAAACTTAATTAAATTATCTTTTTTCTCTCATTAATCATTCTTTGTGTGTAACTTATTAGATTCTTAATAATAGATATAAATTATAACCATAAAATCATATGTAAAATTACATAAATTAAACTCTTTTAATTTTTCTTTAATTCTCTAATTAAATAATTTATATCAATAAATTAAGATTGACGTTTATGACTATCTAAATGTCAGGAATGTTAAAGTGATTTTAATTAAATTTTTTGTCCATAATTTCATATAATTTAGTTATTTTTCATACAACATTTCAATTATATATAGAGCATAAAATTATGTATACTCAATTCGAGTTTAAACATGTTTGTCTCCACCATTAGTAATTGATTTTATTAATTACAAATGAAAACTACTTTCAAAATCTCATTCTACCTTGGTCAAGGATTTCTCGTATCAATACTAATCGAAAATAACTTAACATTATCTCTAATTACTTTAGGATGATAAATCCTATATTAATCACTTAACTATCTCCATATAATTTATTTTAGTTTAAATGACTACCATGAAGCTATTCTTAACAAAGATCATAAGTAGTACTAAAACATATCAATTATTTTATAAGATTCTTTAAAGATATCAAATGAAAAGATCAATTATGCAATCATTACAATGAGAATTTCTATATACATATAAGTAATGTTCCAAATGAAATTCTTATATTAGGTTAGTTCAGTAAACTTATTCTCTAACAAATATCTATATAGTTGTTTAAGTATCTTCATACTTTAGTGTATGAGATTACTTACTTCACTCATAAGGAAGAAATACAATGTGTTATAGTCTTTTTATGTTTTATTAATGTCCAATCTCAATAAAATATTAACTAAAAATAATTTAGGAATAAAATATAAATATAATATGAATCTCATAATTATAATCTCATTATAATTTTTTATAATGTATATTTATCTCATGAGCTTTATCTTATATATTAATTAATTAAAAAAATGAATAAGATAAATAATGCATTTAAGTAATTATGTCACTAAACTACAACTAACTGATTAACTGTAGAACATAAACCAGTAGTCATATGGTACCTTTAGTAAATGTGTTTAAGAGAAAAAAGAGAAATATGTGGTCAACTAGGTGTTAATGAGATGATAAAGGTATCAAACCATTACTTGGGTCTACCAATTAGGAATGAGAAAAAAACTTTTACGTATAATTGGGATAAGGTAACTAACTTCTATAAAGATAGAATAAGCAGTGTCTCCCTCTTATGAGTAAAAAGATATTACTTAAAACAATTTCCCAAACAATGTCAAGTAATATCATGAAACATATACTTATTTTCAATGGAGTTGTGTGTGGTAACTTCTTAAAATGGGATAACTCGTGTTAAAAGAAGAAGTACAACACCATGGGCTTTAGAGCAATTCATTATTTTAATATAGCATTGTTGGGGAAGTAAGAGTGGATATTAATCAACCATCAAGATTCCTTAATGGCAAAGGTTTTCAACACTAAATATTATTTGAACTCTAATTTTTTTGGGCAAAGATGGGAAGTAAACCAAGCTATGTTTAGAGAAGTTTGCTCATAGCTCATAGTGTGATTAGAAGAGGATCTAAAAGGAGAATTGCTAATGGGAGGCGTATTTCAGTTTGAAAGGATCCTTGACTGCCTAAGAGAGAAAATTAATTTTGGGAGGGAATATTCGGTCAAGAGCGCATATAAAATGATATACTAAAAGGGGCAAGAAGAAAATGGTTTGGAGGTGAAAGTTCCAAAGTAGTTTGGGCTAATTTATGAAAATTAAATATCCCTTCTAAAGTTATAAATATGATTAAGAGACAACAAAATAATGTTAACCAAAAAGAAATAAACTTCAGACAAGAAAGATGTGAATAGAAAAGATATGTCTAATAAGTAGGGATGGAAAATAAAGTTTGTTATGACCCAGAGATAAAAGGTTTAACCTAAGTTGACTGGACCTTTTCCTGAACCCGAGATTTTTCTTCAAAAAAATTCAAGCCTTAGCCCAAGTTTGTGCCTAACGTAACCCAAAACCTTACTATTGGAATCTTTTTATTCCATTAAATTAAAATCTAACATATCAAAATATTAGACAGTTTGGTGGTATAAAATGGTAATAAAAGCCTTAACTCTAAAAAAAATGATCTAGATGAGTTGTGGAAGGAGAAAATGGAATGGATAGGATAAGCATTGATGACCAAGTTGGCAAAGATGGCCAAGTACACTATGCTTCTTAGAGCTATGGTGGTTGCCTCTGTGTACTCTCCACCTAATTATGCTTCTTTTTCTTCTAAAAAATATTTAATCTTCTAAGAAAATTCTTCCATCAGGTTCATTTTATTTTACTTATGAATACCTTTACTACTAAAATTATTGCATGTTTACCTTGATATCTCAATCTAAGATTCATTGTAAAAAATGACATTTCTCAAACTTTGAGTCTTAAATTAGGCATTTTCTTTCTTTATTTTACTTTCTTGCAACTATTGTCATTATCATTATAATCGATGGAAGCCTTTTGGGGTGTGATACTTTACCCTTCCCATGACTATTATTTTCTCTTTCATGTCCATTTCTTCTTATGGTTTTCATTATCTACTAGGCATAGGCATCTTTTTCTTGCACTCCTTGCTTGTGCTTTCTCTCTTTTGAGGGTTTGGAAGACAATACTCATCTTCGTAAGGTGATCAAGTTTAGGATCGAGTTAAATGGCTTGAGTAATTCAGTTCAAGTCCAACTAAAATTTTAGTCCAGCTTAAATTGAAATAACAAAATCAAGTTGAATTGAAACCATAGGTGACTTGAGCCCATTATGACCTATTTCTAGCCCTACTATATATAGAACTAAACCAAAAACCAATGTGAATTCATTAATGACTTTCCCTTTTGTAAACAAGCGCTAGGAAATTAAGGGCTTAAATTTTCTTATAAAGAATACTATATCTTTCTTAAAATGGTTAAAACTATTCACAGTTTTCCTCTAACCCAAGAGTGAAGTTATTCTTTCTAAAAAATATTTCTTATGCCAATTTGTGAAATCATAATGATGATATAATGAGGAATTTGACAAAATAGGAACATGTTTTTATATAAAGGGATAAACAAACAGATTATAAACATATTATATCATGTAAAAGATTTCCTTAACCCATGGAAATAGGTGAGAAGGAAGTGTAAGGACTTAAACCAAACTTAAGCAAAAGA
The DNA here is from genome assembly GCA_026546835.1 of Erythroxylum foetidum. Classification (NCBI taxonomy): domain Eukaryota; kingdom Viridiplantae; phylum Streptophyta; class Magnoliopsida; order Malpighiales; family Erythroxylaceae; genus Erythroxylum; species Erythroxylum foetidum. Next base: position 38,552,628 of record JANZLF010000222.1, read on the forward strand.
TTGGAGCAGTTTATAGTGAGTAAGCTAGAGAAAGTGATAGTTAAACCGAAATACAAATTTTACTTATTTCCCATACAGAGAAAAGTTTGGAGTGGGATTTATTATCCAAAAACATAAAGAAGAACTGATGGTAGCTAAAATAATTGTTTCAATATCAATTATTATCTTATCATAGTATAGACGACTAGGACTAGAAAAGTGTTGGGATAAATAAAATAGTTTGGTTTATTTAAAGTAGTGGTTCAAACAAATGCACTTTTGCAACCAAAGTTTTGACAAGAACAATACAGATATTCATCAATGATAGAACTAAGAGTTGAAACTATTGTATTTATATAAAGAGTTAGAAACCATTAATTTTTAATGTAAGAATAGGATTGCGTTATTCAAGTTTCTTTTCTTTTGTTCCAACCCACAATTTGAACGAGTCATATCCTAGTTAAGGCAACAATTTTTTATGTTAGTTCTATGGTTTTGGAGTGCTTTTGCTTAAATGATTTAAAAGGTTACATACATTACCTCTTTTTTATTTGCTTTTATTATAGTGTATCCCTTGAATTTTAAAAATTATCAATAGCTTCTCTATAGTTTTAGTTTTATAATATTCGTCAGCCCAACCATCAACTTCCATTAGAAAGCCTAATGACAAACTCCAAAATGGCATATTGTTTTGCTACATGGCATTACATATGGTAAGTAAGTGCCACATAACAAGCATTGTTGTGTTGCCTTAGACAGTGTCATTTTGCAATCCACGTGATGTCATTTGAGAAAATATTTCATAAAATAAAGATAAAGTCATCTTATTGTAGTAATATGAAGTCACATTAAAGAGAAAATCAAAATCCAAGTTGTAGCAGATATTACAAAACATTGGTAGTCAATTGGATAACATAACCATTATTGTTGAAACATCTTCATCCAGGTAAGTTAACGTTCGTAAAAGTTGTAGTGGAGATAAGGGTTTGAGTTTAAGTTTGGCATATATGATTATGGTTTGAATTTTTAGATTGTAATTATACTTCTAATTTGGGATTTAATTTGAGAATTAAAATTAGATTATAAGTACATTGACAAACTCAGATTTTAGGGACTAACGTTATATGTTTAAAGGCTTTTTAGGTTATATTTTCTATTATCTCTTTGTTTTTAGTGTTTATTATTTTATTATCTATATATTTCTGTTAAATAATGTTTCTATTTTTTCCTTTTTTCTCTATTTCACTTGTGTTTCTCAATTATAAGTTGTAAACATAATGATCATTTGTACTAGTTTCAAATGGTGATCATAGTTTTAGCATTTATACTACTTCAAAGAAAGCAAGAACAAGTGATCAGTATATTTTCACAATATGACAATCATTACACAATAATACGAAATTGGAAAAAGAAAACATAATAATTTTCAGACATAGTGTGCATCTTTAAACAGAAACATGTGTAATCATTCCATAAATGATTGAGATTTTGGTTGGGAATAATTGAGAAAAATAGTCACTCTTATAATCAGTTGTACATAACTAAGTAGATTCATGCTTAATGTATTTAGACCCAAATGAGAATATAGGTTTAAATGAAGTTGTTATATAGGTTTTAATGGGAATACATTGAATTTTCATTTATTGGTAGTATGATAACATATTGTGCTATAAAGGATGTCAAAGCCTCTGTCAGTATAACTTTGAAATTGTATTGTGGTATTCAAGATTTGGATATGTTTTCTTTCTGTTATAGGTTCTATTTGAGAAAAGAATAAAACTTAAGACTCGAAAAGTAGGTTTGAGTGCTTTGATGGTAAATGTTTCAAATTCAAATTAGAAATAACATATAAAGAGAAAATTTTATTTTGGTTTTGAGATTAATGAGATTCCATTTGTTTATCTGATGCTCAATACTAAGAGGTTAGGGTATGGAGAAGCACCAAATTTTTACCTATAAATTATCACACAAGTCATTTAAAGATAGTTCAGGGCCATCATAAAATGATATTGATAACAGGAAGTTGATAAAAGCAATTGAAGAAAGAAAACAAAAGATAGGTAAGGTCTATACAGATGGAGAAATATTCTTAATGAACCTATAATAGATATTCTTATTGAGATAATTAAAGATGATGATGGCCTATTATTCACTTATGCAAGTTTTGAAGAAGCTATTGTGATATTTCATCGAAGCAACCACTAAGGTACCCACATATATATACCCCTCACAGCATCCACTAAAGTACACCTTAAAGCATCAAATGAGTTGGATGACCTATCATTTAATGATAGCCAGTCAATATATTTTAATGAGTTAAGATATGCAAATGGAGGAATTCTTGATGATATATTTGAATGTGATATATAAGAAGAGTTACCTAACATGAGTAAGTGGCGCGTGGTTAACCAAAATTTTGATTTAGGGTATGATAAAATTGAAGTTTGTAACGAAGACATTGGTAGGTAAGAAGGAAGTTCAGATGATGTGAGGAAGAAGAAGCCAAAATATCTTCACATTTGCTCTTTTAGCTTAGATGATTAGAAAGTTGTTTTGAAGCAAGGAATAATTCAACACATTTAGAAAAGCTTTGAAGAACATGAGTATCCAAATGGAGTTTGACTATATAAATATAAAAAAATAAATGGCTGACGGTCATTGTAGAGTGCAAAAAGAAATGTGGGTGTAGAATATATGCAAGCCTTAAACAAGATGGGAATGTATTTCAGATCAAGATGTTCCAAAAAACTCATTCTTGTGGTAGAACATTTGATATTAAAAAAAAAAATTGATTACCAATGGATTGTATGTGAAACATTTGAAGGATAATCATAGATATTTCAAAATTAAAAAGAGATTTTACGAGATTACGGGGTAGAGATTTTAGATATCAAAGCATATAGAGCAAAGAGGCATGCCTTGCATTTGCTGCTTGAAGATGATGGACAACAATATAGGAAGTTAAGAGGTCACTGCTTAACTGTAATAGAAGGCAACAGGTACATTTTAGTGTACATCATATCTCTTAAAGGAATACTTGGTTCGTGCCACATTTGTCTTAACAAGTGAAATCTTTTGATGACTCCACATATTACAAGACTTTTACTGGTTGAATTTTTGGATTGACACTAACTAGTAGCAAAATTGACAAGAAGCAAAGTACTGTCAGGAGTTATTCGCATTGGAAGAATGCATAGGAGATGTGAGCACATGGCTAATTGAGAAAACCACTGTCAAGTTAATGGAACGCAAGTAGTATCTGTCAGGTATGACTTGGTGGACAGATGCACACAACTGCTTCAATCTCTTGCACATTCAAATTGGGCTATGCATGTTTTAACTTTACTCAAATTCACATTATAATAAGAAGAATATATGAATAGGGAGGATATTGGCATGCTAGAATATGGACATGACTTTCACTCTGACTATAATAAATACAACAAGAATATATGGCCCATACGAAAGAGAAAATGAGTCATGAGGTTCAGATTTAATTATTCTTAGTTACTGAATCCTTTAACCCAACAAGTTGGCTTGGTTGTACCCTCTTATTATATTTGGATTTAGGACATCTGCACTGAAACGATCCCTACATAAGAAGATTTATATACAAATAGAAGTCATGATAAGGTTGTAGCCATTGAAGATCTATATACAAGTAATGATCAGGCTGTAGCCATTGACGTGAAGATAACTACGTATGTCAAATATTGGAGCCCATCCTGAATCTTGGCCACAGCTGTCGTTCGACCAGCTCGCAGGTTTTCAGATAAGGTCTTAGCTTTTTCCTCTATTGATGCCCGAGCCTGAGGAAGTTCTTTGGGGGATTCAGCTGTAGCACCCTTGAGAGCAGCTGCATAGGCTTCAGCTACATCAGATATGGCTGATAACACACGAAAAACATCAGATATGCAACAAAAGACTTTGACCCAAAATCAGTTGCATCTTGTAATGAAATGAAAATACTAAAAAGCAAATAAGAACCTGTTATAAAGCTGTTGGAAACTGCTTCCACATATCCTGTTATAGATTGTGCCTTTGTACGGATTATCTTAGCCTTTTCAAAAGAATCTTCAGGCCAGTCAATATTTACTATGTCCCAGTCACCATCTTCTTCCTGAATTTTGTTAGCACTAGATATGATGGACTTACCGAGCATCAAAAGTCGTGTAACTGCAGAGCAGCACATTTCTGAGATCCTCTGCATATACACACATCCATCCCAATAAGAACACAGTAAAGAAAAAGACTCACAAATTTTAAGAAACATAAAAAGATAAAAAGTGATAGAACATAAATACATGAACTCCCTCTGAATGAAGAGTTTCTAGCTTGCCAGCAGTCCTTTGAATTACGTCATTAATGTTTGGTCCCGCTAAGGCACTAGTGAACCTGCAAAATGATAGTAAAGGGTTTAAGTGAATCAGAAAACACAACCAGAATGCATAAGAGCAGTCATACTTTATCAACCTAAGTTGACGGCTTTCAACACTGGAATCACCAGTTGGGTCAGATCACATTCTACCCAAAATGCATAGTCCAACATATCATAGTAGGAAACAAAAAGTAAAAAATGGGTGTGCAAGGTCATGCAATATCCACAGGAATTGAAATTGAAAAAGGAGATCAAAGCCAGGACCAGACAAACTTTAATTGCATGAAATAAACAACAGTCTTAATATTTCAGCCTATGCAGTTGATGCAGCAAAAGAAGAAAAAAAAAGAAATGCTAAAAGAAGCCGAAAAAAAGAAAAAAAAAAGCCAAAACTAATCCAGAACATGTTATTAATCAAAACAAATTTTCACATAGTGACGTGTAGAGATTGCTTACCCTGCTGTCATGTCAGCGGCCTTGCTCACACTAGCATCATGCAGAGTTTTCACTTCATCACTACTTCCTTCAGCTCCCATCTCAATTGTCTTTCCTTTATCGAACTCTGCATCTTTTAAATCCATTTCACCACAACTAAAAATTTGTTGAATAAGTTTAAGCTTTCCATCATATGCAGACTTCTGATCCATTGGTAATTTAGCTTTTCTTCGGTTAAATAACAAGGCATAGTGGTTTGACAATGCCTCTAACTCCTGAATACATTAAGATTCAGAATTTCAAAACTAACTATCATTTTCAGAAGTAGATTTCAAAGACAAAAGGAGCATAAAATGACCTCCAGTTGTTCAGGACCTCCATATATATAGAAACACCTATCAAATGTCACATCCTCAAGCAGTTGATCTTCATCAGCATCGATTGCAGAGCCTACAGAAATTCTTTCAACTTCAATGCCAGTCTCGGTGATCAGTAAATCCATGGTCTCCTTGCCTACATACTCAAGCACTTGCATGCCCTTTGTTGTAAAAGCTTTTCCAGTCTACAATATGAAAACAACAATAAGAAAGGATTATAGCATTGACATACAAACATTTTAGTTCCAAACCAACCTCCAATATAGATGGCGCAACGGAACCAGTTGCTCCTGGTAGACCACCTTGCTGAATTGATTCCGCAAGATTGGCAGCAGAATGCTCAAGCCTAGAGTTAGTTGAAGAAAGAAAAGACAGCACATATGAGGAAACAGAAGCGAAAAATACTTGCAACAGTCTGCAACTGTGATATATTCCCTCGGCCCTTCACATCTCTAGTATATGGCATCAAAGAACACATGAACCTTCACACTATACATCAAATTTTCTCATTACTGACTTCCAGCATGCCTTATAGATGTGAAGGCACAGCAAGTTTAATGAGACGATATTCTATATGTTTATGGACAACAGAGCCTTCAAGAATGAGTAATAATGCATGTCATTCCACACAGTGATATATCCACATCTTATATAAACAACCAGCATGTCTAGGAAGTAATATAGCTACAAAGGAAATTGAAAAAACTTTCAAATACTAATCCATCATGTTAAAAACTTGATTCAGAAAGTATCAATTCATTAATATACCAAAAGATAAAAATAATTAAAGAGCATCATTTGAAAACATCTTTTCCTTCCACATGATACTACTTATAAGTCTATTCATGGAAAATATGAAACTCAAATTCCTTCAAGGAACTCAGATATTGGCATTAACTATTAACTAGTACCAATTTTCTATTCATCACGTACACTTTCTCAACAAGGTTTTTTTTAATTAAAAAAAAAGGTGTCCAACTGTAAGCTTACTTTTGAACAAAACTGGAACCCCCTCTCAATGCACTTCCTAAAGCTTGCCATGCTCCTGAAGCGAAATTCTCCACAGAGTGATCAAGAGCCTTCAAACCCTATGAATATGAACACAGAAGTGTTAAGAGTAGTTAATGAACCAAACAATTTCATCATAAAGAAACAGATGACAGAAATTAACAACCAGTGAATGAGGAGCTTAGACTGGTAAACTTCAATAACAAACAGTATCACAACAGCAATATAATTGTGATATTAGAGAGCGACTATAAATTGAAAACAGACAAAAGAATGCTAGTAACTAGAATGGAGAATCCAAGAAAAGTATAGTCGCAGGGAATATGCAATTGAATTGCAAACGGTGTCATAACACAATGGACCACATTTGAAATTTTAGCACAAGGACCTGATAACAGTTCAAAACATCATTGCTATACAGGCTACAAAAAGAGTCATATATATCACATTCACAATGGCAATCATAAAAATTCCAAATACAGGCCAGATACTGAAAACATTTCCTGAAAGAAATGCTTCTTATATCACAGAAAAGTTCAGAAAAAGAAAAAGTTGAACTTGCCTGGCCAAGGATAGAATCCTCACTTGCTTTCTCCAAGTTATCCAAAGCAGATTTCCGTTTCTTCTCATCCTGATCTCCACTTTCTTCATTGCTTGAAGACTCCTGTCTCTCATCTTCTCCCTTGGAAGATTCTGAATCCTCAGCAATTTGCATATCTGCAATGCTCTTTGCAGCTTTCTCTGCGGCCACAGCTGCCTGTATCCAGGTAGAACGACTAAGCACTAATTCAAACAATTGACAGGCCACACCAGAATGATATTATCAGCTGGTGGGCACAAAAAGTTTCTAAAAGTTCCCGTCTTTTCCGAGGAACTATCTTTAGTTCATAATTTTCAAGCACAAAGTTCCAAAATTTTTCCACTTTTTTTTTAATTTGAACATCAGAAATAACCAATATTTTAAAAAATGCAGTTCGACCATCCACTAATCAACGCAATTGTCAAATCTAATTCCATTTCCCAAAAACTTGCCACTCAACCGCGAGGATCAACAGAAATAACCAATAAATCGAATCCCCTTTTCAATCATTTTACTCTAGAACTCCAAATCAGTCTAACCCAAAAACTAGATCTGACACGAAATCAGCCATACATGTTAAAAATTGAATCTTTATACAGTCGAAGAGATAAAACAAAAACATACACTTCGAGAGATCTCTCCAGCAGCCTTCTGGAAATCGGAAAGAACAGAGAAAGAGGAGAAACCCCAGCCACCCCATCCTCCGCCACTCACCGGTGGTTGCGGTTTCTGCTCGGGCTCTACATTCTGCTCTGTTCTCTGTTGTTCTTGTTGTTGGTGGGTAGTATAGCCTTCAGTTTTTGGTGGGCTGCTGCTCTCTTCCATTTGGTGAGTAGTGACAAGTGAGTTCTAAGCAATTTGCAATAGAGACAGATACAGAGGCTCTGAAAATGGAGCCATTGAGAGAGGCGTCCCAAAATTCCGCAACGTGGAAACGAAGGAACTTGACCAGAAACGACGAGTCCGGTTTCGTTTTGATGAAATTTTCCTTTTTTTTGTTTATTTTTTATTAAATTGATAAACCTTTTTTTTTCAATAAGCTTTTAGAAATATTAATTATAAATGTAATGCATTATACAAGCTCTTCAAAAGTTGAAAAAAAAAAGTATCACAATTTTCCCTTTATAATTTTTTAACCGTTATTCCTCTACAAATCTAATGCATTTGAATTCGATTATTGGCTACCCAAATTATAAGATAGATTTTGCAAATAAAAGAAACTAAGATTGAAAAGTTATATGATTTTGAATAAATGGATATTGATTAAAAAGAAGAATTGTCATTTGAGAAGGTAGGAATGAGAAACAAGGTGAAAAGAATTGAACTTTAATTTAGTAAAAAATAAAAATAGATTCTTAAGGAAAGACAAATTGAACTTTATGTAATATAAAAAGGTGAAAAAAAAATCTTAACGGAATGAAAAGATAATAAAAATTGCTTTTGAGTTTTTATTTGAACAAAGAACAACTCTAAATAAGTTTTGGTTAATGAGAAAGATGGAAGTGGGATTGATGATTGGCTTGTGAACTTAAGTGAGAGCTTTAGGCTGCTTTTTGAGTTTGACTGTTATTCTTTAGTTGATTGACTTGGGCTTGATTAATCAGGTTGCCCTTTTGATTGTTTTTTAGATATTTAAATTGATTTTGGGCTACACAAACTAAAAATAAATTCTAATTTATATTAATTTTAAGACTTTGGACTTTAGCAATGACAAGTTTTTATTCTTTTAAATTCACTATCCATTTTATTCAAATTAAAGTCTAAATGATTTTATCATATACCTATGTAGTTTTAATAGTATTAAGCCCAATATAATAAAAAATCTACTACAAGTTATTTTAAATATTGAATCAAACAATTGGCCTTTGGTTGGACCTTTTTCTTTATACTTTGAGCTTGTTTTTTGAAAAATTGAAATTAAAATTGCTTAAAAGAAACATGAGTCCATACATGAAAGGCACACCCCTTTTAAAAGTCTATCATTTAAGAAGCTAGTTGCTAGAAAGAAAGGACTAGGAAGGGAAGCTATCTACGAAGATTTGTAATAAGAAAATTAGTAGTTTAATCTTCAGTTCACTAATAGAGCCTCACTCATGTTTATGATAATATCATGAATTATACTTATTAGCCGAATTTGCTAAATGGTGTTTTGAGTGAAAAGTTGTCTATCTTAGCTTCTCTTTTGAAATATCATATCATTCTCTCCATTCATATTGCTTAAACACCGTAAATGATTACTAGTTTGAACACAATCAGATTACCCTTAAAAGTGAATCTAACTCACTCGCACCCTATAATAAATTCTATCCACGAGTCAGTTATGAAGTTAAGTTTACAAAGACTTCGGGAAAACTTCCAAAATGATGCCAATAAGCTGGAAGAGTGAAGGAGATGATTTGTGGTTTCCAATGATTGATGACAGAGGATGTAAGTAGCATTGTGACTTATGCGTCGAAGCTTGTCCTTTGTAGGTAATTTATTTCAGATAGCTAATCATAATATGAAGGAGGCTTTCGGGGATTTATTAGTGAACCAAATAAGTTTCCATCATGAGATTTGTGGTCGTGGAGGATTGATAAGGGCCATGCAAGATTTGTTTGTGAATATCTTGGAGATCATTTTGGCTAGTCCTCAATTGTGCTACAAGGATTTTAGTTAGGTGCATCTCTTATTAGGTATACAAGACTTCTAAATCTTTTGCTCCACGCATCCCTATATATTACCCTATTTACTTTAGCATCCATAGGGATACGTGTTCTCAATAATTCAAGTTGTGGAATTTTATGCAGATGACCCAAATGATGACAATAATCATACCAAAACCAAGCCTTATCTCTACTCCAAATCTTGAATTTGATACCATCATTCATTATATTCCTTATTCTGAGTATTTGATTAAAGGACTAAGAATTGGACTAGTGTAACCTAAGGGACGAAAGGCTTTGGCTTTTAATTATATAGGTATGCACCCATTTCATCCAAATCTATTGGGGATCAAAGAACAACCTCTATATTTTCTTCGATGGAAGCATTTTATTTAAGCTTGTTATAGAGATAATGCCTAAGCCCCCTTTCTCTTTTTTTGAGGACACATCAAAACATTTGACCTTCATATCTTTATTATTATCTACTAACCTTGTCCATAGAAATCTAGGCATCTCTCAATGTCTTTAATCAGCTTTTATGGCAAGAACAAGTGAGCAAACTAGTGAATATACAGATTGTTTAGCACTAAGTTAATAATCTGGAGTCTCCCCGCATAAGATAGAAAAAACTTGTTCCAATGGTTAATTTTCCTTCTGATTGCATTAAATAAAGCCTGACAATCTTTAAAGCTTATCTTTTTATCTAAGAATGTAATTCCTAAATATTTGAAAGATAATTCTTATAAGATCAATCTTGATATGTTTGTTTGTAGCTCTAGCCTATGAATAGAATTTATAGAAACATATATACAACATTTTTTAGGATTCATAGAGCGCCTAGAAAGTAACTTAAAAAGATTGAGCGAATCTATAAGTATTTTAATAGAAGCTCGATCTGCACCAT
>JANZLF010000222.1:38581710-38599880 GCA_026546835.1 Erythroxylum foetidum
GAGCCCTTAGATTCTGCTAAGATCATCATATATACTGATATCATTAGAAGAAAACAAAAAACTCTTTGCATTGTTGATTTTTAGCCTTGCACATTTGGAGAACATATGCTAAATATCCAATAGTGTGTAGAAGGATTGCATACCAGATTTGCTAAATAAGATAAGATCATAAGCAAACACTAAATGAGTGAGCTTAAGTTTAATACAATTATAGTGTAACTGGAATCTTCTATTATAACTTATGAGCTTTGTGAGAATTTTAGGTAACCCTATCATTACTAGGGTAAATAGATAAGGGGTAAATAGATAAGGGATAGGGGATCCCTTTGTCTAATTACCGTAGCACTTTTAAAAGGGGTAGTAAGGACACCATTGACATGGATGCTAAGTGGCAGAGTTGTGATACACATCATAACTCTAGCAATGAATTGAGGTGGAAAGTCAAATGCTTCCAAACTTGCTTGAATAAAGGTTTAACTTACTGTATCAAAGGCTTTGTAGAAGTCAATTTTCCATGGAAACTTGTTGATCCTTTTACCAGAGTTGTAATCTTTTAGCATCTCTTGCATTAGGAATACATTATCCCTTAATGATCTTCCATTTATGAAGGCTCCTTATGCAGGATTGATTACTTCTTTCAGAGCTTCTTTCAATTTGCTTGCTAGTAGTTTGGCGATGACTTTGTAGAGTATATTACAACAAAAAATTGGCGCGAAGCCCATCAGGGAAGAGGGGTTCATTTTCTTGGGAATAAGACATAGGTAAGTGTTATTTAGCTCTTTTAGCATTCAGATATTATTCAAGCATTCCAGCACTGCTTCAGAGAACAAGGTAACAGTTAACTCCAAAACATTCTAGAAGAATCACGATGTAAATCCATCATACCTGGAGATTTTGAAGGGTGCATTTCGAAAAGTGTTTTTGTGATGTCAAGGCTAGTGAATGGTAAATGCAGGAGATCCTTATATTTTTTTGTTTAAGAGGCTATCTTAGAATCTTTTCATGTTTAGCTCATTTTGATGCCCTTCGTTCTTACCCATTAAATTCATGAAGAAACTTCTTGTATGGTTTAATAAAGCATTCTGGTATGAGATTAGGGTCCCCATTTCATCCTGGAGTGTGATGATTTTATTTTGATTCTTTTTAGCTTGGAGAGATGCATGGAAGAATTTTATTTTTGAGTCCTCCTCCCTAAGCTAGTTTATATGAGCCTTTTGTTTTAATATGGAATTCTGCAATGTCAAAGTCTCTTGGTAATCTTTGAGTCTTTGGGTTTCCTGTTGTCTCAATTGAATATTATCAGGATGATTATAGCATTCCTACTGTGTCTTCTGAAGTTTCATCTTAGTCTCTAACACCTGTTTATAATAGGAATTGACAAAGCTTTTGAGTGCTTGCTTTACCTTTCTAACTTTCTGCATCAGCTAGTAAGCCTTATATCCTTCCATTAGCTAATTCTAGCTTGTTTGTACTAGCTTAAGGAAGCCATTTTATTAAGTGAGCCCATTAAAAAACTTAAAGGCATTCCTTGCATAAATGTACAAGTAAGATGTTGTATATATATAAAGGAGTAGTCAAATAGTGAATTTTCACCAAAATGTGCCACAGAAGTTGAGAATTCATCTAGCCAAGCTTGATTCACTACTGCTTGGTCTAGCTTCCTTTTAATTAGCAATGTACCCTAATGGTTATTCGACTAAGTAAATACTTTACAAGTAAATCTGAGATTGGTTATTGGCATCTATTGAAACAAGTTGGTTAGCTCTTTGCGAAATGCCATGTGGTACCTCCCCTTTATTTGTCTCTTGTGCATTTAGTAAACAACTAAAGTCTCCAATTATTAGCCATAAAGTGGATAATACTAAACTAACTTCTGCCGCAGAGTGTTCATCTGAAACTGAAAATTAGAAGCGTACAACAAAGTAATATAAAAACTACATTATTTTCCTTCAAAAGGCATTTTAGATGTAAGTGTTAATCACTCTCATTAGTAACCAACACTGACAGTTTACTCGAGTTAAAGAAAAAAAATAATTAAAAAGATTCAATATTTGACATTAACCACTAAGTTCATTCTCTGCCTTCTTGATCAAAAGAGGGCCCTTTATCACTCTTTCAAGTTTGGTTTCACTAAAAGGCTTAAGCTTTGTTATATAGTCAATGCTTTTTGAAGAATAATGAGGAAGAGGAGTAGGTAGGGATGACGATAGGTAGAGTTCGGTTCGAGTATTACTCAAACCATATTCATATCAATTTTTTATGATTCAACCCATATCTATATCCATATCCATTGGTTTTTACGATTTACTACTCATATCCAAATCTATTGGATTGTTCGGATTTTTGGATATCCATCAGGTTATATAGCACATAAAAATATAACTTCTAAATAGAAAATATAAAGAGCAAATTTTTGCAAACATTCCAAATCAAAATTACTTTAATAATAATAAGTCAAGATTTTGATTTGTATGTCTTAAAAAACTATAAAATTGGAAAAATAAAAATCATAATGTCTATTGCAAAGACGACATATATTTTTCATAATCAAGAATTGAAACAAAGACTAAAATATCTAAAGCTTCAAATTATCTTTACGTGAACTCCACAACATTCGAAACTTCATCTCTATATCATTTGTATTATTATTATCTTATAAGAAAATAAAATATGGTAAAAAAAGTGAGGACTGAAGAGTAAAGTAGGGATTTTAAAGTTATTTCTTCTCAGAAAATATTAATATTATATTATATTTAACCATAAATATTCAAGAAATAAACAGAAAAATTGAGTTAATAAAAAACAGATAAGATTTAGGTATCTATCAGTTCGGATTATCACTAGACCCATATCCAAATCTATATTCACGTCCATTTTTTAACATCCATTTAAAATTCATTTTTTAGTCTCCATATTCATTTTTTCAGATTTGGTAGTGCAGATATTAATCGAGTTGAAAACCCATTGTCATCCCTAAGTATAGGAAAGAATAAAGAAAGATCCACAAATTATCCCATTGATGACACTTTTTGGCGAGCTCGTACGATGGAAATCCTTGATCTCTACTAGCAAAGGAGAGGAATAAGAATGAATAAGAACTAAGTTTATCATCTTACACAACCTCAACCTCAAACTTTACACTTACATTCAGTTTTTTAGCCCCAAAACTTATTTTATAAATGGGATGAGATTTAAATTGACACTAATAAATGAAGTGTAAGAACATGCTTAAATGAATAAGGTGATTACTCTTATTTAAATATTTAAATGATTTAAAAGTCTTACAATGTGCTTACCCTAAGTCAATGAAAGCCATCTCAACTCTCTCCTATTTCTTTTACGTTTATGTTTTTTTTTAAAATATGATTAATTGATTGTTTAGTTTATTTCAATTAGGATGTACGGATTAATTTTCAAATAAGAAATTGAAGATTCTATGAGTATTCAAGAGTAAGGTGTTATTAATAACAGTAAGAGATTGATGATTAAAAAAAGATATTAGTTCAAATTAATCGATGGATTTATTAGTTGAAAATTTATTACGTTTATCTTAGTTTATTTAAAAATATAATTGTTAAATTATAATGTCAATCCACAAATTTTTTTCATTGTGAAAAATAATTCATAAAATTAAAAAAGAAAATGACAGTAATAAGAATTTTAGATTTAACAATTACTTCCACTTTGACTGAAGTACTTATCTTAGATCATAAACATTATTCCTTTTGCGCATAATTCTGAGGATCCAAGTGGCGTTTCTTAATGAAGAAATGATTGATGCATTTCCTCTGCAAGGCCACTACAAATGAAACCATGTGCATAATGCGCCTCTTTCGTAGCACGTTTTAGCTGGGCACAAATAAAATATCAAAAAATGCATACATTAAAGATGGTACATAAATATAATTAATTTCAGAAGATATATTAATTAATAATTTTCCCACGACCTGTCGTCGAGGCATTGGATAATTTACCAGTCGTCTTTGACCGTTCTCTCAGTTTATTCCGCGCCACGTACGCGCCAACGAAGCGAAGAAGAAGAAGAAGCAGAACAAAATTAGAAGCAGCGACCAGAGACAGACAACAACATCTAAATTTTCATTCTCTCCCTCTCTGGATACAGAACATAACTGTTGATCGAGAAAAGGGAGAGAAGACGACGACGATGAGGCCCATGAAGACCGTACACGATCTGATCGAAGAGGCTAAGCTTCGAACCGTTTGGTGGTCCCTTTGCATCTTCTTCGTTACTTACTTTTTGTCCCGTAAGTTTCTGTTTCTTTGATTGGATTCGATTTTGGGTGCTCCCGACCAATCCAGCTCTGTGTTCGTGGTTACTGCCACAAGCTAGGGTTTTCCTTTTGAAGTTTGTTAGCAATTTTTAAATTATTTATTTTTTACTTTTCTGTTTTATTTGTTTGTCTGTTTTGTAATTATGATTCTGTAACGGTTAATGTACTTGAAGTTGTTTTGCTATTTTCTTTTGTTGAAGTGAATAATTCTTACATAAGCTCAATTTACTATTTGGATTATTTAATATTTTACTTGGTTGGATTGAGGAATAGTGAAGTGAATGGTTGGTTGATTTAGTTCATTGGAGAAATTGATTTTGCTATTGTTGTCTCCGTGGATGTTTTTATAATTATAGTTCCTTATTGCAGATACAAGCTCATCAATGTGGGTTAATCTACCTGTATCAATACTATTTGTTTCCGCGTTGCGAGTTTTGTCTGCTGAGGTAGAGTTCAAATGGAAAGTACGTGGGCCTGCACGTCCGCCATCGTATTTGTCTCATTTGGAGAAGAAACAATTGTCCCCAAATGATTCACGGCTTTCTTCTTCACCACCCCCACCAAGGTGGAAGAGAAAAATAGATTCTCCAGTTGTGGAGGCTGCAATAAATGATTTTATTGACAAGATATTGAAAGATTTTGTGGTAGATTTGTGGTACTCAGAGATTACACCTGACAAGGAAGCACCTGAACTTATTCGTTCAGTAATCATGGATGCTATTGGTGAGATATCTGTAAGGGTTAAAGAGATCAACCTTGTTGACTTGCTAACTAGGTAATTTCGCCTGTTATTATATGTCAACTAACTGAAAGTTGAGTAGTGAAATAAGTACAATCATTTGAATGGCTGTTTTGCAGGGATGTAGTTGATTTAATAGGGGATCATTTGGATCTTTTCAGAAGAAATCAAGCATCTATTGGTGTTGATGTAATGGGAACACTTTCTACCGAGGAGAGAGATGAACGACTGAAACACCATCTCTTGGTCTCTAAGGAGCTCCATCCTGCGTTGATATCTCCTGAGAGTGAGTACAAGGTGTGAGTGGAGTGTTCTAATGATCCACAATTTCTTCCTTTTGCTTTTCACACCTATCTACTTTCCTTCTTTTTTTGTTGGTTAAAACTTCTTTTCTTTTTCATTTTGTTTCCTGACCAAAAATAGGTTCTTCAGAAAATTATGGGTGGAGTCATAGCTATAGTGTTGAGACCTCGAGAAGCTCAATGTCCTTTGGTTCGTACTATTGCTCGAGAGATTGTAACTTGCTTGGTCATGCAGCCCGTTTTGAATCTTGCAAGTCCTGGGTAAGTGGTTGAAGTTTTCAGTGTTCATCTTGTTTAGTTCACTAACTTCTTTACAAGATTGTAGTTTCACTGATTGCTATTTTCTTCCATCGTCTTTTTCATCTTTTCTTTTCAGAAAAAAATATTTTATTAGACATTGTGGGGCTACTTATTTCTGTTGTTTCAATTGTTGACTAATAAATATTATTGAACCTTTAAGAATTTGTGGTTGTTTTTAGTTTGGAATATATCATCACATGATTTAAATTGTTAAAACATTATTTGTGCTCTAAGGGATTTCACCATTTTTATCTTTTTCCCTTAATCAGGTATATCAATCAAGTCATTGAGTACATTTTGGTTGCTATAAAAGATGGTGGTCTGATGGACATTGGTGGTTATCGGTCTACAGGCAGTGTTGCTGACATTAATTCCAACTCGAGAAGAGATGCAGTCATAAGTAGTGAAAAGATTGATTCTTTTGAGGGCAAAAAGAGTTACCAAGGAACTGATATGGCTTTTGCAGATGTTGATACTGATAGAGAAACAATAAACTATAAGTTACATCAGCAGCAGGCATTTCAGCCACGTAATGCAGAGTGGGCGCGGCTGCTTGAGGCAGTAACACAGAGACGAACAGAAGTACTTGCTCCTGAAAATCTTGAAAACATGTGGGCAAAAGGAAGAAATTACAAGAAGAAAGAGAATAGAATTGGTAAAGTAGGGATTCAATCTATGGAAAAAGCTTCCGCTATAAGTAGTGCTGCACGAACAGAAAGTCTGGGGAAGGAAATGATAACCAGCAACTCCCTGATTCTTCCAGCACCAATGAGTAAATCAGCTGTGGTATCAAACCCTCAGTTAAGCGCTGATACAGTATCATGCAGTGAGGAAAAATGTGGAATGCAATATGCTTTGAATTATAATGACTCGTCCCCATTTAAGAGACAGCATATACAACATGAATTGGAGAGTACCATGCTTACTTCTACAAGTGAAAGCAAAACTAGGCTGAAGAGATCAAACAGTACTTCTGCCCTGAAAGCTGAACCTGATAATAAAAGGACATTTAGTGGAAATGTAGGTGGATCCATTATTTCAGAATTCTACAGCCCTGATTCTGGAAGTCGCAGTGATGATCCTGCTGTGAAGAAAATGTCAGACATAATAGTCCGCCATGAGGGACCTAATGTTCCTAAACTAAAATGCCGGGTGGGTATAATTTTTTGCTATTTTTAATGAGAAATAAGCAATCAGGAAAATAAAAATTGAACAAAAATTTCACCTTTTAGTGTTGTTCAAATTACAGGAGCATCTTTATTTAGCTTTGTACCAAATTTGATCGTTGTGTGGATCTGATTTTAAGTCCTACTTGTGTCTTTGTCTAAGCAGGTCCTTGGAGCATATTTTGAGAAACTAGGTTCAAAATCTTTTGCTGTTTACTCAATTGCTGTGAAAGATGCTGAAAACAGAACTTGGTTTGTTAAAAGGAGGTCTTTTTCTCTTCGTTACGCTATGATAACTATTTATAAAGATCTACAGATTATTACATGGTTGCTCTTACAACTCCTTAATAGAGACCTGACTTACTGTTGATTGACATTTCAAATTGTCCCTCTGCAGATACAGCAATTTTGAGAGACTGCATAGGCATCTAAAGGACATTCCTAATTACACGTTGCACTTGCCTCCTAAAAGGATTTTCTCATCAAGTACCGAGGATGCTTTTGTTCATCAACGCTGCATTCAGCTTGATAGATATCTTCAAGTATTTTACTAGTACCTGCTTTTGGTTATCTAGTTTGAATTGTTTGCTTCATTTTTTCACATCTTGAATCACACTACATTGTCCAGGATCTCATGTCTATCGCTAATGTTGCTGAACAGCACGAAGTATGGGATTTCTTGAGTGTTTCCTCCAAGGTGCAAATTCTGTTGACTTTTGAACATAGTGTTTCTTTTAATCCTTTTTTTCTTGGTTGTGATTCATATGTAAGCTGAATGCACCTGAAATTCTTTATGTTTCGTTTCACTTTTGAAGAATTACTCTTTTGGGAAATCTTCCTCAGTTATGAGAACTCTTGCAGGTACGCGGACAATCTTTCATTAGATGTTCTCAACTCTTCACTTAATTAACAAAATACCTGCATCTCATCTGCAGTTCAACTTGTTTTTAATCCAATCCGAGTGGATTGTGCATGCACCTTATAGACGGTGTGTTTTGAATAATTAATCTCTGAGTAAACTGAGAAAATTGCCCTTTCTATACACTTGCTGTTCCACTATCAAAGCCTATCAACTAAGAGCGGGAAGAAGAACCCAGATCATATGTTCTATTTAATCATCTCACTTGGCATTTTTATACCCTTAATTATGATGTTTGAATTTAATCAGTTAATGTGGATGATGCTGTTGATGATATTGTGCGCCAAGTGAAAGGGGTTTCTGATGGCTTAAAACGTATTGTTGGCTCGTCTTCCCCTCTTGACGAAACCATTTCTTCATCTCAAAGCGATAACTTGCCCTGGCATGCTAATGAAATGAATTATCCTACCTGGAGGCAAGACACACCAGAAACCATGAATAGCATTTCTGATGATGAACAAAGTCATAAGCAAGAATGCCATGAACTGGATGAGGGTGGATCCAGTGAGCACACCGATCAGTGGCATTCAGATAACGAATCAAACACTAAGGGTTTTCAACCTCTGGTAATCAAACATAAGGTGGAGGCTAGGAGCATAGGTTTAGAAAAACAAATGAATTCAGAGGTGACATCTGAGTGGAAGGACCATGGTGGAATACCTCCAGCAACTTCTAATCGTGCAGAAGATCCAGTTGGGATGCCTCCAGAGGTAATCTTAGCTTGGCCAACATCAAATTTCTGCATCATTTTTGTGCTATTTTTGCATGTGAAGATTTTAAGTTTACCTTCATTATATTTGAGCAAGATAATTTGTTGTTAACTGGATTATTAGTGTTTGCTCTCCCTTATGATGTTGACTGTTTTCTGAGCTGTTACTTGCTGAATAACATCTCTGGAATGTGCAGTTGAGTTACCCTTCCTTTAACTTGAAAACAAACATTGCACCTTTTATTATCACTTTGAACTTTGTGTCCACTTTTTTGCTCTAATTGCTTTTTTTTAACTTCTCCTTATGTATGAAAGGTGGAACTACTTTAGTTTTCGTTACAGAATACTTCTTTTAGCCATATGGTTTCCAACTAGAATTTCATTTATGCAGTTTACTTATTGAGCAGATCAACAATAGATAATCCAAAATTGCCAGTGTTAATTCTGTAAATTATTGGCCTTAATAATGATGGAGGCATTGTAGGGGTTATATTCCTGTGTAATCCGTCCTCTCTAAGTTAATGCAAAGCATG
Organism: Erythroxylum foetidum; assembly: GCA_026546835.1. NCBI lineage: Eukaryota > Viridiplantae > Streptophyta > Magnoliopsida > Malpighiales > Erythroxylaceae > Erythroxylum > Erythroxylum foetidum. The sequence continues at coordinate 38,590,671 of JANZLF010000222.1, forward strand.
TGATTTTATTTTCTTACTATTGCGCCATATGTGCATTTTGATATGTCCTGATATTAAGACATTGTTCCACCTCAAATTATGTTAATGAGACTTAGTCAATGACACCAAGGCAAGCAAGATAACATATTGTATTATGATGAAAATCAAGTTGTGAAAGAATCAGCTTGAATTGTCTTGATGGCTTTTGAATCTCTGAAAAGCATGTGCTTTCTGCATCTGTCTCAGAATATTATGATGCTCTTTGATCAAGTATCATTACATTATCTTAGTTGATTGGTTTAGGGCATGTAGCTCGGAATTTAGGCCAATTACTCGTAGAAAACTTTGGGTGCTGACTTTTATTCTTATGGCAGTGGACTCCACCTAATGTAAGTGTACCTCTCTTAAATCTGGTCGATAAGGTCTTTCAACTAAAGAGAAGAGGGTGGCTGAGGTGAGTTATTTTGTTATTTTTATTTATTCAATTGAGTATTTGTTAGTGATGGAGTTGATGTATGCTTTGTCTAGTCATTTCTGTCCCAAATCCTTGGTTAAACCTTCTTCCCTGAATCTAGAGGGAAGAATTTAAGGCTAGAATTTTCATCGAAGTTCATGATCTCTTGAAAACTGCTTTTCATCATTGTTACAATCACAATCGTCTCCAACTCAAAATTTTGCTACATCCAGTTTTTCTTGCCTCTTTCACTTTTCTGTTTCTTCATGATAAGTTAATTGAAAGAAGATTCTTGTGAACCCAAAGCTATTTCTTGTTTGGACGAGTTGCAATAAGCACAATGAGTCATAGTGAAAATGCTTTGAGAAAATTCCATTAGTTTGGCCAACAACTGGGGAGTACCTGATCCCCTGTTGGGGTTCAGTTGAGTGAAAACCTGAATTCACTGCTAAGTTGAATGGCTTTGGTTGTCAACTGTGCATCTGCAGCTTTTCTACATTATATGTTGTGAACAGTTCCCTGAATGTTGTGTTATCTGGTTCTTTCTGATTTTATAGATGATCTGAAAATTTGGTGTTCTTTTCTTCTCTTTCTTTGGCTTGCTTTTTGTTTTCTTTTTTATATGTTCAAATTGCTCATCTTCCATATGTGGTTGTTTGTTTTTGTTGCCACAGAAGACACGCATTTTGGATGTCAATGCAAATAGTACAGTTAGTGATGGAAGATGCCATCGATGACTGGCTGTTGAGACAGATTTATTGGCTTAGGAGGGAAGATACTATTGCCCAAGGGATTCGGTGGGTGGAGGATGTAAGGACTTAACCAATGAATTTTATCAATATTTAGAGTGATCTTTTTCTTCATTCATACGGCCTATTCTATATGCATTCTATACTTCCTTTTTTAATGAAGAAATTGTCAGGAAAAGGTCTACCTTGTTTCTCTAATTTGAAAGTTCAAGGCCTGTAAAAGCTTCATTTGTAGGAGTTTGTTAGCTGGTTGGATGTTGGAGAATGCACATGCATATCATGTGATATAAGATGATTTGGAATTTTTACAATAGGAAATTGTTATGGTAGTTATGCTACAATTTTTGCCTGTGTAAAAATTGAGGGCATGTTTTCGATTAATGCTCCAGGTTTCATTAATTAAATTTGCAATGAGTGTCTAACGTTATAGATAAACACTTGCTAATCAAAGATTTTCTCACCTGCATGCCACATCCCTATTGTGCCTAGCGACATGTATAAACTGCAGTTGGTTTAGAGCTCTATTGGATACTAGAATTTTTAGGATGATCCTGCTGTTTTCTGGTCTTCTCTTTGTGAAAGCTTTGCCCTCCTATCAGCTACTATCAAGGGCAGACCTAGAAATATGACACTAAATTGAAAAAGTCCTTAAAGGTTGGACACTTTTGAATTTATTCTCTTTATGTGCTAATATCGTTAGAACCATAGACAAAAATATAACTTTGTTATACATAATACTAATTATATAGCTTACCCCACTCAATGGAATCTCTAGCTCCACCCCTGGCTGGTATGCCGCATTCCTGTAATTCCATTTAACTGTCTTGTGAAAAAAGAAACAAAGGAAAACCCTGGTTATCAATCAGAACGCAGTGGGTAAACACAATCGCACTGCAGGTGCCAGTAGTTGAGATGCCTTAAAATTAACATCCAATAGGTGGGATGTACTATTCTAGAAAATTCCTTTGAAAGTTACGCGTAGGAGTATATAGTGATTTGGCATCGATGATACTGACTAAAATGTCCTCTCTTTTCTTTTCTTCTAATTTTGCAGTTTCTCTGGCCGGATGGCACATTCTTCACACGAGTGGGGGCTACACAGGAGAATCTTGGTGATACTCAACTAAACTTGGCCCCCTTTCAGATTTGCCAATATACTAACAGTAGGGCCTCAAATGTTTCCTTTGAAGAACAGCTTGAAGCTTCTCGTCGAGCTAGTGATATCAAGAAAATGTTGTTTGGTGGGTGCAATACTCTATTAAGTTCTCAGATTCAGTATTGATAATTTTGAATCAAGTATGTTTGATGTCCATCTTTGTTTGCTACTCATGTTCCATGGAAGTATTGTTAAGAAAACTGTGGGCTGTGCAGCAGTAATCATTACTTTTGTATGGATGCTATAAGGTTCTGTTTTCAATTCTTCTTCCCAGAAGCTAGTGTAACAGGTTTCTTTATGTAGAAAGGTTGAGGTTGAACATTCCACAGCCAGTTGTTATTAAGTGGCGTGAACTAGGCATTTATGTGATTGGGAAGGACGATTTTTTTCTTGAGTATATTAACCATTTTGAGTTGGTTGTTTCTTTGATATTTGTGTGTTTACATTATGCTGGTGTGTTTATGAATGATGCAACAAAAGAAATGATCCTCTTTTCTATGCCAGGTGGAGCCCCAACAGCCTTAGTCAGCTTGATTGGGAAGAAACAGTACAAGAGATGTGCGAGAGATATTTTCTATTTCACACAGGTTGATCTTTGATTGAATTTTATAGCATGTTATCCCACTGGAAAAACTCCATATATATGCTTTCATTCAATTCTGTGTTGTATGGCATTTTTCTGAACAATGGTACACTTTCTGGTGCTTGCAGTCAACTATTTGTGTGAAACAACTTGCATACGCCATACTGGAACTGGTTCTGGTATCAGTTTTCCCCGAGCTACGGGATCTTCTGTTGGATATTCATGAAAAGAAGCCAATACCACCTTCACAGTAAGCTGATGGTTTTATTCTCTACGAAGATAATGTGATTCAGCCAAATTCCATGGAGATAAAATGACGAGTGTTAGAATGAGCTCCAAGAGCCGGAACACAAACAATTAGTCTGAATGAGGTTGGCCATACATTTTGAAGTGTGGGGATGGGGAGAAAAAATGAGCAAATTCTTTTCCCTTTTTTCCGGAAGTTTTAAATGAAGGGGATAGAGCAGTATAGGGTGTGTTGATTTAAAGTGTACAAAGTTGTAAATTTTAGGTCTTGGTGTATATAGAAGACGTTACTTCTTTGTCTTTTTTCTACCCCTTTTGTCAAGCATTGACGGTCTAAAATTGAAACAGAAATTAGGAAGTTCGCAAAATATTCATTTATTCATTTGAAAGATGATTCCATCATTCTCTTTTTGGTTTCTCTCTCTCGCTCCCTCTCTGTCTCTCTTTTTATTGTGTGTTGCGGTGGTTCTACAGAGCAATCCCTTTCAGGCTTTAGAATAAAGTTGGATTCTGATGGTTTCAGATTCAGTCACCCAAAGGAGTCTGGCGGCCGAATCTTCTGAAACTATGATTCTTTTTCAGAATGTCAATGCTTTGATTAATTAAAGATATACAAGACCAATAAGTAGTGTTACATGTCTCTCCACTTTCGTCATGCACTCTATCCACTTTCACATGACAAGAGTGTGAGAGGGACGTAGACTTGTAGTTGTTAAAACTAGTCACCTTGTGATCGATCAGATGCCAGATTTTGTCGCTGTCATTCGTTCCTATGTTCGTAGGTCTTGACCGAAGTAGCAAAATGAATGTGTTGATTCCAGAAAGCAATCCATTTATCTATTCCAAGTCTCCTCAAGGGTAAAACTAATTCTATTCTGGAAAATCAAATTATGAGTAAGAAGGAAAACAATGACAGATTTAATTTTCTGCCATTGAAGCAGAAAACAAAATGAAGAGGAGGAAATTCAGAAGATGAGAAAGTTTTGTCTTCATTACTTTTACGTGTACAAAGATTCAGTATGTATATATAGTTATATACATGAAAAGAAGCACGAAGATTGTATGTTTATAAGAAAGAAAATTACAGCTCATTATTTACACTTCATCGTAAGAAAGATCTAGAATATGTACACCTAAAACAAGAATAACAAACTTAGCTACCATTTGAGAGAAAAGGAATAAAAAACTGATTTGATGAAAAAAATATTTTTCAACATCCCCACCTCAAGTTAAGGCCTGATAACAATCACAAAGGCCTAACTTGGAAACTAACTTGTTAAATAATGGAGCAGTTAGAACCTTTGTGAAAGAATCTGCCAATTGCTGAGATGAAGGAAATTTTCTCGGTGAAATGAAGCCTATCTTGAATTGTTCTCTTACAATGTGGCAATCGATGTTTAGAAGTTTGGTTCTTTCATAAAAGACTAGATTGATTGTTATATGTAATACAACTTGATTGTCATAGTGAAGAGGTATAGGAAGTGATTCTGAAATTTGAAAATTTCTCATGATAAAGGATATCCACGACAATTCACATATTGTCGATGCCATGGATCTGTACTCTACTTCAACTGAGGATTTTGACACTGTGGTATGCTTCTTTGTTTTCCAACTAATAAGAGAATTTTCCAAAAAAAATACAATACCTTGTTAGTGGTTTTCTGCTATCAATACAGGATCTCCAATCTGCATCACAAAAGGCTTCTAATCTTAAAGAATTGTTTGCCGGAAAATACAGTCCTAAGGAAAGATTGTTCTTGATGTATCTCAAAACATGCAAAGCATTCATTAAATGAAGCTGTTTGGGATCATGCACATATTGCCTAAGCTGTTGTGTAGCTAGCATGAGCCAAGTTAGGTCTTGTCTATCCCAAATAGAGTAATCTTCCCACTAACTGTCGATATCAATAAGGATCTTCTAACTTTGGACCATCATCAATGCTCATCTTGTGCCCTTTCATTAATGTAGCAGTAGGTTTACTTCCCATCAACCCTGGATCTTGAATTAAATCCGGAGCATATTTCCTTTGGTTAACATAAATACCATTTTCAGACGTCGTGATTTCTAAACCAAGGAAGTATTTTGCAGGTTGAAGATCTTTGATGGTAAATTTATCATCCAGAAAAGATTTGATTGCTGCAATATCTCTTTCAGAATTTCCTGTAATCAGAATATCATCCACATACACTAGCAAAGCTATAAATATATTGGATTTAGAAAGGATAAAAAGGCAATTATCATTTAAAACCATACTCTTGCAATTTTGTTGTCATTTCCGCGTTCCATTGTCTAGAGGCTTGTTTGAGGCCATACAGTGATTTCTTTAATTTGCATACTTAAGTTGGTTTAGCCTTATCATATCCTTCTGATAATGCCATAAAAACCTCTTTATCTAAATAACCATGCAAAAATGCATTGTTAATATTAAGTTGGTGTAGACTCCAAGACTTTGCTGTGATAATCGTGAAGAAAATTTTGACAGTCACTACCTTAGCCACAGGTGAAAAACTTTCATAAAAATCTACCTCTTCAATTTGAGTGTAGCCTTTTGCTACCAATCTTGCATTGAATCTGTCAACTTTCCCATCTTCCTTTAATTTCACTTATAAGATTCACTTGCATCCTATAGGCTTCTTACCTATGGGTAACTCAGTGATCTCTTATGTTTTGTTCTTTTCTAAAGCCTCAATTTCTTCATTCATAGCTTTCACCCATTTTGAATTGATTTTTGCTTCCTTGTACGATATTGACTCCTACATTTCAGACAAATTTACAACAAAGTATATATGTACATTTGATAGGTGTTTCGGTATAATGTATGGGTAGGTAGAAGGAGTGTATTTGGTAAGTTTATTGACATGTAGGAGTTTTTGGTAGCTTGATATACCATGCTTAACATTTGACACATAGTCATTCATGCAAAGAGGTTTTCTCAATCTTGTACTATGTCTTGTACTATGTCTAATGGGAGTTGTTTTAGTTGTGGGCGTAGGTGAGGGTGAGTTACTGGTTTGCAGCTGATCATCATCATTCTCGACTTCTGTTTGTTTATGTTCAATAGGGTTGTCACATATAACATCCTCCTCTATGAATTCATTCGGGCTGTCAGGGATAATAGGTAAAGGAATTTGACTACTTGGGCCTATAATGATATAGCCCTCTTTGGTTGCAAAAGGATAAATGTGTTCATGAAATATAACATCTCTAGAAACAACCATTTTATTTTTGTCTAGATTATAAAGCTTAAAACCCTTTTGCCTTGGTGAATACCCTAAGAAAACACTCCTAAAGGCTCTCGGAGAAAATTTGTTTTTGTGAGGTAAGGTATTTGTTGTAAAGCAGAGACATCCAAAAATTTGAGGTTATTGTAGGAGGGTTTCCTTTTGTGTAGAATCTCATAGGGAGTTTTCCAATGTAGGATAGCTATGGGTAATCTGTTTAAAAGAAAAGTGGCGTGTAAAATGGCTTCCTCCTAGAATTTTATTGGAATTCTAGATTGAAACATCAAGGATCTTGCTAATTGGAGTATGGTTCTATGTCTCCTTTCTACTATTCCATTTTGCTGAGGTGTGTAGACACAGGTTTTTTAATTTATAACTCTAAAATCTCTAATTTTTCATTTATAACTCTAAAATCTCTAAGAATCTGTTGACATTTCTCTCCCACAAACTCTAAACCGTTATCAGTTCTAAATCTTTTAACTGATTTCTCAAATTGATTCTTAGTCATGACAATAAAATTCTTCAAAATAGATGTGGTTTGACTTTTATGTTTCATCAAAAAAGTCCATGTACATCTACTTAGATCATCTACCACAGTCAAGAAATAATGTGCTCCTGTCATGCTAGAATGTTTATATGGTCTCCATATGTCAACATGAATTAATTCAAGAATATCATTGGCATTACTACTGCTTTGTGTAAAAGGTAATTTGGTTTGTTTTGCAAGAGGGAAAATAGGGCAAGCAACAGAAATTTCAATCTCTTTCATAAAGGGTAAATGTTTAAGTACAATGTCTACAGGATGCCCCAATTTTTGATGCCAAATAGGAATATTGACATCAACTACATTATTTAAGCAGCAAACATTTGCTCTATTAGGTACTGGATTAAGAAAATTGCAGTATCTATGGATAACTTCTGGTGTATATGAATTGGAATCAAGAATGTATAGGTTTCCCTTCAATTTGCCCACTCCAAGGATTCTATTAGTCTTCAGGTCCTAAAAAATGCAAAACTTCGGATAAAAGCTACAACACAAGAATTCCCTCTCAGCCAATTTACTTACTGACAGTAGGTTGTGTCTAAAGTCAAGAACGTGTAGAACATTCTTCAATTTAATGTTATCGTGTATAATCACATCACCATATGAGTTGACTTGTTTGACAGTTCCCTTAGGTAAATGAATAAGAATTTTTTTGGTTAAGGTCTTTTGTGAAGTGAATGAGTGTTTAAATGCATATATATGATTAGTTGCACCAATGTCTACAATCCATTCATCTTTAAGCTCATCAGATATAGGTTCCAGGACATAAGTACTTACAAAATCTGAGATCTATGCAAAATTCACTTGTTCTATTGTTGCCATTTGCTTCCCTTTTAGAATCCTGGCAATCACTTGCTGAAGCATTTCTATGACTGCAGGTGGGCATTGTGTTACTGATTCTTCATATCATCACTGGGATTATCCTCAAAAGGATTGTTAACCATGTTCACTCGTCCCTTTGCAGTTGCTACTCTGTCCTTCTTTAACTGTTTATACCAATCTGGATATCCATAAAGCTTAAAACATGTATCCTTGGTATGTCATCCTCCTTTGCAATATTCACAGCTTCTATCATCCCTCTTTTGTAATTCCCTTTTCTTATAGGAAACATTTCTATTTGCATTAGTTCTAAATCGAATTCCTTTAACCATCATAGCCCTCAATTCAGTGTTTTCTGAAAAGTTTGTTTGTACATTCTTCTGCGTTCTACCCTCATAATAATTGAGTAAGCCTTGTTAACTGAAAGCATAGGTTCAAGAACTAAGATCTGGTTCCTAACATTATTATAGATTTCATTTAAACCCATAAGAAATTGAATGAGTTTACAGGTACAATCTCTCATAGCACAATTCAGTTCTTCCAATAGTTTTTTTCATCTTATTGTAATACATAATAACATAGGAATTATCTTGCTCCATAGATGAGATCTGTATTTGAATTTGGCAAATCTGAGGACTATTACTTTCACCAAACTGTTCCTCTAGCTCTTGCAAAAGTTTTCTAGCAGAGGTAGAGTAAATAAAGGTTTCAGCTATATCCTTTTGCATGAAGCTGATTATCCATAAGCTAACCATTTCATCCATCATTCTCCACTTCGAATGAGTAGCTTCAACTATTGGTTCTACTAAGCTACCATTGATAAAACCCAGTTTTTTCTTAGCTGCTAAAGGATCATCAAAGTTCTGAGTCATATTTGTAATTCTATTTGTGGGATTAACAACTTCATCATTGTTAGCCATGACGAAGAATAAAACAAGTGGTTAGGTTTAAAAACTGGGTAGTAAGATTTATAGATTCAAGAAGTCATCTCTGATCCTATGATCAAATTATAAGTAAGAAGGAAAACAATGGCAGATTTAATTTTCTGCCATTGAAGCAAAAAATAGAATGAAGAAGAGGAAATATAGTAGATGAGAAAGTTCTCTTTATTACTTTTACATGTACAAAGATTCAGTATATATATATATGAAATCGACCGTCCCGATCACAACGCAACTTTCATAGAACTGGCGTAGTCTGTGCATGTAAAGAGTGTCCTGGAATGCTATCATGTCACATCTATAAAATGCTGATAGGTCTGATCCTACCCATAATGCTACGGCTTGGTAGTTTGATCGTCCGGCGGTGTTCTGAAATGTTATATCTCTGGCCAAAAACCCGTCCTTAACAACAGCTGCATTGGAAGTAGATCTTGTAACAGTCCTTCTTCATGTTCATTCGTAACATACAAAGTTCAGTTATCTAAACCTCAAATTAAGAAGATTGAAGATGCTATAA
>JANZLF010000222.1:38684226-38701092 GCA_026546835.1 Erythroxylum foetidum
GTCGTTCTTGTTTCTCTTTTCGTCCAATCAAACGACATTGATTAAACTCCTGAACGGAGTCTAAACGTTCTTGTTCCATTCGTAACTTCCATTCTGCGTCAATAGTCTTATATTATTTTAAATATTATGATAGTTCAGTAGGGTATTTGATAATTCAGTTGGAACTTGTGACTTATTTTTTTCTATTATTGGTTATACTATTTTTTATTATCAAAAAAGAATTTTTAGCATTGGTATATTATTAGTGAGAGAGAAAGTAGCTATAAACAATCCAAATATATTAACAACATCTAATGTCGAAGGTAGAAAAGGCTCATAAACTAAATGAGTAGCAAGGGTAAAAAGAATTGGTATTTTATTACGAACTCATTTAGAGTTTTAGAGCCAAAAACTCTTAAAACTTGTGAAATATGATTGGATATAGATTTAGAGGATGAAGAAGGTTTATATTCATAGTCGTTATATTCATAGTCATTCTTATTACACCTATGTATAAAGTAGTTAAGGAGCTAACCTTTTTGGAATTGAAAATCAAAAGATTGGTTATAAGGTGCCTTTAAGAAGACAACTACACATAGTACATGTTTATTAGTTAGTGCTATGGTCTTTATAGAACTACTTCTCCAATTACTAAGTATTTAATAAAATAGCCTTTGTTTCTAAGCCATTCAATAACAAATGGCACATTAAGCTTATATTGTCTTCTATTCAACATATCAACACCATAGGTTGCATAAAGGATAATAAAAAATTAAAAATCTTAAGTTGTATCAATCATGTTTGTGACATGAATCAAAATGGATAGATGCAATATTGACATAAAGCTCAAATTTTGTCCAACTTATGTAACAAAATTTAAACAACTTCACTCAGCTTCTATAAGTGAGCTAAAATTTAGTAAAAACAAGAACAAAATCATATCCGCTCATTTATTGAAAGGTAAGTAGATAGCATAGAAATAAAGCAAGTAAAAAATAAGACTCAATACTTCTCATTTCCTTCGTTCTTATAAGCAAGTAAAGTTAATTTCTAAAAGTGAAGGTTCCAAGAGGATTTCCTTTAAATAATTAAAAAAAGATGCATTTAAAAAATGGCAAAAGAAATTTCTATTGGTTTTATTTCTTTATCAATCAAAATCTTGAATCATTAAAGCAAGAATTAATATCTTTCTCTTAAAAACTTGTTTGTTTAGAAATAAATGTTATTAATCTACCACCTCTTTTTTATCCTTTAGTAGATGTAATACCTTGAGAATAAACAATTTATCCTTATGTTTTTCAATTAAAAGTTGTAAAAATTTTTAAAGACTTTTCAATCATAAACTAAATACAATTAAAAAAACAATTGTTGAAAGAGAAAAATAACAACAAAAGATCAAGCCGTTGATGAAAACCATGATTTAGAAAGCTTGTAATAATATCAATATTATAAAAATAATCTGCATATGATAGATTTACTAAAAACAAAATACATAACAATGTAGCTTAGAAAACTAAAATATCATAAATAAAAGAATGAATAATATAAAAAAAAAGCTCAAATTACTGCCTTCTCATAAAAAGAATCATATTATAAGAATCTTGAACTTGTTTCCTAATTAATTCTTGAGGAAAAATATACGACAAAATTCAGCAATCATGTAACATATATTACATGAAAAAGAAGAGAACAAAGGTAGAAAAGAAAAAAGAAAAATGTTTATGCAACACTCCAAAAGTTATATCCGCCAGAAAAGACTTTAAGAAGAAAAAACAACAATCAAACATAAGAATGAGGAAAACATGAGAGGCGAACTTACGAACCCACCTACGTCTATCTCCAAAATGCCTTTACGTTAGCTTTTTAGAGTAGAAGAAGACAATGGTGGTGCTTAGTAGGGGTAATGGCAAATATAGTGATTAGGTAGCCAAGGAAGTGAACTCTTGAGAAGAGATTGATGTGAGATGGTGGATCATTTTTATAGGTAGACAAAGCAAAGGGAATTTCTAGAAATTTTAAGATGGAAGATTAGGTTTTGTGTGAAAAAGAGGGAAGCTCAAAAGGGAGGAAAAGAAAGAAAGAAAGAAAGAAAAATATATATAATTGTATACTCATCTATATATATTAATTTGATTGTTGCTTAACGTTAATATAAATAGTAACGATCATAATTAGTGCATGTATAGGAATTTGATGTAACCATTTTTTGCTTTATTATCTTTTTCAACATATGGTCACAAACTATTATTATTGTTGATTCTTAATGTTATTAAAGGTGACACTTTAACATCATTCATTTATTAATTATTGCATATATGGGATTTTAATGCAACAATTTTTTGTTTTGTTACCTTTCTCAATATACGGTCACAAACTATTATTATTGTTGATTCTTAATGTTATTAAAGGTAATACTTTAAAAATCATTACTAATTTTAAGCAATACATTTTAAAATGGTATAAGCATGTTGTTTTCAAGTTTTTTTTTATTTGTTGCTGGGAGTATAAAGCTAATAAGAAAAATGGGAATTTTAAAGAAAGTATTTGAGGACGGTTTGAATAAAAATACTAACTCTTTACATATCCTTATAGAGAAAGAATAGATTTTATCAAATATATTTAAAATTAAATTAAATTAAACTAAAGGATTCTTTTTTAAAAAGTTTCATATGAAGTGCTAATTTTTGTGGTATCCTTCCCTTTATATAGAGAAAAACTAGATTTTGCATATCTAATTAAAATTAAATTATATATTATAAATAAAGCTAGATTTAGTTTCACAAATTAAAATTAAAATTTATCAAAAATATGTTAGTGAAGTAAAATTTAATTTAAGTTAAATATGTTGATAATATATTGAAAATAATTACAATTTTTAATTTCAATTTCTAATTATAATTAAATAAATTAAAATATTTTGATTTATCTGTAATCTCCAACTAAACAATTTATAATTATATTAAAATTGACATCATGATCATTTAGAGTTTAACTTAATATATTTATGCATGTTACAATTTATAATTTAATTTTTTGTTATCCAATATTCTAATTAGATATAAAATATGAAATTAGTGTCTATTATACTAAAATTCAATCAAGTTCATGACTATAAATTAGTAACTAATTTATCTATATTTAGAAACAAACTTTTTAAATCTAAACTCGCTCTAGTCAAAGAACTCTAAAATTATTATCAATTGAAAATAATAGAACATTCTACATAATTACATTAAATGTAGCGAAACATTTACAAGCATTAGAATATTATATTTCTCGTATGAGATACATTAATAGTCTCGAATATAAGGTCCATTATATAATCATAATAATGAAGAGGTTTAAAGATATCATATTCAAAAATTTTATCATCGAATCACTTAAGTAAACTTGTTCTTTAATAAATACCTACATATTTATTTAAAAATATTAATACTTTAATTTATGAGATAATTACTTTTTTCAAAAAAGAACTATGATATGTAATAATTTTACCATTATCTCAATGTCCGACTTTATGCAATTATAAATAGGAATAGTGTATACTTATAATTTGAATTCTCATAATTATGTTCTTATCAAATTTTAAATTGTGGTAATTATTTTAATAATTTTATCTTTAGTATTAATTAAAAAATTACATAAATTTAAATATGAATTAATTAATATTAATTAATTCATATTAAGAGCTCGACAGGTCCAAGTCCCAGATAACTCATTATCATCCCTGAATAATCTTATTTAATCCCCAGGCCCGAGCCCGAGATAACCTACCTGGGTCGATCTATTGTAATTCCTAATTTATAAAACAAAGGGACTGTCAGCAAGCGACTTATGGTTGATTAGGAAGAGAGGCGGTGCGAACGAAGCCCTACTTCATCCAAGCCAGCTTTTGATTTCTCTCAGATCAATCATCTTCACCGAGCAATAAGAGTCCTTTAGCGATGTCATACGACGACGTAGAGATAGAGGACATGGAGTGGAATGAGGAGCTCCAAGCCTACACGTTTCCCTGTCCATGCGGCGACCTTTTTCAGATCACCAAGGACGATCTCCGACTCGGCGAGGAGATTGCGAGGTGCCCTAGTTGTTCTCTCTACATTACCGTCATTTATAACGCCGAGGATTTCGCGGACGACAAGTCCAAGAAGAAGTCCAATCTTGCCCCTTCTAAGCAGCAAACCGTCGCCGTCGCTTAAACCTTAGGTCTCGTTTCTCGAATTTGAGATATTTATTTCGTGTTTTAATGTTTGGATTTTTATGGATTTCTTTTTAGTGCTTGTTAGAGCTGGATTGGATGTTTTGCAACATATAGATTCTGAAGTCTGTCTTTGGATACATATATAGGTGAAGAAAGAGTTAACTTTGAAATTAATTTTTATATGATTCTTAATATTGATAAATGGGTATTGCTGTCGGTAGTATGATTGATAATGGATCTTAGTTGAAGACACTCTTCGTATATATTAGGAATTGGGAGAGTGAAGAAAATCTGATTATTTGGAGTAGTTAACGCTTACTTTTCTGTGTATATTCCCGAGTTGATAATAGAATTTACAAAACTGTGTAATGAATAATCCTTGTTTTATAGGATAAAATCTCTTGTGTTTGGTGATTGTGCGGAGGTGTTGGACACTTGCATTTTCTGCAATTCTTTTTCTCTATCTAGTTGAATTGCTTGCAGTTCTAACAATGAAACCTTCTGGTAGATATGCTGTGTATGTTGTGATGCGAGTGTGTTTTAACCGAGTCTACAGGACTTCTTTACCAAGTTTTTGAACCTTGCAATTCATACTGATGGCGGCAGAAAGTTTAGTAATATAGATGGTAGCTATGGTTTAATAAACTAATTAAGTGAGCTAGAATTACTTGACCAGTATAACTGCCTAAAAGAATACTGCCGTTTCAAGTGTTTATGACTTAATAACTAGTGTGAGAGTTCAGTGGACTTGGATGTCTGCCAGTCATTAATTACACTTATGTGTGCTAGTTCCGCTAGCCCTTGCCAACAAAATGGTGATTGTATATGTCTATGATTTTACAACCACGTTACAATTTCACACTTTGTGATAAAACATTCCTGTTGCATGTTGCCCCTTGCGAGTATGGTTTGCTGTGGAATCACGAAAGAGAGAACTGATTTTTATTGTCTACCAATTAAGTTTGTTCTTTTAATTGTTTTTTCATGGCTCACGCTAATTTTATTGATTCGGAGGCTAAATGTGGCTATAGTTTTAATGTTGCCACTTTCATTTTGCAGATGGACTGCCCATATACTAAGGAACCATACGTCAGGGAATATTGCATAGTAGATCATATATGAAAATTCTGATCTTGTAGCAGTTGCATAAAAAATAGTGAAATTTCTTGCGGATTATGATTTAGGAGATACAGGCCATTGAAGGGTTTAATACTTATTACTAGTCTAATCATGTAACACTTACTATAATCTATAGAGATAATACCGTTTTTGATAAATTTTGTTTTAGGATTTTCTTTTACGTGTTCTAAAGTTGGTTAATGGTGCTTTTAAAACTTTGCTGCTGTTTAGAAATGGCATTGTAAGTGGCAAAAAGAAAAGTTAAGATGGAAAGTATAATTGAATGAGAGATTTAAAGCTGCTTTTACCTGGTTATCCAAGAGGTGAATAAATTGATAGCTGATGGCAAGGGTGTGGGAAGCCCTACTTGACCAAATGACTGAACACTATTCAAGCTCATTTTAAATTTGAGTGCAAATAAGATTGTGCCCTGTCGGACCGATTTGGGTTATAAACTAAATAAGCTATGGACTTGTTTCACCTTGCTTGGCTTTAGACTCAATATTACCGTTGACTCAATGTGGCTGGCTGAAGTAAAGATCTAAAAGTTGATCGCAAATAAGACTGGACAGAATGTCTCCAACAGGATTGCCATTAACATGCGAGTATAGAAATAAACAGTCCTTCCTACAACTTCCTTCCACGTAGCTTATGCTCATCAGTCCAACACCTGAAACTTACATTCTCAGAAGCCATGCGAATATCAATAGTTTCAGAAACCAACACAATAAATATGTATGAAACATCTTTGAGGAAGAAGTAAAATGAATGGGGGTTGAGAAGCAATGATAAGTTGGGAAATTCTGAAACCAGATCATGGTATCACTGTTGGTGGTATACTATTTTTATATACTTGCGGGTAAAATATGAAAAAACAAAAATTAGTAATAAGGTTCTTTGAAAATAATAACATAAGCAATACAAGCAATGGCAAAGAGAATGACGAAGACATCTATGGTTAGAGCAGACACAGCTTGATCACTAAGATCCATGTTTCGGCCACCAAGACGATCTACCATGTCAGGTACAGACTTGTAATTCTCCACATCTTTAGTGTAAGGGTCTTCCAGTTTCATTCTCAATTTCTCAGCTTGTCGGCTCGCAGCCTCTTGGGCAAGCGTCCAATCGTAGAACTTTCGTTTCTCGTCATCGCTCAGGACGTCATAAACTTCTCTGAGTTTCATGAACTTGTCGGAGGCTGCCTTCAGTGGAAGCGAAGTTGTGTCTGGGTGGTACTCCTTTGATAAGCGCCTGTATGCTGCTTTGATCTCTTCCATATCCGCCGCCACAGGCACACCTAGGAATCTGATCTATTTCCATATTAGCCCCAGTTACGAAGTGCATATCTAGAATTTTAACCAAAAAAAGTTCAAATAGGCAAAACAAAACACTCACTGGTAATGAGAATCGGTAGAATCATTGAGCAAATCAGCGAACTGGTCTGCAAGCAAGTTGCCCTGCTCTTCTTCTACATTTTGTGTTTTCTTTGAACCGCTGCTTCCTCCAATCCAACCTTCGTCAGGATTGTCCCAGTGAATTCTGGTATCCACTCCTGGTGGTGCTCTCTGTCGTTTTGTAGGTTCTTGCGATGCTCGAACTCCAAGGCTCATCAATCTTCTTCTTCTTCTTCTTCTTGCAGTAATGCTGCATCCTCTTGCAGTGGGATAAACTTGTTGTTTAACAAGTTTGGTACCACTTGGACTCCTGTCTAGTAATAGAGAACAGGAAGCTTGAGAGGCAGTTGTGGAAGCCATGAAAAAGAAGAGGAGGAAGTTGGTTAATTGTAGCGGAAGCTAAAGAATAAAGAGGAAACTTGGATAGCCTCCCAAGTTTCTGTGGCTCCAAGAGGAGCTGGGATCAAGTTTTGGACTGATGTTTGTGGAATGCTTCCATGCTATTCGTCCGGTCAGCAGTGGCCCATCAAGAAATTGCCTACACAAACAAGGAGAACTTTCGTAGTCAGAGAGCAAATCACCTGTCCGGTATTATTGTGTCTTATTGTATCCAATAAATTTCAGTCGTTTATTTATGTAGATTTTGTGTAAATCTCGCGTGGATCCCGTAAAATAAATGGTTGAGATTTCATAAGACAGAATAAAACAGGGTAATATTGAACAGAGGATCTTGTTCCAATAATTCTCGCGAAGATTAAACCTCTGTGAAAGGTGATGATGACTGGGTGGGTTTTGGGAACTTTCCTGCCCAACCGGACCAAATTTAGACTTGGGTAAACCAAAACGTTGATTACCTTTTAAGCAATGTAAAATTAGATGAAGAACCCCAAATCCGAGTAGAGTGAGCTTGATAATGAAAACGTTGGTCGTTCTCAGCAAGCGAACAATACTAGGAAAAAAAAAGTACTTCTCAATCTTTCATTCACATGTGCTTGCAAGTATATACAATATTTCTGATTGCAGCAACTCCAAAACTAGCTACTCCATGCATGTAAAGTAGAGATATAAATTATATTTTTCTCAAGAGTTACATAAACCAGTACTCAACCGTGTTTTAGGACATAATCTTCACTTCAATTTTGACTCCTACGTTCAAGTAGGAACATGATCTGAAATACATTCATATATGAGATTGTGTCTAGAGAGAAATACAGGTTGAAATATGATCGTGTTCAATCCAAGATGAATCTTAACCCTCAGATTAATCCTTATATCTGCTTTAAGTATTCATAGATTGTGTCTAATAAGTCTTCTCCCATTAGGAATTCGAAGTTATTGTTCATTTGTAATTTCACAAATTGATGGGATTGCCTCACCAATATGTCTTTTACCTCATTATATTTTATGTTCACATTTATTTATTCCTTGTCTTCCTTCAGCATTGAAAGACCTTTAGAAGCCATATATAAAATTTGCAAGAAAAGTTAGCAACAAAAAATTTATCTCATTCTCTTACATGTTTTTCACTCTATAGTTGGATCGATATCTTCTTAATCCAAACCTCATACTCTCTTACCTTTTAACACCATTTGCTTCCTTTTCAAGTTCTTTAAGAATTAAACAAACTTACAACAACATCATCCCAGTAGAAGAATTAAACAAATTTAAGTCAAGATTTCAACATTATAAAGTCCAAAAACTCAAAGAACTAATGGTAAGTAAAAGAAAATAAGTACATATTAAGAAAGAAACAAAGGAGTTAAATAAAACAAAAAAAAATAGAAATGATTCATTTAAACCAAATTTGCAACTATTAAGGTTAATTTGGTCAATTTCCTGATGAAAACCATATAGAGTTGATCATTTTTTAACAACCAAAATAACAAAGAATTTTTTTTTATGTCACTACCATAAGAAAAATCTGGTATGCATGGCACAAAATAAGGAATTGAACAAAAAGGAAACCCTAATATAAGAGGAAGAGACATAAAAACGTAGTCCCAAATAAAAAAGATGTCAAAGTTTTTATTTTTATTTTAACAATTTTGAAACAAGAAAAGGATTCTACAAAGTCATAGGAAAAACAAAAATTCAAACAAATAAATAGAAAATGATTTAATTGATAACCATGCTTGATTTAAAGCTAAACTCTAACTCCAGCTAATGTTAATCCATCTAAGAATAAAACCATAGAGGACTGCGAACAAGTTTGGACATAATAAAAAATCTAGATTGTATATGTAAAGAGAATTGAATCATTAATTATAAAGAATCAAAAATAAGGGAAACTAGGCTTTCCCTTGTTTCAACAATTGTCTTCATTATGACTAAGCTTCTTGCAAATGTGACATTGAGATTGAGCTTTTTCTTTTGAAGATAGGGCTTTTGCTAGATAAGCATCCTCAACTACCTATTGAGTTCCTTCTTTTCTCAACATTCTTCTTTGCTTTTGAGTAAGTAGGACATTGACTAATTTAAGCAAGGTAATTTGATTGATATCTCTTGAATTCTCTATAGATGAAAATTTTTTCTCAAATCTTTTAGTCAAGCTTACAAGCAGTTTCTCTACGATCCTGCTATTAGGTAGCTCTTCCCTCATCAATCTAATTTTATTTTCCACTATTATTAACCTATCAGAAAGCTCTTGTAGTCTCATTTTCTTCTATCCTTAAAATATCAAAATCTCTTTTGAGATTTAACACTTGCATTTGCTTTGTTCTATCATCGCCATGATATAGTTCTTTCAATGTATCCCAACCTTCCTTAATTGTTTTACAACTCATAATTCTTGGAAAAATTGATTAAGAGATAACAGTATGAATTTGAGATAAGGCTCTTGGAGTTTTGGCTTCTTCATCTTCGTGAGCTTTAATTTGATTGAGTGTTGGGTTATTTCCTAGAGATGGTATTTCTCTTTCACCTTCAACCCACTGGTACAAACCAATACCTCTCAAGTGAGTTTTCATTCTTATTATTCAAACTTAATAATTCTCACCATTAAAATTTGAAGGTAAAAGAGCTAATGTGTTGTTAGACGTCATGTTGATGTTATTTCTCAAACACTCACAAGCATGTTAAGATCATAAAGAGCTCTGATACCATGTTAAACTTTTATTTAAAAAAATGACCTTATTTTTTTCTTAATCAAATACACTAGTATCAGTAGTCTTTTATAGGCTTACAAGTCCTACTACTTAACATATGAATAGTAACAAACCTACCCTAACCTTTTGACTAGCTCAAATAAAAATAGTAGAATAATAAGTCCAACTAAAGGAATAACAAGCTTAGAAAAAATAGAACCATATATTTTAATAACTTTTAATCATTCGTCAATAATTCAAACGTCGACTCTGATATTACAAGGGAAGGTAGGCTTTGATTCTTCATTGTCAGGAGGTCTAAAAGTGACATCTTGGTTCCATTACAAGCTCTTGTTGTATACAACTTATAATGCTCTGCTAGTTCAGCTTTTAACTTCCATGAATTTCAATTTTAAGTAGCTTATGATTGAATTTGATGCATAAAGGAGTCAAAATCCATCTAATTAAAGATTTTTGTTCACCAATCTTTGAAAAAAAAATATCATTGTTAAGAAGAAATGAGTGATAAAAGCTTCTCAATTAAAAAAGTTATATACCCTTAGTCCAAATAATCCTTCAAACAAGGTCCCAATAATGCAGTATAGGCATAGCAGTTGGCATGGATATGATCTTGATAAACCACTGAATCTGCCAACATAGACATGCAAGTGGAATGCACACCAACACTTCATATATAGCCTTGTGAACATCTCCAAGATCGCAGGCAATATTATAAGCTATTTGATCCATTTAAATCATGGATCATAAGCTTTTAACCATTTGGATCTTACTAAAAATAAAAGAATCCACTTATTGTTTGATAGCAAGGGACAAAATAAATCAAAATTGTGTTGAAAACTAAATTAATTCATATGCAGACAACTTGTATCTTACAACCTTTCTCTTATATTCATCCGATGTGAAACAATTTAGATGACAAAAAATAAAATTATAAAATTAAAATAATTAAAATATGAATAATTTTTCATATATAACGATAATTTTTGAGTATAATTTTTTTAAAAAAATTGAATTATGTGCTCTTTTCTCCATAAACCACTTGGAGGCTTTATCCATTCGACAAGCGGAACATAGCTCACTAATTTTCAGAACAAATTACATGTATAGTCTAAAATATTAATGTACAAACAAATAACACAGTAAAAAGTGCGCAGGTCTAGACCAATACCAATTGATCGGCAACAACTTCTGTTCAAAATGCATAACTCACGGCTGATATTTTAGAGTTGTATATACCACATTCTCCGATTTGAGAAGTGCCACAAAGATTATACCGTAATTTAATCCTCCACCGATGATTGAACCTGTGACTGAGACCTTTAAAGTTGGGGATTCAACCTTTGGAACAAGAAGTGCCACAAACGGCAAACCGTTTTGCACATACCAACTTTACATGTCTCGATATCATCTCACTTCCTGACAACTGTTTCTTATTAGTCCCACCAAATAAATCAACACAAATACATGGATCAATTACGGACACAAGAATGTCCAAAATTGCTTAATTTAGAAGGAACTAAAACTATATGCATATTCTGAGGAGTTTTCCAAAGCCACTGAGCTTCGAGTGGTCCATTCACCACTTAGCTTCACCTTAAAGGTATTGCTTGTGGCCATACGTATCAAAGCAGCCACCGTGACCATGCACATGGTTTTCACTTAAGCCTCGATGGTGTCGATTGGTACTGTCTCAACTCGAACGGAGCGTGCTCAGACACGCGCCATACCTTGACTGACTTGTCCAGACTTCCACTATACAATATCCACCGTTGATCTCTTCTATCTTCACACTCACGATCCTCTTCAACGGTCAGGCATTTAACAGGCCCGCCGTGACCCTTTAGGACGGTAAGGCAATAATGGGCCCCGCCGACCTCTCTCCGCCACACGCATATACTCTTGTCGGCTGACCCGCTGAGCACCAAGTTCCCAGCAGCCGTCACACAGAGGACGGCCATTTTGTGGCCCCGGAGGACCCCACCATGTGACAAGTGCTTTTCACGTTCCCAGAAATTCACCAACCCATCAGAGGAACCACAGTAAAGCACGGCGGTCTCTTGATTCACCGCCAAAGCAGTGACGGCGCTCTCTTGCTTTAACAGCGTCTGGACCAAACAATGCTCTGTTCCTCTCCCTTGTAGCTCTCTTCTCCATGCCTTCACTGTTCCATCTGCTGAGCCTGTGAACACCAGCGAATCGAATCCTGCAACAACCGAGTTTATCGCGTCTTCGTGAGCCTTGACCGATTCCACGCATTTGTAGTCTGAAACTCTCCATACTTTAAGGGTTTTGTCCCATGAACCTGAGTATAACAATCCCGAGTCCTCGTTTAAACTCAAGCATGAAACTGTATCGAAATGCTTGATACGTAGAACGTTGTGACGTCTTCGAACTTGTACGTAGTTCTTGGGATTGACCGAGCTTGTGATGTAATCTTTGAATGTGGGCAAGCTTCCAATTTGCTTGTAAACGCTAGGGTTCTTCGAAGATATCTTCCAGATTCTTATTTTCCCATCCTGGTGTCCGGTGAAAATCTTGTTACCCTGTACAATAATGGCTTTGACTAAGCCACTGTTGGACTTAAATCCGGCGAATTCCTTCAGGTTCTTCCACACACGTATGTTCTTGCTGTCAGAGCCAGTGTAAAGTAGGTTACCAGAAGCAGCTAAAGAATACACGTGGCCTTCTTCACGTACAATGGATCCAATGAGACCATTGTTTGGAAAGTTGTGGGTCACTGGAGATGGTATTATCCATGGAGATCGTGCGTAAGGTGATGGTTGGTTCCATGGAGATGAGACGTTAGGAGACGAATCACCAGTCGGGGTCGTTGGTGCGCTGCTGTTATAATAATAAGGTCTGGGACTCATAGCAGAGGGACTATTGCTATTGCTATCTTCGTCTGCTCTGGGAAAGATCGGAGCTTCAGAGTGCAAAATGGCGCCAAGTTTTAGCCGGTGAGGAATTGAGTTGATCTCGGCGATCATGTTTCGAGCCTCTTTGTCTTTCATCTTTAGAAGGGAGGTATAAGCAGAAAGAGTGAAATTCGGAGTTGGTATTTATAATGACGAATGCAGAGAACTGGAAATTAATGTCAGAGAAGGGAAAACTTTATATTTATAAATTATAAGTAGAGAATGAGAGGAAGGGACAAAGATTGATGATCTGAGGGTGTGATAGGCCGACACATAGACAGACAACAACGTAATCTTTCCAAACCGGGAAACTGGTTCTGCCTGTAACCAGGAAACTAATACTAAAATTTAAAAAAAATAAAAGAAAACAAGTTCCGTTCTTCATTTCTTCTTATTATTCAATTCAAGGAGTTGTGCTTTGCTTTGTTTCCCACTGCATATTTACATTGGGTTTTCGAAACTTGATTCTTAAGGAAGGACTGACTGTATCAGAAATAGCTGCTTTTCACAGGAAGGCATTGACCTTGGACTACATCAAAGAGTGTACAACCTGCTTTACTTCTTTTAATTATGTTAATGTTATGCCATTCTTCGTCCTGGAAAGGTATGGTTGTTCCGGCTGTCCTTGTCTTTGGTTCCCATTTGTGTCCCATTTTACAACTTCTTTTACAGCTTTTACGTACGTCTCTAAATAATTATAATCATCATTCTTCCGTTATAACGGTCTAAATCAAGGTTTTAGATTATAAATTTAGGATTAAATTACAATTGGAATACATTGTAATAATAAAGCAACTACAGTTATAATATAATTAGAGCTGCAATTATGATTATAAATTTTAGGCTTAATAATCATAAATAGTGTTGAGACAATGCATAAAGATATAATTTTGAAGTCTAATTTCACTTTCTAAGTAATAAAAAAGATACATGGAAGTATCTTTAATATTAAAAAATATAAAGCATTAGTATTTACATTTCTCAAACTTTTAACTCAAGTTGAGTGAGAGAGGATGCAAACTAACGATTAAAAAATTAAACTGGTTCTACCTTCAATTGTAAAAATTATGTAACGCTTAATTTAACTTAATAATCATTGTTATTAAAAATGAATTTTAATAAAGTAAATGACTTTTATAAACTATAATAAAATAGATAGTTTTAATTCTTCAATTAAAATATAATTTGTAATAGGTAAAGATATTCTTCTTCTTCTATCTTATTTTAAGTTATTCAATTTTGTTCAATCTTTATTTTATTATGACTTTATGATGGTTCTAATAATGGTTGAATCTTTAAACTTCTTATTTTATCGGTTCAATATAATTTTTAAATATTGATCTAAATATATGTAAAAATAAAAGATCTTATGCTTTGATCAATCCCTTTTCATATCTATCCCCTAATTTCTTGTTGCCAATCCAACTCCCCTCTTTAGATTAGTTGATGTTTTGATAATCAAGGATGAGTTTTGAAAGACTTAAGACCACAAATACGCTCAACGCGGATAATCATTATATCACTGATTTGGAAAGTCATTTCACATACTAAATCCAGATAATGTACCGCTTGTCCTTACTGAAGGACCTTAAGATAATTTTCAGGGTTATCAGCAATCTATCCTAATCAACAGTGACAGTGTAGAATCGTCCTTCACATCACTGATGCGACAATAGCTAAGATGACATAACAAACAATATTATTCAACCGTTATCATTTCAAGTCTTTTGATTAATCAATTCGTGTCAATTAAACTCTGAAGTTTCAAACCTCAATCAAGTAGCTTCCAAATTCAGATGCTATCTAATCGTCGTCCATAATCATTAGCTTGTTATCTAAGATCAGGGAGCTCAATTATATTATTTGTTCTTTATACCGACTACATCTGGTCCCCGTTATCAATTAATAACTACTATTACCTTCAATATTATTACTAGCATAGTATATAAAGTATGAATTCTATTTGTTTTGCATATAACTGAGGTATGTTGATTTTACTTAATCTAAATTAATAGAATTTTAAATGAAATATTACCGTCAATAGATGAGCAAAATCTTCAATCTTGGAAATAGCAACCAAAAGTCGGGAGTTGGTGAACCACACGCTGTGCACACCTATAAATGTCAACGCCTCCTAATTGGCTGCCCCTTTCTCTCCATATCTCATTTAACGGCCACGAAACGGTTTCCATCTTACAAAGTGACCGTTATCTTGTTTTTTGCCACGTAGTCTTCACTTGGATTCTTCTATATCGCCCATCAAAAATCTAGACACGATCCCACCCACGTCACATTACGTCATGCCTTTTATGTTTTGTCCAGATTGACGTAATATATAAAACAAAGAAACAGTTCTTAATCTCCTCTCAGCCCCTGTGCTAATTCTGGCATAGTTTTTTGTTTTTGGTATACACCAGATGTTACAGCAAAAATAGATGGTTTAGTTGCAGCACGTATTTTGGAAAGAAAATTAATACGTAGATAGTCTCGCTCATCTCGTTAGAGTATGCAGTCTAGGTCTTTTTTTACTGCACGAACCCCTTTTTGGAGTTTAGGAGATCCTCTGTCGCGATGCGCAAGGTGCTATGTACTCATAAGTGTTAATTTAGTGTTGTATTTTCCCTTATGTAATCAAAAAAAATAAAAAATAAATAAACAGTTCGATTACCTGAAATTGTGAGAGTATAAAACATGCTAGGCTGTTAGTTTTAATTTAGGGCATCTTTTCCCAAAAAAGTAAAAGTTTGTTGCTTAAACTTAGTTGGTGAATAGACTGTTGGTAAAGTCAATTGGATTGCCCAAAAGCAATCTACTGTTGTATTGAAATATCATATTTGTGCATTGGGAACACAATTTCAACTTGGAAGACAAAAGGGTTTGACTAAAGGCAGAATCGGTGGCTGTATCATTATGATGATACTTTCTATTAAGTACGTAATCGTTTGAAATACTATGGATCGGTTAGTTCAAAATGCACCCACTAAGTTGGCTGATATAAGCATAATAAGTCATTTATAGTATCGTAATTTGCTCCAAGTGGGAACAGAACTACACTTAAGGATCAATACATGTAATCCATGTTCAATGTACAAGCATTGTTTTGCTACAGTTAGGTAAGGAATTTTTTCCTTTGAATTTGAATGCGTCACCTGAAATTGTTGACTTAGTTATCGTGACAAACAAAATTTATTGATGGGTAATGACCTATTAGGAGTTCATCACTTCCAAGTTGAACTATACGTATTCTTGGAACCTGGTTTTAGCCATTTATTATTTGGTTATAATTTATGACAAGCCTTGAATGTAACTCTTCCTTTGATAGTAGCTTGATGCTTTCTGAGGAGTCCCAAGGACATTGGAAGTCGGGCTTACAGTTAATGCAGATGTAATTAGGGTGATATTCTACGTGGCTTGTAGGATTTGAAGTCAATGATCTGAAGTTCTTAGTTTCATTACTCTTTCCATTTCACATGAACAATTTTGATACTAATTAGGGAAAGAGCTAAATGTATTTTTTGAAATTCTTTTGAGCATAAATTCTTCATTTTTAATATTAAAAAATATTTTTCCATTTAACCAAATCCTTAATGGTATATTTTTACATTAATAAATATAATTAGTTGAAGATTTATTTACTAAAAAAATTAGATAATCAAGTGAAATTTTGATAAATATTTTTAAGGATTAAATTGATTTTTTAGTAGTAATAACTATTAAAATCAATGACAATGATCTTTGCATTATAGAAAATATTAAACTAAATTCATTGAGTTTCAAGATTAAGATTTTTTAAAATATAAAATGCTATTTAGTTCAATTTAATTTATCATTTAATTTGAATCATTAATTCATTCAAATGTCTTTACTTATAATAAACTAAGGTGGTGTTTGTTTCCATTTTTATTTTTGGTTTTCTGTTTTTGTTTTCAAATTCAGTAAAAAAATTTGTTTGTTTGAGTTTTTAATTTTTGTTTTTGGTTTTGGTTTTTTTCAGTTTCCAAAATTATGAAAACCATAAAATTGGTTTTTGTTTTCTTTTTTTGATTTTTTATAATCTGATTTACTATCATTTAAATATATATTATTTAATTATTTATTTTTAATACAAATTATGAATAATTTAATTCAACATTATATTTATATTTTTAATAAAT
>JANZLF010000222.1:38703359-38718641 GCA_026546835.1 Erythroxylum foetidum
TAGTGCAATTTAAATATTAAATGGACAATAGTTCAGCAAATTATATATCCAAAATTAACACAAAATGTCCATTAACAAGTATATATTCTATGGAGTATATATTCCATTGAGCAATGTCTGAGCAGTCTCCAGACGTATCCGAGCTGTGTCCACCGTGTGTCAGTGGGTGTCCGACACGTGGATACGGCTCCATTTTGCCGTGTCCGTGCTACATAGGTTACAAACACTGATTATAAACGTTCGTGTACAACTATCAGCATCATCTGGCACAACAGCTGGATCAGACAACATATCCAATCATAAACTGGACTGGGGCCATGAGGGTTCAGTGCCATTGAATTGCATAGATGCGTAGAGGGCTCCATCCAACCAAAATCTGAACCTGCAGAAGGAATTCTGCGCAACAAGCCAGTCCCGATTGAAATTTGGTCGTTGGTCCCCTTCTCCACATCATAGGTAAACTTATCTTTTACAACCCTGTAAGACAGTATTACACAATAGTAGTTGTCACATGCAAAACATAGATGGGTCTTCAGAAGCTGACATGCTTCTGGTTTCAGGTTTGTAGGAATTCGACCCTTTTTATGGGGCCACATCTTATGTAATTGAGAATCGTCAACTTCACCTACCTACCAATCATTATCGAGATCACATTTCAGACTTCTAACACCAATTCAAGCATATCACAGGATTAACTAGTTGGGTCGAGACTAGTCACTGTAATATCAACTATTATCAAAATCACCAAATTATTGGCAAGTTGAGGAAGATTATGATGACAATTTAATCCCTAATTCTATATGGAAAATAAACTAGTAACAACAACAACAACCACATGAGTAGTATAATCAAACTTATCTCAGAAGATGCAGAAGAAACAATATCAGAACAGTTGGAAGTCCTCACGATTTAAGAGCAGAAACAGCGTGAAGAACTTCATATGTGGAAGGAACAGGTCCCAGAAAATCATCAACAACACCGTATTCAATCTCCTCTTCACTTACATGTCCAGAAACCAAATATTCATGATTGTTTTTGGAACTTAGTTCGTGTGTTGACCTCGGTGAAGTGGCAGCAGCAGCACCTGAGATTGGTTCCTGTACGTTGGTAACACCAGCTCTCATCACGGTTCGACCAACCACCTTCATCCTATCTTCTGCTCTTCTATCTGTGGAGTGTTTTGTGGTTTTTGCATGGTTGTATGTGTGACGCTGGTATGTATATATCTATCTATACACAGAGTTTGTCTGCTAGTCGCATGCTTTGTACTTTCCTTATCAATTAGAACTTTGAACAGCTTCGATGTAAGGAATATATGCTTTGTGTTGTGGCTCATTGATCCATATTAAAGAATAATTTTTCAAAAGAAAATTGGACTTCGATCTTACGCGAAGAATCAGATGATAGAGAAAGGAATATTCTAGAAACAGAAGCCACCATCATCTTCTTCACTCCCTAACGTCGTCTCGCTTCCGCTTTTTCATCACTGCTGTAACTTTTAAGTTTTGGTTTGTTCTTGCTAGAAAAGTGGGTTTAAGTTGAATGGCTTGAGGCGTGAAAATTCACTATCTTTAAGGAAATATTTGCCCTCACTAGTTGCTGCAGGGTTGTGACAAATTTCCTTTTAGGATACAACAAGTCTAATGTTCTCTAAGAAAGCAAAATCAATAGAGAACCAAAAATGAACTTCAATTAAAAATGAATACGAGAAAGATGAAGAAGAAAAGATTTGGTGGTGTTTTAACCATGACTTGGATGTAGTCTTATATAGACTTAAAGACATCCATTATAAAGCACATGATTGTTCATGGCACCTATTCATAATGTATATGATTATTCATGACACCTCTCGGGAAAACATGTGACCATTCATTGATAATGTACATGATTGTTCATGGTACCTTTTGGTAAAACATGTGACCATTCATGGTATTTGAATTGAAAATACATGTCTTTTCATTTATACTTTTTCATTCAATTCCTTATACTTCTTCATTCAATTCCTTGCATTTCAAACTATTTTTCAACAGTTCTCCTGTTCTCTCCTTTTAAGTTTTGACAATGAAGATGGGTCCACCGAATAGTGTTCAACGATCGAAAGTGGAGAGGTGTTTCATAGCACGCTAAGATGGCACCTGATTCTTTATATCAGATGCTTCTGTGCCAGAGCAGGCTAAATGCTCCAACGTAGGACAAGACGAACATCTAGAATAGAAGATTTCCTCCCGGTTAAAGTGGGTTCTCGATGATGTGTTGTGAAACGATATAACTCCTTGTGTTGTTTGATGGCCTTGCCGCTGTTTGTTCGAGTTATCAGGAGAGTATGCAGTGAGAAGTCCAATAGCAGAGGAGAGAACGTGGTTTAGATCACATGATAGTATTACAAGGGACAAGATTTTTTGTCCAATATTACCCTGTCTTATTCTGTCTTATAAAATCTCAACCATTTATTTTGCGAGACCCATGCGGGACCTACATGGGACCCACATAAATAAATGGCTGAGATTCATTGGACACAATAAAACACCATAATATTAGACAGGGGATCTGAACTCGTATTACAATGTTCTTATTTTATTTTATGCACATTTATTTATTTAGATTCTGGTCTCAGCTACCCGGACTTAGACGGAACTGTGATCTAATTCTTTTAAATAAAATGTGTTGTTTTTGTAAACACATTCTAATATATACTCAACAATAATATATATTAGAATATCATATAAAATAAATGCGGAAGAAAAAAAAACAAAACACCTCCTTCTATTGTTGTTAGTACTTAAAGAAGTATATTTTGAAATTCTTCTAAGCTCTCAAATCTCAATACGATAGTTTATGTCTTTCAGAAGAGAAAAAAAACTTAGGATCTAAAAAAAAAAAACCTATACGAATGTGCTTCCATGAAGCACAATATCAGTTACTTTAAAACTAGAAATTCATATCTATTAACTTACATAATGTTTGGATCATTTATGACATAATAAAACTTACATTCTCCTACTTGGTCTATACGTTTAACTTGGTATCAAATCCTAATAAGATTCAAGTACAATATACGAATCATGACGATAGGTCCTCTAGTAATTGAGTATTATCTTCTATGTATTACAATATATTATAATTGTATCAACTGAATGTGGGAACATTACTTCATGAATAAACTCTATATTTATTTCAGGTCTAGAATAATCAATTTTCTCAAAATTCAAGAATGTGCACCATAATATGAAAAAATGTTATAATAGTTTCATGAAAATAACATTGTCCATACAAATCTCATTCTAACAACATGATTCTTGAACTTCACTAGTGGCATGTCTTTTGTTAAAGGATCACCTATCATCAATTTAGTGCTAATGTGCTCAATGACCACTTTCTTGTCCTTAACACGTTCCTTTGTAGATAAAAACTTGATGTTGATGTGTTTATTCCAACTACCACTCTTATTGTTTTTAACTAGAAAAACAACAACTGAATTGTCACAATATATCCTCAATGGCCTAGAAATGGAATCTAAAATTCTAAGCCTATTTATGAAACTCTTTAGCCATACACCATGTGATGTAGCCTCAAAACAAGAAACAAACTCAGCCTTTATGCTGGAAGTAGCAGTCAAAGGCTGCTTGACACGCTTATAAGATATGACTCTATTGGTAAACATGAAGATATAACCTGATGTTAATTTTCGTGAATCAACACACCCAACAAAATCTGAATCTGAGTACCCTGTTATCTCCAGATTGTCAGTGCGTTTGTATGTAAGCATGTAATCTTTGTTCTCTGGAAGGTAGCTCAATATTTTCTTTGCAACTCTCAAGTAATCCAACAACAAATGTAATGTTAGTTCTTGTACAAACCTGAGCATATATCAAGCTTCCGACAGCATAAGTATATTAAATGTTTTTCATTTGTTCACTTTCAAAATCATTTTTAGGGCATTGGTATAAATTAAACATATATCCTTTCACAATGGGTGCTACACTAGGTGAACAATTTTTCATCTGAAGCCTCTCTAAAACTTTATTAATATAGGTTACTTAAGACAAACCTAAAACATCACGGAATATGTCTCGATGTATATTAATTCCAATGACATAAGCCACATCACCCATATCTTTCATTTCAAAATTTTTAGAGAGAAATTGTTTCACGTCATGTAACAAACCCCTATCATTAATTGCAAGTAATATGTCATCCACATATAATACAAAAAAGCAAATTTTACTCTTAGTAACCTTCCACATTGATCCATGAAGTTTTCTTCAAAATTAAATGATGAAATAATATCATGAAATTTTGAATACCACTGGCAAGATGTTTATTGAAATAATATCATGAAATTTTGAATACTACTGGCAAGATGTTTGTTTCAATCCATATATGGATCTTTTAAGCTTGCAAACCAAATGCTCACCATTATTAGAGGAAAATCCTTCTTCTTGTTTCATGTAAACCTCTTCCTTTAGGTCACCATTAAAGAAAGTCGTTTTCACATCCATTTGATGCAATTCTAAATCAAAGTGACCAACCAATGTTAAAATCCTTTTTAGACATAGGAGAAAATGTATTTGTATAGTCGATTCCTTCCTTTTGAGTGAATCTTTTAGCAACAAATCTTGCCTTGTATCTCTCAATGTTGCCTAATAAGTATTTCTTTGTCTTAAATACCTATTTGCAACCTATGGGTTTTGCTCCTTTAGGTAACTCAATAAAACATCATTATTATTCATAGAATTCATTTTTTCCTTCATATCATTGTACTATAAATTTGATTCATTGTAACTCATGGCTTGTAAAAAGATTTCAGGATCATTTTTGGCTCCTATATTGTAGTCAGATTCTTGTAGATATACAACAAAATCACCAATAATAGCTAATTTTCTTATTCTAGTAGATCTCCTTAATGTTGCACCAATATTCTGCTGTAGAGTCTATTGTTCAACTGGTTGTTGAATGTTGGTAGGTAATTCCTAAATAACTGGATTTGCTAGATTATCAACAACTTGTGGAATTTCTCGATTGTCATTTATGTTTACAGTAGGCTGCTAAATTTCAACAGTTGGTTGTGAAATGTATATTTGAACTTGAGAATCGTTGTGAATGACAACCATTATTCTATTTGAGATGGAAGGTTAAATATCCATCTGATCATTATCGAAGACTGTATCTTGAAATTGATCCCTCCCACTAATCAAGTCATTTTCAAGAAATTTTGCATTTCTTGATTCCGCAATTCTAGTGTGATGTGATGGATAATAAAACTTAATATCCCTTAAAACATTCGGTATATCTAATGAAATACCCATTTATGGTCCTTAGGTCCAATTTCTTCTCTTGACGATTATAAATTCTCACTTCAGACAAAGATCCCCAAACCTGTATATATTGCAAACTAAGTTTCCAATCTTTAAATAACTCAAATGGTGTCTTTGGAACAGCTTTGGTTGGTACCCATTTTAATATATACACATCCGTCTTAAGAGTTTCAGTCCACAAGGACCTGGGAAGTTTGGAGCTACTCAACATTCTCCGTATCATATCTAATAATGTTCGATTTCTTCTTTCTACTACACCATTATGGTAAAGAGATCTAGACATAATGTATTGGGATACTATCCCATTTTTTTAAAAATACCTCACAAATGGATCAGGTGCTTGTCCACTTTCAGTATATCTACCATAATATTCCTCACCTCTATTAAATCTCATGATCTTAATTTGCTTACCGCATTGTTTCTCCACTTCCACTTTGAACATTTTAAAAGCATATAGTGCTTCATTCTTGTTATGAAGCAAGTAGAGATACATATATTGTAAATAATCATCTATAAATGAGATGAAGTATTTCTGACCATACGAGTCCATATCTGGACTACAAATATCTGTATGTATGATTTCTAATATGTCTGAACTTCTCTTGGCACCTTCCTTTAATTTGTTAGTCTGCTTTCCCTTCATGCACTTCACACAAATATCAAAATCATCAAAATCTAAAGTACTAAGTACTCCATCAGTCACCAATCTTTTAACCCTTTCTATGGAGATATGTCCTAATCTTTGATGTCACAACATAGAGGAATTTTCATTCATGACACAACGTTTGTGCCAGCATGAACATGTGTTGAATTGTAACAGATATTATCTTATATATTAAAACGAAAAAGACCATCAAATGATGTACCATTCCTAACAAATTCAGATTTATAGTGTCACTTTAAAGATTTGTCTGAAAAATGAAAGGAATATCCAAACGGTATAAGTCGTGAAACTGAAATCAATTTCCTTGTGAAATTGGGAATATCAAATGTCTTTTCTAGTTTTAAAATAAAACTAATACATAAAATTAAATTGCAATCCTCAACAACATCCACACGTGAACGCATCTTGTTTTCAGATAAGATATACTGCTTACTTCCCACTGGCTTCCTTGAGTTTTGCAAATCCTGCAACACATAGTAATACGGATTGTACAACCAGAATTAATCCACCATGTATCATTACAAACTTCAGCCATATTAGACTCAAAACATATTAGTGAGATTACGTTACCTTTCTTTTCAAACCATTGCTTACGTTTGACACAATCCCTTTGAGTTGCTTCCTTAATTTTTCTTCTTGCCTTGAACAACTATATGTGCACTTTGCGAAATCTCTCCTTATTCCATCGATAATCTCCCTTCCTCTTGGACACACATGATCATTAATTCATTTATTGAGCACTTGTCTTTATGTGTATTGTAAGAGATTTTAAAGGGTCCGTCTGATGGTGAAAGGGTGTTCAAAATGTTATGCACGAGGAAAGAATCAGATATCTTAACCTCTAGTTTCTTTAACGCAATGTCCCTCATCTTCATGATATGCTCACGCATACCTCAGATACCGATAAGTCTTGTAGATGAAAACTTCATAATTAGGATGCTTGTAAGTGATTTGTCTGAAGTTTTGAACTTCTCATCAATAGTTTTCAGTAGAGCACTAACATTGTCATGTTTTACAAAACCACGAATGCCAGCAAAATTTTTTGTTTTAATGGACATCACACTTAGGCGATTGGATTGCTCCCAACGTTCATAAAGCGTAATTTCAGTTGTAGTACCGGCCTCTGTTACCTTAGATGGTTCGCCCTTCCTGATAGCATAATCAATATCCATCCACCTAAATGAAGAAGAATTCTCTCTCTCCAAACCTTATAATTTTCGCCCCTTAGATCGGGAATTTCACAACTTGCATCAGAGAACCTAACAGTTTGAATAGCTGCATAAATTAAATATATATGCTTCTTATCAATAAATTGAGGCTAACAAACTATATATATGTATTACCAATGTAAAACATATCTTAAAATATATAAATCAAATGGTATAAAAATTACCTATGGGCTAAATGTTTAATTAAAATAGATTTATGTTAAACTATATAATAAAATTATCAAATTATACACTAATTTCTAATAGATGTGGGAAAAATTAGAAACTAATTTGATATTTCATCCTAATTAATTATTCAAATATAATAAAAATTCCTATGAGACAAAATTTATTATACAAAAATAATTAATTACAATTAACAGTCTCTAAACTTCATATGATTGATTACATAAATATATAATTAGGATTGCTGTGACTAACCCTAATAATTAATCACTAAAAAATTTCTATCCATAATGTTATTCACAAGATAGAAAAATAGATATAATAGCCACATAATAATTTGTTGCATGATTAACAATTATTCAAATATAATATTAACGTATAATATATACAAGCATAAGCCATTAGTTCACATGGCTGAGGCATAATTTGTTGCATGATTAAAAGTTATTCAAATATATGTAGCGATGACAATTGTACCTGAACCCGATGGGTACCCGATAAAATTACCCGAACGGAGGCGGGTATGGGGAGCAAATTTTTACCCGTGGGGCAAATATGGGGGGTTAGCAAAATACCCGTCGGGTATCGGGGCGGGTATGGGGATACCACCCCCATACCCGTTTACCCGTTTACCCGTTTACCCGTTATATAGTAATTACAATTTTGTCATTATATATATATATACATACAAACCCAGCAATTAAATAAAGATAAGCTTATTTAAATTCAGTATGTATGTATGAATGTAGCATGAAAATTAAAAAAAAAACAAATAGTCCATTCGTATTAAATAAGCTTATCTTTTAAAAAAAAAGAGGAGGGTAAATGGGTACCCGATGGGGGTCAAACCCCCAACAGGTACCGGTATGGGGGATGCCAAAAAATCCCCGACGGAGATGGGGGCAGGTATGGGGGTGAGGGCGAGTTCATGGGACGGGTACGGGGATGACATACCCACCCCGTTGCCATCCCTATGCGTGATGGAGAATGTTATCCTGAAGTTGTCAGGTGATTGCCAAACATACTTGAAGCCACATAAACAAAAAATCATGCCAAAGATTTCCCTAGATTAGCAGATGTGATATGCTTACATGAGCAGCATAGGGTTTAATTTTTTAGGTCTAGTTTCAATGAGGAATTAAGTTACATTCTAATCCTCAAACTTATTCTAAACCCAGTTGTTAATATCTTATTTCTTGGAGGATAAAGTTGGTTTAAGTCAACTGATGCTAAGTTCCTCAGCAATTAGAGCATCCCTTTTTGTTATTATTATCGTCATAAAAAATGAATTAATAATGGATGATAGAAAGGGATTGAGTCAGAATAAAGGGTTTCCGTTTAGTCTACTGTATAAGGATTCACAGTTAAGAAGGTAATGGTAATGGCAGTAAAGGCAATCCAGAGATGACAACACATTTCCTACATCTTTTCAGTTGTAATTAGATTAGATAACTTTATCCTAATATCAACTTATCTTAGTTTAGATAACATCATATCAGATCCTATCTTATCATTTAGTTTAGATTAAATCATCATCAAAATTAAATTAATTCACTTTATCTCAAACTATTTATAAATACAGTGGAAGTTGTAGACCAACATTCATCAGAAAATCAGTACAATATTTCTAGCTTTATTTTCTTTCAATTATATTAAAAGGTTTCAGGTGGTTGATGATCATCTATTGTAAAATCGTGTTGTGGTGAATTATGCCTGCTGCATTTTACATAAGAATCTTTTCCATAGTATGTGCAAACGAACTAAAAGACTACGAAGAATAAAAGCTTATTATTTCTTCCAATTTTTAGATATCAACACCATTATTGTTTCTTTGAGGCGCAGACACGTACATCCTCTACTTTTCCATTCTCTTGTGAATTTAAGAACAAAAGGGTATAAAATTCAATAAAGAAATTCTCTCTCTTTTATTTTTTGGTCAGGGATAGATAATTGAACATCTTCCAAGACCTTGTTAAAGAAAGAGACAGATGACAGAACAGAAGCTTGCCCCCAATCTTGTACAGTGTCATGAAGTGAGTGTAAGCCACCATCCTGAGAACCTGAAGAAGCCAACACCTTAATAATTAATGTACAGCCCCATTTGGGTCCAACATGGGCAGAGAGCTTTTCCATTATTGCCACTTTGAAGAACTTGTAAAACTAAAATATCCCAACTCCACAGTTTCCAGAACAAGATAGTAAATGGTAGACCAAAACGCATGGCATTCTGCAATTCTAGACCGGACAATTGGCATAGGAAGCTGCCAAGTGGTGTTT
The DNA here is from genome assembly GCA_026546835.1 of Erythroxylum foetidum. Classification (NCBI taxonomy): domain Eukaryota; kingdom Viridiplantae; phylum Streptophyta; class Magnoliopsida; order Malpighiales; family Erythroxylaceae; genus Erythroxylum; species Erythroxylum foetidum. The sequence continues at coordinate 38,713,010 of JANZLF010000222.1, forward strand.
ACTGGCTGCACTTCTAGCCACTATTCGTGCAGTACAGATGGCTACCTCATCTGCCCATAACCAACAACATATGAGAGCAAACCATGAGTTCCTAACGACCACTATCAGTAGCAGACACTTCTTTGCCATTTCTTGTGCTAAGAGAACTCACTCCTCAACCCTGATTTTTCTTAACTCATTGACTGCCTTTTGATATTTGATTGCCTCTACATAAGCCACAAATCGATAACACTAAGGATTTTTATCAATAATTGTAAACGCGTAATAATTACTATAATGTTAGAGCAAACATTGTTAAAAAACCTCACCAAAGTTCACTTAGAATTATTACCCATTGAGATTAATGTAGTTAAATCATGTTGCAACATCCGAAATCATAGCTATAAACCAATTTAACACAGCCAATAATTATTAAATGTTATAATTCTTTAAGTGAATTTTTTTTAATTTTAATGTTTTTATTGAGATATGGATCAGATTTAATGTTTTAGAATGTTTAAAATAAATACTAACATTTATGAAATTTTTAATTTAAAGTTCAAATATATAAAATTATTAATATCTCTATCTGATATGGGTTAGGTTAATATTGATGTGACATAAATTTATTTTTATTAATTATATAAATTGTATTCTTTTATGTAGCATGCATGTGATATCAAGAGATCAACACAATTTGATTAAATTTAAATTTAGAATTTTTATATTAAATCCTAATTAAAAGTTAGTAAATTTATTGGAAACAAAGAGAACACTAATTCCTAAAATTCTATTTCACTCAATCTAGAAACTGTTAATCAATCATTTCACGCAATTCTAAAAAAAACAACAATAAAGACTAGCAACTAGGAAAAGATTGAAATATAGTAAACATAAACAAATATGTATAAGGGTAAAAGAAAATTACACCCCCTAGACTTAGGAAAATTTTGAAAAAACTCCCTATCATTTGAAATTCTAGGAAAAAGTCCTTATGGTTTGAACTTGTCTAGGAAAACTCCTTAGAGTTGACTTCTATTTTAAAAATTAATGGAAGTTCTAACGTGATAAAGTTAGTCTATATGGACCAAACAAAACTAGATGACATGAACTAACTCGATTCATTTTATTTATCTAACCTAATTCGACCTTTAAAATAATCAAACTCAACCACCCGACTATCTTCATCTCCTAAACTAACATTTTCCCCCCAAATCACATTCTCTTCCTTTGAATAACCCATTCGGATCAATTTAGTCTTCTCCTTTAATAAATTATGAAATCATGAAGCTTCATTAGGATTCAAAATATTGAAAGCTCTATTTTGGCTTAGTTTTCCTCTCCACCAATAAAGCCAAAACGAGTATTAGTGTGAGTATCAGTCAGAGTATGTTCTCTTTTGTTTTTGTACTTGAGATCTTATTTCCCAAAACCTTGTTCTTGTATGTGGGTAAACCTTCCATGTTAGAGACAACAGGACTAGGTCTTGTTTTGCTTTGTTTCTCTTATATTAATATTTGGTTTAAGAATTAATTACAATTAAAGCAGAATGTTCAATTATTTTGGTTCCAATTGAAATTAGCTTAAGAATTTGGTTTTATTGTCTAATTGATGAATCATATTTGTAGGTCATTAGTTCAAGCACTAGGAATGAATTTGTTGCTTTTTTAAAAAATATTAGTACATATTAACGCAAAGAATTAGAAAAATGGAGCTGCTGATGTAAAGTTTGAAAAGTTAGCTCTTGCTTGAAAAACATTCACAGTTGTTAAACTTGGAGAGATAAAAGTTTAGCTTAAATTTTCCTATTATTAAAAGTAAATTTGAAACTTAGTTAATGAAAACCATCCAATTTTCTATTTGTCTTCTATAGTGAATAAAGACGTCTCTAACTAGGGGAATTTAGTTAATGTTTAGAAATTTAGAATTGTCAGTTATGAAATTGTAAGGCATTTTCTATGATACTTCTTAAATATGAAATTATAGGGGAAAGCATTAATCCAATTGTCAATTACCTATTAAGGGACCCTTTTGTATTGGGAGGCCTTTTTGTGATTTTGTTGTATGTTAAAGGTTTATAATGCTTTATAGTCTAATTGATAGATTATGAGGAAGAAAATTTTATGTTTCATTAAGTTTTCTTAAGAATTTTATAATAATGATGACATGGGCATAATTAACTCAATTGAAGTTTGCGGAATGATGGATTTTCTTTCTTCACTAAATCATTCTTTAAGTGATGTGGCTTCAAATTGTTACGTGTTCATGAATATAGTTAACTATGATTGATCATTGAACTATCATATGGTTTTCCCCTCTTAATGTTTGTTTGTGTGTATTATAAAGTGACAATGCAGAGGATGATACTTCATGTGACTATTTAGGTAACTTTGTTGGTTTATAATCACAAATTGGCAATGTTACTAGAAATTACTAATGGTAAAATTACAAACTTTGAAGTAATACCTGACAGATTTACTGTGATTAAGGTAATGAGTAGGTTTAATTGCTACCTAGTGATCTATACATCATTAGGTATATATATTAAATATATAAATATACCTAGTAATTTAGTATATATATATATATATATGTACCCACTTTCTTCAGATGTTTGAAGTCTTTAGACAGACACATAGAACTACATGTATCTCCTGTGGCAGAAACACCAGTAGCTTCTACTTCACATCTTGCCTCTGGTCTTTTGGTTCTTTTGTTCTCTTGTTGTTCGGTTCTTCTATTTTTTATTTCCCTTAAGATAGTTACTACTTCATCCTTTGGAGTGCATCGAAGTTAGTGGAGGAAGCGTTAACCCTAGAGTTGGATCTCGTTGTCCTGCTGTATCGTAGAGGGGAAATTTTTGACTTAGGGCAGTGATTTTTCATAACACCTTGCATTTTAGTTGTTTTGATTTATTTATTTATGTTATTTTCAATAACAATATAAGTCGGAAATTATTATTGCATTGTTCCTGTTTGTTGGAAATTATTGCATGCTATGTATTTATTTGGTAGAAGTCAGAATACGATGTTGTTTTCTTCATTTATTGATTATTTCGTGTCATACATTCAGCTTTTGGGTTTAATACATCATCTGTAAATGAGATCAACGTAGGTTATACAATTACTGTTCCTCACATAGGTTTTTCCCCTATCAATGTAACCTAGAGGATTATACCTAACCTAACTAGATTAGAGCCTCTAGATGGGAAAATTTTGTTTTACTTTCAATAATATGAAATCGATTATGTATTATTTCAAGAGGTTCCTAGTGACAATACCGACCTTAAGATAACAAAGGATAATCATACAGTTAAGGGAGTGTTGCTCAACCATATGATAAACCCTTTGTTTGATATCTACTACAAGTACAAACTGCTAAGAAAATTTGGGATACCTTATAAGTGAAATATGGGACAGATGATGCCGGTATTAAGAAATATGTTGTTGCTAGGTGGTTAAAATCTAACGTTGTTGATGATAAACCCATTATAGACCAATTACATGAGTATGAAAACCTAGTTGTTAACTTGCTGAGGGTATGACCATATGTGAGCTATTTCAAGCTAATCCCCTTATTGAGAAACTGCTACATCATAGAATGAGTATAAAAACTAGTTCAGACATAAGAAGAAAGACATGAAGCTTCAAGAGTTGATAAGGCATATAAAGATTGAGGAAGCCAACCGTACACATGAAAAGACTAAGTCACTCACTCTTGTCCCTACTGTTAAGGCTTATGTGATAGAACATAGAAATGTAGGTAACTTCAATAAGAATGGTGAACAAAACAAGTCCTTTAATATTAACAAGCATGGTCAGCTTAAGCACAAAAGAATTGATGGTGACTGTTGGTGGTGCCACAAGTCAGGCCATCCTACAGCTTTTTGCCAAGCTAGAATCAATCATGAGAAGAAGGGATAAGGATAAAAACCACGACAGTTTGGGAAAGGGAATCAGAAGTGATACCAATGAGGTAACGAAAAGAATTTTGGTAAGTCTCAAGTTAATGTGGTTGAACCTACTGGAGGTGACGACGAAGAGAACATTACTGCTGTGGTGTCTTAAGTTAACCTTGTTGGAAACTTGGTTGAGTGGATCGTTGACAAATGAGCTACACGTCACTTCTGCACCAACAAGGATATGTTCAAGGAGTTGAATGATGCTACTAATGGTGAATTCGTATACATCGTCAACTCTAACAAGGTTCCTATCTAAGAAATTAGGAAGGTCATTCTCAAACTCACTTCTGGAAAAGTGTTGGCATTAGAAAATGTTTTATTTGCTCTTGATGTACGTAAAAGTTTGATTTTTAGTGTATTACTTAACAAACTGGGGTTAAACTGACCTTTGATTCTCATAGGCTAGTTATAACTAAGAATGAGAAGTTTGTTGGAAAAGGGTTTTGTAATGGGGGCTTATTTGTACTTGATGTTGAAATGAATGCATCTACTTCTTCTACTTATATTGTTGAGTTTCTAGACCTATGGCACTTGAGACTTGGGCATGCAAATGTGAGGTCAATTAAAAGGATGCAAAGCTTAAACTTGTTTCCTAAGATCACTAATGAAATGAAAAAATGTCAAATTTCTGTTGAAGCTAAACATTCTAAGAAACCTTTTAAATAAATGATCGAAAGAGAGTCACAATTAGTGGACTTGGGGCATATAGAATTAGGTGATTTTAAGAATTGTATGAGTAAAGGAGGCATGAGATATTATATTAGCTTTGTGGCTGACTGTTCTAGATTTACTTATCAAAAAATAAAAGTGATGCAGAGGAAATGTTTATGAAGTACAAAGATGAGGTTGAGAACTAATTAGAAAGAAAAAAATTAAAAGATTAAGGTTTGATCGAGCTGGTGAGTATAGTATTGATTTCCTTGCTGATTTTTGTGAAAAAGTTGGTATGATTTATAAGCTTTCAACTCCTTATACACTTGAACAAAATGGAATAGTCGAGAAAAAAATTGAACAGTTAAAGACATAACGAATGCATTGTTGATTTCCTCAGGATTACCTGATTTTTTTTGGGTGAGGGGGAGGGGGGGGGGAGATCTTTCGTGTATAATCCTACATAATCTCGAATGTTATCAGTTTCGGTACAAATTATACAATGCAAGCAATAGTTCCTAGATTCATGGGAATTTCTTTTCGTTTCCAGTAATTCGTGGAAGAATGAATCGAGGAATCTCCTATGAATGTACCAGTTACAAGAACAAGAAAAGGCCTTATGATAGTTAATATAGGTCCCCACCACCCATTAATGCATGGTGTTCTTCGACTCATCGTTACTCTAGATGGTGAAGATGTTATTGATTGTAAACCAATATTAGGTTATTTACACAGAAGAATGGAAAAAATTGCGGAAAATCGAAATTGTTGAACTAAGGAGAATCAAAAGAGCTAGAGTATCCACTAGTTTTAGTTCTGACTTTATTACTTCCTTTGTGGTGAAAAAACTTGAGGAGATAGATTACAGTTTTATAGTGACTTATATTATTGAGGAACATCTCAAAACTTATGAGGTGGCAATGAGATTTGTAGATGTTACCTTTTGGAAGGAAGCAATAGATAGTGACTTAGAGTTAATCATGTCTAATAAAACCTGGAAGGAAGCAATAGATAGTGACTTAGAGTTAATCATGTCTAATA
>JANZLF010000222.1:38718741-38733560 GCA_026546835.1 Erythroxylum foetidum
GAGTTAATCATGTCTAATAAAACTTAGGTTTTATTAGACATGATTAACTCTAAGTCACTATCTATTGCTTCCTTCCAAATTATTTGATCTACCTTAAGGTTGTAAATCTTTGAAGTATAAGTGAATTTTAAAAAAGAAATTGAGACCTGAAGGAACCATTGAGAGGTTCAAGACAAGACTTGTGATTAAAGGCTTTAAACAAAAAAAAGATTAGACTTCTTTTATCCTTACTCTCTCGTTACTAAAATTGCATCTATAAGGATGTTGTTTGCTACTGCCTTGATATTTAACCTTCATGTGCACCAAATGGATGTTAAGACAACTTTTTTTAATGGTGATCCAAATGAAAAAAATTATATGGTCCAACCCGAGGGGTTTAGAGTGCCTGGTCAAGAACAAAAGGTGCGTAAGTTGGTTAAGTCTTTGTATGAACTTAAACAAGCTCCCAAACAATAACATGAAAAATTTGAAAGTGAGATTTTGAAACATGGTTTCACCTCTTATGATGTTGATCTTTGCATATACGTGAAATCTAACATCAATGGTTGTGTGATCATAACTCTTTATATAGATAATATGATTATTTTGGTACTAGTTTCTTTATCATTGATACTACTAAAAGTTTGCTAAAGTCTTGCTTTGATACGAATGATCTTGGTCCTATAGACTTTACTTTGGGAATCAAAGTTGATAGGACTGACTTTGGTTTAAAGTTGAATCAAACTCATTATGTTGAGAAAATTTTGAAGAAGTTTGGTTGTTATGATGTTGATCTAATCAAGACCTCCTATGATGTTAATGTTGCTTTAAAGAAAAATTTTAGTGATAGTACGAACCAAGCTGAGTATGTTAAAATTCTTGGTAGTGGGATATACTTGATAAAATGTTAAAATTCTTGGTAGTGGGACGTACTTGATGAACTATTCTCATCCTGATATTGCATATAATGTAAGTAGACTTAGTAGGTATACTCATAATCTTAGTCAAAAGCCATTGATTCGTTTGTTGAGATATTTGAAAGGTACTATACATTGTGGATTATCTTTTGGTAGTTATCCTTCTGTATTCGAGGGGGTATTATGATGCTAACTAGGTTATAGATAGTGATGATATACTCTCTATTATTAGTTATATTTTTTTCCTTGGTAGAAGTTACAGTGTCTTGGAAATCATCCAAGCAAACATGTATTACGAAATCAACAATGTATAATACCTTTATTTCAATTGATTTTTTTGGACACCAGGTTTAAGATTTAGTTCAATTGGTTATTCACCTCTTTTTTTTTTTCCTAAATTGTTACAGTTTATTTCTCAAATTTTGGCCCAAGTGATGGATTGTTGGTGTTGTTCTAAAACTTGGAACATATCCACACATTTAAGTCATTTGGTTTTAATGTTTCTAAAATATCTAAAGATCCCCACTTTTATATTTCATAATAACGTTGATGGTTTAGTTGCCCCAAACTTTCCTGAAGTTCATGTTTTAATTGCCCCAAACGTTCCTTACGTTCATGTTTTTCAATTGCCATGGTTATTATTACCCAACCATTCCAGCCGTTCATGTTTAATTTCCATAGTACTTATTAATTTATTATTACCCAAACGTTCCTTTTAATTCAGTATATATATATGTGCCCAATCTCTTCAGATGGTTGAAGTTTTTGGACAGACACGTAGCACTACACGTACCTCCTTTGGCAGAAAAACCCATAGCTTCTACTTCACGTCTCGCGTCTACTCTTTCGTTTCTTTTATTCTCTTGTTGTTCGGTTCTTCTGTTTTTTTACTTTGTCCTTTGAAGTACACCGAGAAGGTGTTAATCTTAAGGTCGGATTCTATTATCTTGCTGCATCTTAGACGGAAATTTTTTTACTTAAGGCAGTGATTTTTTACAACACCTCACATTTTTAGATAAATTGCTCCAATTTAATTATTATTGCTATTATCGCTCACAAATGATATTTAATCGTGGAAGCTCATTATTTGTTATAACGTTGATTTATTGAGAATTATGTCTTAATGAACATATTGATGCTTCAGTAAGAGAATGCTAGTTCAAGGTATTAAATGTTTCATTTATGTGGTTGTTATTCACTGTGGAGGACTCTAATAATGGATTTGGAGATTTTGATTGTTTGTTTGTATGTTAATATGTTTGTTTTGACGAGCACTGATTTTCTGTTCTCACTTCACAGGGAAGGATGGTTGAATTTGGTAAGAACATGGCAGATTTTGCTGCTGCTATTGGAAACAAGCCTGCTGTCGTGCTCTCTATCTTAGAATTTGGAAGATGCAAAGAACTGATGTCAAGATATTTAGTGAATACTTTTTGAAGTTTTTGATTATAAGCATTAAATTGTTGCAAGTCCTGCATTGCTATTTGGAGTTTCCAATCCCACACATAGTGAATATAGTTTGACACCTGTTCAAAATAACGTCAAAATATTCTGTTTCATTTTGCAGATTGGAAATTCAAAAAATGCCATATTTTGGAGGCTTCCTTTTGTGAAACATTATCAAGATGGGAATATACTAGGTGGCTTCACTGAAACTAGTATCTTATCCAGCTTATGATTGCATCATCTTCCTTGCTCAAAATTGTTACAAAAGAAGATTTCCAAGCAGTTATATATTATGAAATTCATCGAACAGATTACAGATATGATATATGCTTGTAAGTTTGGCTACAGTACCTTGAGCATATTATGATCTTGATTGTTTTGGCTATCAAATCAGTGGCTTGCAGATATACTACCAATCGAGCATAAATGTTGATGGAACAGATGATTTTTGTGAGCAACTTGTGATGGAACAGATGATTTTTGTGAGCAACTTGGGTGGGAAAAGACTGCAGGAGTATAACCCCGCTCAGAGATCTTTGAAATACCTCAGCACTTTGGCTGAAGGACATGGTATAGAGGACACCATCTTATCGCTTGAAGACGAACTGGAACATGAAAGTTATTACCCAAGCTTACCTTTTGCAGCTCTCTTTTCTTGTGTCAAGGTAATATTTTCCTTGTCTGAGAAAACAGAAATCTGCAGATGTCCTCATATTGACTCTCAATTTGATGCATGTCATCCTTTTCTTCAGTTTCATACTAATGTTTTTGTATTTCTGTATCCAAATGTGTCTTTTAATCTTTATGAATTGTTTCTGGCTGTGATTTATGATTCTAAACAACCTTCCATGCATGGACGTTGTACTTTGTCCCGTTTAGCATCACATTCATCATTATCTTGACTGGAAAAGGATTTTGGGAATATATTCTAGTGCTTTTACTCTGAGCAACATATTGTGATTCCTCATATCGACATTACCCTGTTCATAAGACACTTCAGTTTATAGGAGATATGGTCTTTCTGTTATTAGTTGAATGTTCCTTCGCTAAATCATAAATTTGAATTTACTGTTAGAGATTCTGGGCATTTGAATCATGCTAAAGGTCTGAAAGTTACATGCTTGCTATGTTACTGCCATTAAGGAGACAACATATCCGATGTTTTTCATCTAGCTGAGGCAGTATCCAAATTTTCAAGGTATAGTCATAGTGGTTCTCATGGTGAGTCTGATTATCTGCTGAACTTTCCCCCTCAGAGGCGTATGTGCTCTTAACAATGTGACATTGAGAGATTAAAACCTCATCTATGCCAAGTAGACTCCCTAGTGGTATTTTGCTATTTCTGTTGTTGTGATATCTGTGAAGTGTTACTGTTCTTAAGTGTCTTGCGACTTTGCCCTTGGAAAATCAATCTAGAACCCTTCCTGATATCCAACCTGACTATTTTAGAGGATTTTTGTTAATTCTTATAGAAGCCTACTATGTTATTTCATGGTTAGTGACTTGTTTTAATGCCTTCTTTCCGGTGATGGCGGTAGATGGCCGACCCGTTTTCATGGCAGGCAGTGCATGGACCACCGCCTGATATGTTATTGTTTTAGCCTTAAACATGAAGCGAACGCATTTATCCTATACGCTTTTGTGAAACCCTTGAAAGTCTCTAGTTATTGGAGATGGAAAACAAGAACTGGTGAAAATTTGTTTTGGGTAGCCTCAAAGTGTGCAGCGCTTCTCATGTATTTCACTATCTTAATATCATTAAGAATTCTTGGAAGGGGTGAAATTTTCATTTGGAGGATCACTGAAACTACAACATCAGAATGATTGGATTGGTTATGTAAGCTCAAATTAAGTTGCAGTTTTTATGCAAAAAAAAGGGTGAAGCAACATATTGATTAAAGATGTTTTTGACAGGATTGATTCAATTTTATTACATACACATTTTACTCGATCCTATGTTATCCAGGATAACTCCAAACTTCACCTAAAATGTTTGTTCTTAATTGTTGCCTGAAGGCTTTCTATGGTCTATCTCAGGGAAAATAAAGGCGTGTAAAACGTGGAAAGTGTTATTTTGGCAGACGAGGCGTGTGCATTTTGGTGGCGGCCCGTCCAAAAATTATTATGGACAATAAATCTTATCACACGTATGTATAACATCTGCATAAATATGATCAGATTAAATGATACACGATTAAAACCTACGGGAACCAACCCAAATTATCAAGCATGTTTCACTTTTAGCCTCTCGTTTAGAACATGGTGTACGGATGTCTTGTCAACACAATGTACTACCTACATGTGACATTGCCCAACCCAAATTATCAAGCATGCTTTACTTTTAGCCAGTCGTTTAGAACATGGTGTCCGGATGTCTTGTCAACACAATGTACTACCTACATGTGATATTGCCCAACCCAAATTATCAAGCATGTTTTACTTTTAGCCTGTCGTTTAGAACATGGTGTACGGATGCTAAAACATGCTTGATAATTTGGGTTGGTCCCGCAGGCTTTAATCTCGTGTCATTTAATCTGATCTACATTTGCAAGTTACAACCAAACCACAATTAGTACAAAACTTGGTAGACAGCCTCTTGAGGAGGGAGGCTCTTAGAAACGAAATCCAGCTTACGTAACATGAAGTATGTTTAGCTAATTTTGAGTATTAACACATTACTTGTAATGCAATCATTTATTTAATGTGCGTAATTTGTTAAGTGAGGTAGTAAGGGATTCTCCTAGCTTAAGTGAAGTCGCGGGTTCGAACCCTCTTTTTGTATGCAGCCATTTAAAACTTGGGATCAGAGCTTTGCTTCTTACAAAGGACCTACCTGGTTCGAGCGAAAATTAATCTGAGTATGGATGACTTAAAGGTATCTTCCTATAATTGAGACCCTCTTAAAATACCTCGTGGGTAATAAAAAAAATTGTGTAATTTGTTAATTATTGTATGCTTAAGATAATTATGAATATAAATTCATTACTGTAGTTAAGATAATAAATACAAATTCATTATAAAAAATATAATATTCCACCTCACCGGTAACGTAGTTAGATTAAGTTTGGGAACGAGCGAATGAAATCCCATTTCTTTAACATCTGTCCATTATGGCTGCTAACGAATTTTATGAGTGCACTCCAAAGCCTAAAGACAGACAAATGCGGACCTACGTAGGTGCCATGGATTTACACCTTTTTTTCTATTGTATTACTATGACTTGTGACATCAAATGTTTGCCTTTCTACTCGTTATAAATTGCAAGTTAGTTTCCATGATCTCATATTAACCACAAGAAGCCCTAAACATCTAAGAACTCAAAATGCCTATTCCCTCCGGCTCTTCTTCATCCAAACCACTCCCGTTGAAGCCTATTCCAGGTGACTATGGCACCCCTTTCTTTGGCGCTATCGGAGATCGTCTAGACTACTTTTACAACCAAGGCAAAGACCACTTTTTCACAACTCGTATCAAAAAATATCAGTCCACTGTCTTCAGAACCAACATGCCTCCTGGTCCTTTCATTGCACAAAACTCCCAAGTCATTGCCGTGCTTGACGCTGTCTCTTTTCGTATCCTCTTTGACACGTCCAAAGTGGAGAAGCGAGATGTTCTTGACGGGACTTACTTGCCTTCCCTCTCGTTCACCGGAGGTCACCGTGTTTGTGCATACCTTGACCCTTCTGAACCTAAACACACCTCTCTCAAGTCCTTTTTCCTCTCTCTACTTGCTTCCAAGCACGACATTTTTGTTCCTCTCTTTAGGACATGCTTGTCAGATTTGTTCCTGAATATGGAAGACCAAATGGCTTCTGATGGAAAGAAAGTATATTTCAACAGTCTCAGTGATTCCATGTCGTTCAAGTTCATGTTCCAGCTTTTATGCGACAAAGATCCGTCTAAGACAGGGATTGGCTCCAAAGGACCTTCTTTGGTAGATAAATGGATTGGTTTGCAACTGGCACCACTTGCAACACTGGGGTTACCTAAGTTTATAGATGATGTTTTGTTGCATACATTTCCTTTTCCGTTCTTCTTGGTGAAATCCGCTTATGGCAAGCTATTCCAGGCTTTTTACGAGAACTCAACATCTGTTTTAGATAAAGCCGAGAGCTTCGGAATTGAAAGAGAAGAAGCTTGCCATAATCTTGTGTTTCTTGCCGGTTTTAATGCTTATGGAGGCATGAAACTTCTCCTTCCTACTTTGCTAAAGTGGGTCTCTGTCGCCGGAGAGGAACTACACAGGCAGCTTGCCGACGAGATCAGGAGGGTTGTTAGGAGTGAGGGTGGTGTCACTCCCCAGTCGATGGATAAGATGACGTTGACCAAGTCAGTGGTTTACGAGGTTTTCAGGATTGAACCAATGGTTGCCTTCCAGTACGCTAAGGCCAAGGAGGATATCGTGGTCCCTAGCCATGATGCAGCCTTCGAGATCAGGAAAGGTGAAATGATCTTTGGATATCAGCCATTGGCTACAAAGGATCCCAGGGTATTTGACGATCCTGAGGACTTTGTGGGCCATAGGTTTATAGGGGAAGGAGAAAAGCTGTTGAAGTACGTCTATTGGTCAAATGGCCCTGAAACTGAGGATCCAACGGCTGAGAACAAGCAATGTCCGGGGAAGGATCTAGTGATGCTTATCTCTAGACTTATGTTGGTGGACTTTTTTCTACGTTATGATACGTTTGCTGCAGAGGTTGAAACGCTACCGTTCGGACCATCAGTGACGTTGACGTCATTGACCAAGGCCACAAACTTTTGATTTGATAACCGGTTAGTGTGTAATAGGAACTTATCCTTTCACTTCATATCAATTCTGGCAACATGGTGATGGAAATTGGAAAGTGCAACACGAAAGTTATTTTTGCATATATTACTACTGTATAGATGGTCCTCCTCAAACTTAAAGAATTTGATAGAGAATCTTCTCCATCAATCAAGACATAATTGAGAGTGATTCTCTCTATAATCATTGACTCCTAAATTGTTGTAATTTGTATTTATTATTTATTCTATTTCCTTTTAGATCAGAGAATAGATTTGTCACTAACGTGTATATATGTACTCTTACAATCTTATGAAATATACAATTATTTTCCGTAAACTTGCAAATCCTTTATAGTATCAGAGCCTTCTCTGCCTAAATAGATTGACCTCCATTCTTTCACCTCTTCACCATGTCTTCTTCTGATACATCAAATAACACACCTCTTATTCTTGTACCTAACTCGTCTTCAACTCAAGGAAACTCTCTTTCACTTGAAAATTTGATATCTCTAAATGCTTCTTCTCAAGTTCCTTTTAAACTAATGAAGGATGGAGTAAATTATGCTTGATGGAAATCTCAAATGACCAATCTATTGTTTGGTTATGACTTACTTGGTTTTGTTGACGGATCTCGTCAATGTCCGCCCAAAACAGATCAAAATTACAACTTTTGGCTTCGTCAAGCTCGACTAGTATTGCCAGCTATTCAATCAACCATTCACAGCACCATAGGTCCTATCATTAACAACTGCTCCACCTCCATTGCTGCTTGGAACAAATTAGAAACAAGTTTTGCCAACCGTTCTAATACTCGTATGCTTTCTCTTCTCTCTCATTTGATGAGTCTATAGAAGAATGATATGTCTGTTGCAGAATACATAAGCAAGGTTAAGAACCTTGTTGATGATCTAAGTATGATTGGCTATTCTTTAAGTGATGTTGATATTATTGTACACACTTGCAACGGACTTGGTGATGAGTTCAAAGAATTGAAGGTGGCCATAAGAGTTCGTGACACTCCAATTTCATTTGAAGCTTTATTTGACAACTTCTTGATGAATAATTGACATAAAAACAAGGCAACGGTCAAAAAGATGAACTTGAAATTACAACACAATTCACTCAGAAAGGAGGAAATAATCGAAATCGCAATAGCAAATGCAAGATGAATAATACGAACAATCAAGAGTACTTCTAACCCTACAATCAAAGATCCTATACAAGCTCACTTCAACGTCCTCACCAACAACAAGGAAATCAAGGTAACAACTCTTATGCTAGACAATCTTATAATATGAATTTTTCTTGGCGTCCAACCATATACCCAGATCAGTCCAAACTAGTCTGTCAATTGTGTGACAAACATGGACATAGTGCAAAAACTTGTCGATTCAAGGCAAAACCATGGCAACCTGAAGCAAATTATACAGATGGTGCTACAAGCTCAAAGTCCAACAATTGGGTTCTGGATTTGGGAGCCACTCATCATTTGACATTCGACCTGCAAAACCTTCCTGTGCATTCAGATTACAATGGAGATCAGGATGTAACTGTTGGAAATGGTAATGGAATTCCAATTACGCATATTGGTTCTTCTTCTATACATTCTTCCAATGCCCAATTTTCACTCAATAATATCTTGTGTGCACCTGCTATTAAGCGAAATCTAATATCTGTATCTTAATTCTGCGGACAAAGTCAAATCTCTATTGAATTCTTCCCTAATCATTTTATTATGAAGGATTTGAATACAGGGGCATCCTTGGTGTAAGGCTGAAGTAAAAACAATCTGTATGAGTGGCCGAATCACACCTCTACCAATCAAACATCTCAACCATCAGCTAATTTACATGTCTCATCTCAAGTTTGGCATCAACGTCTTAGTCATCCTTTTGCATTAGTTCAGCGAAAGCTTTTATCATTTCAAAATATTTCTTATTCCAATTCATCCTATATTCACTGTGACTCATGCTTATGCTATAAAAGCCTTAAACTTCCTTTCAACACTTCTTCAATTAAGTGTGAGGAGCCATTTCCATTTCTATTTACTAATATTTGGGGTCCTGTCCTGATTACTTCCTTTGGAAATTTTTGCTATTATATTGTGTTTGTTGATTATTTTACAAAATACACTTGGTTTTATATGGCCCTATGCATTTCAAATTGTAATTTATCTCATCAATCTCATGCCCACCTCAGCATTATATTTTGACACACCGTATCATAAGCTATTCCATCATAACCCTAACTATGGGTCCCTCAAAGTCTTTGGCTGTTTATGCTATCCTTGGCTTAGACCAAACACCAAAACAAACTAGAATCCAAATCCCGTCTATGCATCTTTCTCGGGTACTGTATTCCTAACCATGCCTTTTGCTATTTTGATTTAAAAAAAATCAAATGTTTGTATCAAGACAAGTAGTGTTCGTTGAAAATGTTTTCCCTTTTCAAAACATTTTCTTTCCTGATTCTCCCTTTAATAATGAGCTTCTATTCGAGTTTCTGTCCATCCCTTAGCCTGCCTAATCTTCTTCCAATGACCTCTCTATTCAACCAACACCATCTACTTCATCTCCAACTAGAGTACCCATTTCTAATACACCACTGTAGGATCCCATCTCAAGCTCTCAGTCACACACTCCATCCCCCTCATAAATGTTTGTCTCTCCAGATGACTCGGTCTCTCATACGGATAATCAACTCTCTCCATCCCTGGACACAAGTGCCTCACCCGCACCCTCTGTAAGTGCGATTAACAATTCATCACCATAAACACCACCACCAAACCACATAGTTACCAGATCTCAAAATAATATTTTCAAACCAAAAAAGCCTTTCTCTTTTAATACTGTTGCTACACCCAAATAATCTGATTTATTTGCCCATACTAAACTTTCCACATTTAAACAAGCATCCAAAACTCTCCATTGGTGTAATGCAATGACAGAGGAATATCAGGCTCTCATCCATAATCACACTTGGACACTTACTCTTGCTTCATTTACACAAAATATTACTGGGTGTAAATGGGTGTATCGCATTAATAAGAATCCTGATGGCACCATTGCTCGATATAAAGCTCGGCTTGTTACTAAGGGCTTTCATCAATGCCCGAGTGTTGACTTCACTGGTACATTTAGCTTAGTTGTTAAACCTGCAACAATTCGATTAATTCTGAGTATTATTGTATCCCATGGCTAAGTCTTAAAACAACTGAATGTGAATAATGCTTTTCTACAGGTGCTCTTACTGATGATGTTTATATGCAGCATCCACTAGGTTTTGTCAATTCTCAATTCCCTACATATGTGTGCAAGCATCACAAAGCCATTTATGGCTTACGTCAAGCTCCACATGCTTGGTACACTGAACTTAAATACTTTCTCCTCAATATTAGCTTTATAAATTCGAAATGTGACACCTCACTTTTTACTCTTCGCACCACTTCTTTTATCATTTACCTCCTTGTGTATGTAGAAGATATTATTATCACAGGAAGTAATCCAAGAGCAATCCAAAACTTTATTCTCAAGCTCTCATTATGGTTTTCCTTAAAGGATCTTAGAGATCTCAGTTACTTTCTTGGAGTTGAAGTTACTAGGACCAACAATGGTCTCTTCCTCTCACAGAAGAAATATATTACTAATCTTCTTCTCAAAACAAGCATGATCAATGCGAGTGTTGTCTCAACCCTTATGTCTACAACTAATACTCTTTGTTGCAATGATGGATCTCCCCCTCATGATCCTACCAAATATCATCAAATTCTTAGGTCTCTTCAATATTTATCATTTACAAGACCGGATGTTTCATTTGCTATCAACAAACTTGCTCATTTCATGCATTGTCCTACTACTAATCATTGGCTAGCTGTAAAAAGGGTGTTACGAAACTTAAAAGGAACCTCAGAATATGGATTATTCTTTTCCTTTCAAAATTCCTCTCAATTTCAGGTATTTGCGGATGCTAATTAGGCTAAGGATGTTGATTCTCGGGTTTCTACATCAGCATATGTCACCTATCTTGGCTCTCATCCTATTAGCTGGTGCTTTAAAAAGCAATCAACTGTTGCTTGATCTTCCACTGAAGCTGAATATCGTGCCATTGCAATTGCCACATTCGAAGCCAATTGGTTAACTCATTTGTTGCGCGAATTGCGCATCTCTCTTAATGCTTCACCCATTGTGTATTGTAATAATGTGGGAGCTACTTACCTTTCCTTCAATCCTGTGTTTCACTCACGTATGAAACACATTGCTATTGATTTTCATTTCGTACACGACCAAGTTGCCAAGAAAGCTCTACATGTATCTCATATTCGTACTACAGATCTACTTGTTGATTCCCTTACAAACCTCTGGCTAAGAAGTTGTTCCTAGATTATCGTTTCAAGCTTTGAGTCTTTCCTGCTCAAGCCCATTCTCTGTCCAGTTCAAAGACTCTTGCACTTGCGGGGTCAAGACATAATTGAGAGTGATCCTCTGTACAATCATTGACTCCTAAATTGTTGTAATTTGTATTTGTTATTGATTTTTATTTCCTTTTAGATCAGAGAATAGATTTGCCATTAATGTGTATATATTTACTCTTACAATCTTATGAAATATACAATTATTCTTCGTAAATTTGCAAATCCTTTAGAATTTGAACAGCCATATATATATATATATATATATATATATATGAATTCCGTCGGTTATTTTGTCCTAATATAAAAGGCAGATTAAGGAAATGGATAAGGTATAACATTCATTTCACAATCACTGAGAAAAACTCCATTCATTATTCCTCACGTGAATCACACCATCAAGGCTTAGAATTTAGGGCGTGGATTAACGGTGACTTTAATAGCTAATCGTAAAACGTGGACTAGCAAACAAAGAATCGATCGACCGCTTCCACATTAAGATCAGTCCCCATATAAATCTTCATTTTTATTAGAGCCAGTATTGTGTTTACATCATACATAAAGTAATTACCCTCTCATTTAATGTATCTACACATGTTTGTAAAGATAGAGAGATACTGTTTTTCATTTTTAGTATATATGTGAATATACAAAAGAAAAGTTTTTGTTTTCATGCTCATTCTCTGCATACGTTGTTTTCATTTTTATAAAAGAACAAAAAAAGAAGTGAAAACCATAGAAATATTTGGTTTTTTGTTTTGTATAGTGAAAAAATGAAACAAAAAAGAAGAAGAAGGAAGAGTTGCGTTGTAACGTGCATATACAAAAGAGACGTAAGAAAAGAAAATGGGTTTTGTAGAGATAGTTTTCTGATACTCTTGTCTTTATTACGTGAAAGAAGTGAAGGTGTGCATGAAAAACTAGAGTGGGTCTTGGTTTTTTGGTTTTTGTGCGTGATTATACATATTCTGATACTCTTGTCTTTATTATATGAAAGAAGAGATCATGTGCATGAATAACTAGAGTGAGATTTGGTTTTTCATTTTTTGTGCATAAAGATACATAAAAAGAGAAGTATTGTGTTATTCAACATACGTGCAAAAAAAACCAGAGAAAAGAGAAAGTATTCTAAAAGTTGTTGTTTCATGCGTGAACAAAGCAGTGAAGAACAAAAAGTGTTTTTTTTTTTGTTTTGTATACATTGGTAAGCAAACAAAGTGAAGAGCGAAATGTAAATACTATGTGATTTGCATGAGTTAAATTGTTAAACATTCATGGATGTGTTTTCATATAATATAATTTGAAATCTTCCATAAATATGTTTTATGGGTAATTTTTATTATATTTAAAATAATATTATACAAATGAGTTTTTTATAATTTTGTATGTAAATTTTGTTTTATATGTATAAATTTTTTTATTGTAAATTAGTTTTACATATAATATATGTTTTTGTTTTTAGCATCTTTGTGACATGTCAAATTAAAATAGGTTAATTAAATTATAGAAATTCCTAATTCATTTTTTGTATGAGATGATTATGAGCTTAGCAAAATTTTCGATTATACTACATGAATTATGAATTTTTCAGATAATTTAATTATGGAAATGTGCCTTACGTCATGTTATATATACTTGTAGATATGATAACTAAAATCTTGATCGGTGATTTGTCCACCACTGAAAAATTAGGTAGGTCCAATTATGATATGTTGCAAAGGAAGATTCAGTATCTTCTAAATGAACGAGAATTGCTCAAACATTTGACCATAATAATGACTGTGCCTTCCATCAAAGAAAAAGACGGAAAAGATATTGATACTACTGGTGATCAATATCAAGCATCCTTAAAGGTTTATGCAGATTGGTCCAAAAAGGATCGTAAGGCATGCTATACTATGATGTATTTCATGCATGATGATTAATTGGAGAGTTTGAGGATTGTGCCACTGCTAAGGACATATAGAACAAACTTAAAATCAATTTTGGTCAAACATCCGCTACAAGGCTTCGTGCTTTGCACCTTAAGTGGATGAACTACGAGATTAATACAACTTCTGAACATTTACGAACTATGAGTGCTATAATTCATGATCTTAAGGCAGTTGGCTGGGCTACCTTTGAAGAGGAACAAGTCCTGAATGTGATTCGGGCTCTTCCAGATCATGCTGAGCACTGCAAGAATGTGAAACTTGTTTTGACACATAATGAGAATGTCAAAACCCTTTCAAATATCACTAGGCGTCTTGAAATGGAGGAGGGTCGCTTGAAAGCATCTGACTCCTCCAATGTGGCTCTTGTTGCTAAAAGCAAAGGACCAAAGGGCAACAATGCCAATCGAGGTAAAAGAAAAGGTTCTCAGCCTCCTCAATGGAATGGACTAAAAGGTCATATTGTCAAAAAGCAAAAGGCTAAGAGCTAAGGAGAGAAAAACATGGCATGTGTGAAGTGCTATAATGGTGGAAAGAAAGGTCATTTTGCTCGGGATTGTCATAAACCTAAGAAGGTATCTTTCTTATCCATAACTCCTAAGTTATATCTTATTATCATGCATTAGTTGTTAACTATCTTCCTAATTGAATTGTAGATACAGGAGCAAGTAAGCACATAGTTTAGGATCGAGTTGGTTGTATGGAGTTTCATCGGTATCTAGTGGGTTCACAAACTATCGTGTTAGGAAATGGCAGTGAAGAAGATGTCCTAGGAATAGGGACATATCGGCTTAAGTTACGTGGAGGACATACTTTGCTCTTCATGATGCTCTCTACGCACTTGGGATGTGATGTTGCCTTGTGTCTCTTGTAACTTTAATAAAATTAGGATTCTTTTTTAGTTCTAATTGTAACATCCCACCCTCAATTGGAAGGGTAGAATAGTAAATTGGCTTAGGATGTGCTAGATTGGGATTTTATGAGACTGCTCATGCATAATAGGATTGCTACATAGTCACAATTGTGCACATGAACTTACCGTGGATGCATACATGATATTCCCAGTTTGCGTGCCTACAAAAATTTTATTGGGATTAACGTGGTTAATGGGTTTGAAAAATTATTCTGAGTGCGCCATAAATTGTTTTTTATTTTAAGGGATTTTTAGGAATTTTTCTAGATTTTTCGGAGAAATTTCCCGGACCGAAAAAATCGCCAATTGGCGAACCAGTCGATTTTTTGTAGCAAAAATTGCTACCCAATCGCACTGCCTTATTGGGTATATTATTTTGGGATTGAAATTAGGGTCATTGGACTAGAATGGGTCAAATTGTAGTAGGATTTCTAAATCCTATCCATCATTTTGTTTTA
>JANZLF010000222.1:38743046-38750546 GCA_026546835.1 Erythroxylum foetidum
AATCGGGTGAGGACGTAGGAGATGATTGGAAAGGATTTAGGGTTGGGAACTTGGGATACATGGTTACTTTGTAAGAACAGAACAGAAATTGATTAGGGAACGAGGATAAGTGTGTGTATATATATATGGTAATTTTGGTAATGCTCTCGAACTAACTGAACTTTCTGTGACGTTTTTTTCAACAAAACGTCGCAGTTTCTATTTTGCGACATTTTATTGATAAAACGTCGCAGAAAGTATTACAAATTTGTGACGTTTTCGTAAAACGTTGCAAAAAATTTAAACATTTTATGACGTTTTTTAAACATCACAAAAAATCTGAACATTTCGTGACGTTTTTTTCAAAAAACATCGCGAATAATATGATATTCTTGTAGTGATTGTATTTCGATAAAGGAGATCTGTGTGAAGTATGTGAAGATCGAATATCAAGTGGCTGATATCTTTACTAAAGCTCTCAAGATTAATGTCTTAAAAAAGCTGAGACTGTTGTTCAGAGTATGTTCAGAATCATGTTTAAGGGAAGATGTTGGAAGTAAATATGATTCATGAACTCATGAAGTTAGGAATATGAATGGTTCATGGAATTTGAAAATGAATGGTTGTACAATTCATGAGTATTTTAATTAGGTACTTGTAACAATTTTATTGCATCGAGGAGATATGCATATATAAATAGAAAAGAAGTGAGGAGTTTGTAAGATGAAGAAAGTGAGTTGAAGAAAATAGGTGTTACCATATAAAGTTGATGAGATTGTCTTTTCCAGCAAAGAAGTTTTATTTTCTCCTTTAGTGATCCTTGTTTGTGTTAAATTTGAGTGTGTCTAAATACAGGGATTTTCAACAGATTTGGATACTTTCTCTCGCATCTTTCTATCTGCTGCCGCTGATAAAGGTGCTGCAACCTTATTGCATCCCATCTTTGATTTCTTGCTACAAGTCTCTCTCGATATCCATCTCAAACTCTCCTCGAATCTTCAGCTCGTCCATAAAGATACATCTGAAACTTTATTCCTCCATTGTTAATTCCTGCGTGTATGGTGAGTTTGGAAGAAGACTAGGAGTGGAATTTTGAGTGCTTTTCTTGTTCTAACTAGCTCTCTATGCTCTTACTTGTCCTGTTATGCTTTGTAGGTGTCAAATAGTTTTGTGAAAGATTGGACTTGTGGTGGGGTCTTGGGCATTTGCATAGTTGTGAGGAAGGGAACATTGGGTGACATGTTTTAAGGAACAAAAGATGACAGTTACGACAGTTGATTCAGTTATTTACTCTATATTTGATGAATGAGTAATTACTCTTTTCCAAAAGCCTATGAGGAAACTATTTTGATATGAAATTAGTAGTTAAAAATTAAATTTATTAAAACTTGACTAAAGTAATATTCTGATGTAAAATCAATTTGATATGAAATTAATGATTAAAAATTGAATTTATTAAAATTAAATTTGAAAATTTTCATTTGAATTATTTAAAGGATTCTACAGTTATCTCAATTTTATTTAAATAATAACAATATACATATAAATACAAGCTCTAGAACTATAACATATAAGAAATTAAAGATTATTGAAATTACTTTTGATATTTATTTTTAACCATAAATAGAAATTATTATATATAAAATTCTAAATATAAGAGATACAAGACAATTGCTAGAAAGGCCAACAGTGGTGACAGGCTGGCTGTCCTAGGAAACTCCGTCAGGGGTGGGCCACAGCCTGCAAACACTAGGGATGATAATGACGTCATTACTTATTAAAATAATAATAAAATTTTAATTTAAATAGTTAAAATTTTAAAATTATAGTATTAATAATATTTAATTATTCATATGTATTACATATTATTTATATTTATTACTCAACAGACAAAGAGATATTTTAAAAGTAAAAATTTGAATATCTTTCCATAAATTAGTTAAACAATAAATTTAATTTATTTTAATAAAAAATTAATTAAAACGTGGGCTATATATTTTGGAGTATCGAAAGTAAAGTCAAGACATCGGACTTTTGAGAGAGTACGAAAACAAGTTTCCGTCTTTTATTACAACACAAACTCAAGTCCCGTCCTGTACGGTCGCTACTTCCTCTTCACTCTGATCTTCCGATCGTTCCCCCAAATAGAGAAAGTCGCTGTCACTGATCGCGAGTTTCTCACGTATAACAACAAGAAACAGCTCTATCATGGACTCCGCCTCCGCCCACGCCGCTGTTGCCACATTCATTAGTTGGCCCAAGCTCGGCTCCCTCCTCGGGCACCGGCGACGCCATGGCTTTGCTTTTCCTAGTTCCCGTGGTTCTGTAAGGATCGCGAGGGGTTGCCGTGCTTCTGCACAAATTATGAGGGAGAGTTCGGTGATTGACTTCAGCGACCAGGACTGGAAGGTGAAGTATCAGAGGGATTTCGAGAGGAGGTTTAATCTTCCGCATTTGACCGATGTCTTCCCTGATGCTCAGTCCATTCCTTCCACATTTTGTCTCAGGATGAGGTCACCATTCTGATTATGATCATCTCTTTCCTTTTAGTGCTGTTGTGTTGGTTGGGAATAACTGCTAGTTCAATTTGATCGAGTTTTGTAGCTCTTTATGTGATTATGGTTTGTCTTCTGGTGTGCGTTGTTAAATTTTTGTTTCTTTTGCGTTGAAGTTGAGCGAGCTTAAGAATTCTTAATGATTTCGTTAATATGATTAAGTTAGGAGCAAATTAAGGTGTTAGATTTGCTTTGTTCTTATAAAATTTCTATTCTTTTTCTCGGTTCTTGCTGGTGGATAGTAGCAAAATCTACTTTCAGTTTCTAGTGGCTCAAAAGCAAAGGGTCCGATCTCATTTTCCGTGGTGTAAATGCTCGTTGATCTGGGCGTTACTTTGAATATCTTTGATTATTATTGTGTTATTGTTCGCTTAAATAAGATTGTTACTTCGTTCATCAATGTCCTGTAAGCGAACTACTTTAACTTCACAGGACACCAACAGAGGCTTTTGCGGATGGTTATCCTTCTGATGAGGAGTGGCATGGATATATCAATAACAACGATAGAGTGCTTCTTAAGGTGTGTTTTTCACTCTTCATACTAGCTTGTGAATCAAGTTAAGGCAACTTCTTGAAGATGTGCTGTCAAAATTGAAGGCTATCATGTCGTGTTAAATGCTCGAAACTGTGATGCATCACTTTCTCATTTGAGGACATTCTGGATGTTACTATTGATATTACCTTACTCATATGAAGCTTCCATATATGGTCTTTTGGAGGGAAGGTGTAATTTCTTTTGCAACTCTATTGTAAAGATTCTGATGCATGGAAACCTACATTTTGATTGTTTACATTTTCCAATGAAATTTCATCGACAGTTGTGTTGTCTCCTGATCAGCATAATATCCAAAGAATACCAATTTGAAAGTGAAGTGAAATTCATACCTGAAGCATTTATGAGTTTGCCACTCAAGCATGAATTGTTATTAGGGATATATTAGAAATGGGAACTGGTACCAATATGAATTACAAAGCCTAATCGAAGTTATGAATAGTGAAGCTCCACAAAAGAATGTTGGGATATTTCTTTGGCCAACTGGTTAATGCTTTCAATGGCTGGTGACAGGCTTCATCTTTCCTGAATGCAGGTCATACGTTTCTCATCACCTACATCTGCTGGAGCTGAGTGCATTGATCCTGATTGTAGTTGGGTTGAACAATGGTAAATATGTCTATCTTTTGTCAGAATTTCTGAATTGAGAGCATGTATATGGGATTCCATGTCATGTACGAAATGCTGAACCCTATCTCCAATGTCATGAAGTTTAATGCTTCTTGTTTTATGTAATTTAGACCTTTGAATTTCAATCTGGTTCACCAGTGCATAACTTTGATTTTTTAATCGATTGAGGACCAATGTCTGTGTTAAGATGATCAAATGTGGATCCTATTTCTTTTCTACTCAATGACCTCATTGGGAAGACAATCTGACCGGCATTGAAAGTTTACTTTTAGTAACATACAAATTCTTCACTTGTCAGTGAAGTTATAAAACTACTGCATTTACTGCTCTCAATATTCTCTGCATATTTAAACTCTCCACTTTCAACCATGAATCAGGCTAAACTGGAATGGAAGTAAAACTCAAGTATCGCATTAAAATTGGAGGGGCTAATGCATACAGCATACTCTGATGCATTAAGTCACTTCGATGTTTGCCAAGCGTGCATCTCTATCAACATATTAGTTAAAATTTATACACTGAAGGGGGGACCAACTGCACATTGAGTTAAATATATATGGTATGAGCAGTTGTAAATGATTTTCTTGTATAATATGATTGACATAACCCTGAAATTCTTACAGGATTCATCGTGCTGGGCCTCGGGAGAAAATATACTTCAAACCAGAAGAAGTGAAGGCAGCAATTGTTACATGTGGTGGATTATGCCCTGGCCTCAATGATGTGATTAGACATGTTAGTCTGCCTTCATGTTAGCCAACAATCTATCCTCATGGCTCTTTCAATTTATCATAATTATTGTGGTGAAAGTAGTTGCAATAATTGAATTTCTTGGCCTATAGGTCATTCTTTTGAAGAAAAATGATGCATTTCTCAACTGTGAAACTATAATATACTAATAACATTATCTGGAAGTTGACATGATATGTTAAATGCTTAAGGTTCCATGTTCTCTAATACAAGGTGTTATCTGGAGCAGATTGTCATCACACTTGAAATATATGGTGTCAAAAAGATTGTGGGGATTCCTTTTGGGTATCGTGGATTTTCTGACAAGGACTTAAATGAGATACTGGTAAATGCTGTTCTTTTCTATTATAATATAAGAGGGTTACTTAACATTGAAAGTGTGTACTATATGTGGCTAATCGAAGCACTAGATAAAGCCTTTTCACTCTTATGAACTTCTAACTGAATCTATTTTGAACTTTCTCTGATTATTAGCTATCAAGGAAAGTTGTTCAAAACATCCATCTTTCTGGTGGAAGCTTGTTAGGAGTTTCACGTGGAGGACCTAGTGTTAGTGACATTGTGGACAGTATGGAGGTACTCAGTTCACTTATGTATCTTGAGATTTTGAATTCTTGTGCCCTTTTCCACTAAATCAAACGGCATCATGATAGAGCGTTAAGTGGCCTGATATTCATTTCCCTTGACTATGCCAGGAAAGAGGAATCAACATGCTTTTTGTGTTAGGCGGGAATGGTACGCATGCTGGTGCCAATGCGATTCATGACGAGGTTGTTGATCCTGTATTCGTTAGTTTGTTTTTTTTCTTCATTTAATCATAAAGGAGTAGCTTAGTAAAATACTTATTTACATTATTGTAATACAAAGAGAAAAACACTTATCTATGCAGCCTATACTTTTAATTTAGTTTGAAGTGTTTTTCTTAATGGATTAATGTAAACAAAAGAATGTAACAGAGTTGGGTCCATAGTTCCTATACATGTGACTAATGATGGATTGGAAACAGAAGCAGTGACATCTGCTGCATTAGCTACAAAATCTTTGAATTGAAAGTGGTTGCATGGTATAGGGGTTGTGAATCTAACTCTAGTGGTCAGCTCTATGTGCAATCGAATTGTGTAAATTAGTTGTCATAATAACCGTAGAAGTGAAGTTCCATGTACTTGATATATTAGATTTCATTTGTCTTGAAGTTGACCTGAAATGATATCACTTCCATATCATTTTTTACTGATAAATATCAATTCATTTCTAGGGCACTTAATGAGATCGTATTAAGAGACTGTCTACATTTAGAGATACTTTCCATGTCCTTAAGGTTGTTCCCAAGTATTTATATCTTTGAGTCTAGTTTTAGTGCCGTAAAAGAAGGTTGAGAGTGGCTGTTGTTGGCGCGCCAAAGACTATAGACAATGATATTTTGTTGATGGACAAAACTTTTGGTTTTGACACTGTTGTTGAAGAAGCACAGCGAGCAATAAATTCTACATACATTGATTCAAATAGCTTATGTTTTTTGTTTTTCAGATTGTGCTTTTTAGATGCAATTTTTTCAAATGGTTGATTCAAATTGTGCTTTTTAGATGCAATTTTTTGTTTCAATGATTCAAATGGCTAATGTTAGAGTTGGTATAAGTGGACAAGAGGGTCGACAAGTTATTATGGCATCAGATTTTGCAATGGGACAATTCAGATTTTTGGTTCCTCTTCTTTTGGTGCATGGACATTGCAATTACCAGCGGATGGGTTACATGATATTATATAACTTTTACAGGAATGCGATATTTGTTCTAGTTTTGTTCTGGTGAGTGATCTTTATTTAAGAATTGCACTTATAGTTGAATTATCATTCTCTTCAATTCCTTCTTTAGTTGAATCTAAATGTGAGGAACCATTATTTAAATGTATTGTATGAAAGTTGTAGAGATCCATATATAACCTTATTGAATTTGCAGCATTATACCTAGTACTTTGTCAAAACTCAAACTTTCGGATTTGCATCCCACATTGATGTTCATTCCACATTGTTTTTGGTTTGATGTTCATTCCTAGATTGCACACATCTGGATTTGCATCCCACATTGTATCAAGTAGGCAAAAATGGAACAATTGAACCAATGTTTTGTTAGTAATATAGCTGTACCTCCAGTAGTTTCCTTTTAGAAAGGACACATACACGACGAGCTTCATAATAATTATCAGAATAAGAGGTTAGAAACTGTTAGGATATAAACTTCATAAGATAGAGCAAATATACTAATAAAAGAAACTAAGAGAAAAGAGACACTCAAATTTTAATTGGACAGTAAGGTACTCACCAATTTTGCGAAGATTAGAGATGACGATTCAGAATGTTTCTAGTCTCTTCTAAATTCAAATTAATATCAAATTTAAGCAGTGTTTTAAAAATTACACCAGACTAACCGATTTTATCAAAATAAATATAAATCAACATTAATTAATCTATTGATTTTACTAAAAAAATTGGTCTATTTCTTTAAAACGGGTTAAAATAAAACCAATCCATCTTTTTAAACAAGTGGGACCCCGATCTTTCAAAACATATGGGTCCACACAAATTTATATCTCCTCTTCTTTAACATTACGATATGCATAAGGAGAAGCCCCTCCAAGCCATTAGTAATATATTAATTTGAAATAGCTAGAATTCTAATCTTATGTTAGGACCTACAAGCTAAGGATTATTTTAGGTAGACAGTCTCTACAGGGCATAGCAGTCACCACGACTAAGTAATTTGGTTGTTTTCATTCATTTTGGTAAACAGATTAAGTAATTTGGTTATTTTCATTCATTTACTTCTCCATAAGCAAACCATGGGATGACAAGTTATTTCTTGGACAAAAAATGTGAAATTAGAAAGCAATTACTCAATCAAAGACATATTAAAATTTTACTAATATTTTTATAATTTAACATTTTGAAAATAAATACTCTAAACAAATTTAAAAAATTAAATATAATTTTATTAACTTCAATTTGGACTTAACGAATTTTAAAGTTATATTAATTGT
>JANZLF010000222.1:38755546-38770904 GCA_026546835.1 Erythroxylum foetidum
TACTAACTAGCTGGACAGAAAGTCGCCTCTCAATAAATTTTCAGATAGACCGTCCATTATTTGGTCATAGCCAGTGGACAATATTTCATTCAATGAATAGAAAACTAATGTGATTATTTATTAGGTCCATAAAGATTAATCACAAATTTTAAAGGAGATACTGATACTAAACTCTTTTATAAAATACAAAAACTTTTTAAAATTGATAAAATCACGTCCAAAACTATATGAGATTATGAGAATATACTTGGTTCAATGAGAAAATGATAATATGATTGTAGTGAATACAGCAAGGAAAAGATACGTAGTATTATCCTAGAAGATGATATAAAAATACTTTTTATTTAATCATAATATATGACAAAGTATTCTTTATCATTATTTAGGGATCGTTTGGTTCATAAAAGGTAATGAAAATGAGTATAAGATTGAATATAGTAAGGAATGAGAATGAAGTATAACCCATAATAAATCTTATTCCTCTGGTAATTAAAAAAATGAAATATTGCTGAAAATGAAAGAATGAAAGTGTTACCTCTGTTGATATTAAATATAAATTTTCATTCTATACCTAAACCTTCTTTGGTACCCCTAAACAAGCACCATCTTAGTGTTTTGTTTCTTCCCATAATATTAACCAAGCAATTGAATTATTTTTAAGATTGATAAAAGAGCATCTCTACATCAATGCAAGATTTTCTTTTTCTCTTATAAATTCAATTCTAGAATTCCTTTCAAAATTTTGATTGGATAATAAGAGCATGTCCTTATTTCCCTAATTCAAGTAACAGCTTCCCTTTACAATTGATAGAATCATCCACACGCTTGCCAGATGCCTTGAAATATATTTTGTTAGAAGTATATGAAAAGTATTTTTATTACTTCAAATGGGAGTTGTATGAAACGGCGTGACTTACGTTGCTCGACTCATTGGCATCCAGGTGGCACCACATAACGTCAGAATCCGACAAGCCTTTCTATGAGCTAATCAAAACATTACAGTCACATCGAGTCTCGATCTAATCGCTTGCCACTTGGTGTGGCTCCGTCTGAAACGAAGAGCTTGAGTTAAAGCTTGAAACTTCTTCACATTAATTTTTTTCGGGTTTGGCTGGTCAGATCAAGAGACGAAGATATGTGGAAGAAAAGTGGTTACTTGGAGATGAGGAGAGATCAGGAAGCTATGGACTTGGTTTCTTCTGATCTGAAAGACTTGATCTTTGCCGCTAAGAAACTGGCTAATCATGCCATCAAGCTTGGTGGGTTGGGATTTGGGACAGCTTTTCTTGAATGGGTCGCTTCTTTTGCCGCAATGTATGCATCCCTCTGAACGCTTATTTATATGCCAGGATCAATGCTTTTTCTTTTAGTGGAAATCAGACTCTTATCTGGGTCCTTAAATTTTTCACGTTTTCCATGTTTGGATTCTGATATTCTTTGAGAGAGAACCATTTCACAATTGTCTTTTAGCCATTCGTTGAGCCCATCTTTGAAGGCTGTAATAATGGTTTGTGGGATTGTATGCATGATAGGAACAACCTGTTTTATGAATTTTAGGCTTTAGTTCTGTTTAATGTTTCCGTTTAAATATTATATTATCATAACCTACTCTTTGTGGATTACTGCAGCTATTTACTGATATTGGACAGAACAAATTGGAGAACGAATATTCTTACCGGCTTATTAATTCCTTATATTTTCTTCAGTCTTCCTTCAGTTCTGTTCAACTTATTCAGGTGAATTTCATTTCTTCACTAACACTGTGTTTGACCTTCTTCCCACACTCTCTCAATCTTTTCTTTACTCTTTGCAGGGGAGAGGTTGGAAAATGGATCGCATTCATTGCTGTTGTGTTACGTCTCTTTTTCCCCAGACGTTTCCCAGGTAAAGTTTAGATTCAGTCTTACAGAGGATAAGGGGTATCCCCCATAGTAGTCATTCCCTTCGCAGAACCATAAGTTCCTGTATTCATCTTAAGACCAGTCTTGCACATTGACTAGCAGTTTTACTAAGTTAAGACTATAGTGTTGCCATCTTCATTTCAACAAGAATAGTTTCCTCTGCATGCTTGATACTCTCTTGGTATTTCAGCAAGAGTTTAGTAGTTGCATGTTATTAAGCTTGTAACTATACAATTTGATCATAAAACTAAATATCTTGATTTCTTATTTTCATCTATTACAGATTGGTTAGAAATGCCAGCTGCTTTGATACTCATAATAGTTGTGGCTCCGGCTTTCTTTGCCAGTACCTTGAGGAGCAGCTGGATTGGTGTGGTGATTTGTCTGATCATTGCATGTTACTTGCTGCAAGAACACATTCGGGCATCCGGGGGATTCAGGAATGCTTTCACTAAAGCTCATGGCATATCCAATACTATTGGCATAATCCTGCTATTTGTTTACCCTGCCTGGGCATTGGTACTTCATTTTCTTTAAAGATACCTTATTGAGTTATGCATTTTGTTCATGTATGTAAATTTATATATATTTTTAAATTTTTTCCCTGTTTCTTTAGGTTCTTGAGACTTGAATTGACTGTGATCTATGTGCTACTGAGACCTAAGTGCATCGCTAAGTTTATGCATTGCACTTCGTTGTAAATAATAAGTTATTTAATGGAGCCTATCCTTAAAACTGCTCCTTGTCGTAAAAAACCTTATGTGGTGATTTCTGATTGGTTTCATTTCAGAATTAGTAAGGTCTGCCACACAAATTTCACATGCGTATAAATTGGTGGTGGTCCTGGCACTTGCTTATTTTCTCAAATAGGTTGGACATTTCCGGTTGCATCTGTACTGTTATGACATAAATGTATGATGCACTAAGGGGGTCAATTAAAAATTGAAAGCAACTTTCACTTGGTCACTTACAAGTGTTGATGACATCAGGCTCAGGGCAACCATATAACATTGGAATTAATAATGTACACAATGCTATCCACTGATATCGTCCAATAAGCAAGATTGAAATTTCGGATAAATCTATTGTTTTTGAAGGAACGTTGGCAATGATCCGTAGGTATCACATTTGTTTCTTCTTAGAGTTATCAAACAGGATTGAACTGTATGTAGTCCATGAGATTGTATAGAAATTCCAATGGAGGCTCTTAATGAGGGTCCTGCAGTCTAGTTTCCACTCCTCTCATAGTTTCAAGTCCTTGGCTTCTTTGTACAGTTGATCAACTACATCCTGCACATAATGTCAGCACATGACAAAAACACGATCAGAGTCATATTTTCTGGAGCTAGCTTCTGTTAAATATGATCTACGAACGAAGAAGGTAAACAGCTATGCCTCATTACGTAGGATATAGACCTACCCTGTAGCATTTGAGTAATTGGGGTCTTTTCTGTTTGAATGTTGGAGTTATCATATCTCTTTCAATGTCAAATGGTTGTGGTTCCAGATAAACTGCTTTCAGCTTCTCAAACCCTTTAAGCTGATAAAGTCGTTCACGTCAGTTGAAAAGTCCAAATTTAAGGCCACGACAAAAGAAACAAATACTTGATGTTCTTCACCAGTCCTATTAAGCTCATCCAAAACATATTTCCTTGCCTTTGGATTCGTGCATAATGACTTGTAATCATCTGTCACATTATTGTTTGCCGCCCAAGTTTCAAGTGCCTGCTTCTCTGGGACAGCTACAGCGACAAGAAATGATTCGAAACTGTTTCCATAGACCCAAATCTGAGCACCATAAGCTAATTGTTAGAAGGAGACACAGAATTTCGGAGAAGTTTTCAAATAAAAGCCCGTTTATAGAGATACCCAAATCGTAAGAAGCTAGCGTTTCTGAATTAGGAAAAACAATAACATGACGTTCTAACGATTGAATCCACTTACTGTGTTACTAGTGGGCATCGTGAGTAGGTGTTTTCTAGGTTTTCCACAGCTACATATTCACCCTGAGATAGCGTGAATATGTTATTTTTCCTACCTACGATCTTCAGTGCTCCATTTGGCTGCCATTCTCCAATGTCGCCATGCAATGCTTATGCTCGCCGTTTCACTTCTGAGCAGTCACAGATGGTCCTTAAAAGTAGGTTTTGTGTCTATGAATAGCTCAAGGAAGTGTGTGAGAAAAGTATTTTACCTGTATCAAACCACCCATCAACGAGGACTTCATTTGTTAAATCTTGTCGCTTGTGGTAGCCAGAGAATAAGTTATTGCCCCTTAGACAGATCTCTCCTCGAGGAGTCTCGGATAGTGCATCATATCCCATCTCCGACGCTGATTTAAGCCTTGCTTCAATTGTCCTCATAGGTACCCCAACAGTTCCAATCATAGAATACACATCTCCAATTGATGTAAAACAACCTCCACAGCTTTCAGTGAGACCTGTGTGAAACAAATAAGTTGGAGAGGAACAACAGAATTAATTAAGGAGCAATCCTGGGACGTATTTGGTACGCACCATATCCTTGTGATAAAGTGGAACAAGAGGTAACCCTTAAGAACTCATCCACATGCTTAACCAAAGGAGCTGCACCTGATGTCGGGATACGAAGTCGACCACCTAATGCTTGC
Organism: Erythroxylum foetidum; assembly: GCA_026546835.1. NCBI lineage: Eukaryota > Viridiplantae > Streptophyta > Magnoliopsida > Malpighiales > Erythroxylaceae > Erythroxylum > Erythroxylum foetidum. The sequence goes on from JANZLF010000222.1 coordinate 38,760,077, forward strand.
TTTGTCTGTCAAATTCAAGAAAATTAAGATTTCAAACACAAAACTTTTTGAAACAGGATTTGAGTGTAAAATTACCAACCTTTTCAAAAACGAGCTTGTCGAAGAGACGTGCTGCCTTTGCTTGTGGCAATCCTATATCAAGATTGCTCAATTTGCTGTCATTACCTTCTTCGTTAGACGTGTCCTCTATTCTAAGAAGAAATGGACGATCATGAAGAAAATGGAATCTAGACTTACTAGTGATAGGCAAAATCGAAAATTTTCTTCCTCGGGAAACCTCCCGCCGAAATTTTACTCATTGTAGCTTCAGTAACAGTTCATGCATTCAATTGCTTGTAATGAAAAGTGAAGTAGCGATGGCTCAGAAGAAGTGAAGATGACGTGATGTTGAAGGAATAAGAAGGAAGTTTACTAATCCGTAACTAGTAGTTAGTTAGTGATAGTTATTGTGTATAAAGTCGCAATTATGAGCGTACGTAACATACATGCAATCAAAACAATTCTCTGATATACACAGTAACTTAATATCTCTCCAAACACTCTCATCTTTCTTTTCTTGTTAAGCTTTCTTAATCTTTTCTTGCTAAACAACTCATCAGTTCCAGTAGGGAACTGATCAAATAAACCTCATGTGCGATAGATAACAACTATAATTGGTATCAGAGCATTTCTTTCTTGAGGGACCTGTGAGTGTGTGATTGTGTGAGGAGCTTTCTTAAAGATCTGACGTTGGTGATTATTCTTGGACTGTTGTGATTTAAAGAAGTTCATCAGAGATGGCTGAGAACTTATTTCAAAGCTTGCAACCTCCAGTGTTTAATGGTGAAGGATACGCAGTTTGGGCAATCAAAATGGAAGTGTACATGCTATAAGGATATAGGAATATCTCAATGAAAATGACTTGTTGTATTACGAGATGTACGGTGAAATATATACAGGTGAATTACAATGTTGTTGTTGTAACTGACTGAATATCAAGTATCTATGAGAATAAAAGAGTATCTGGAAGATATACAGAATAAGAGAGTATCTGGAGAAGATATACCGTGAAGAGATATATACAGTGAAGAGATATGCTGACTAGGTCCTATTACGGTTGTGATTCTCTTCTATTACGCCCCCGCAAGATGAGGTTGCGACTTGTGACCATCATCTTGTCTCGAAAATAATCAAACTTGTGACGGGAGAGAGCCTTTGTCAATGCATTAGCAATTTGGTCATTGGTGGAGACATGAGCTATTGATAAATGACGAGACTGAACTTGTTGGCGAACAAAGTGATAATCTAACGCAAGATACTTCATCCGAGAATGGAATTTGGGATTGGAGCTAACATAGGTGGCACCAAGATTATCACTGAGAACTCAAGGAGCTTCTGGAAGAGTGACTTTTAGTTCCCGTAAAAGATTACGAAGCCACATAATTTCGGATGTGGCTGAAGCAATGACACGATACTCAGCTTCCATAGATGACCTGACAATGGTATATTGCCACATTGAACTCCAAGATACTGGACTGCCACCTAAAAAAATAACATAGGCAGAGGTGGAATTTTGAGTATCCACATCACCCCCCCCCCCAGTCTGCATCTGAGAAGGCAGTCAGACGTAGGGTAGTAGGACGAGTGAACTGAATGTCATAGTCATGTGTGCGCTTTAGGTAACGCAGTGTACATTTTAGTTGTTGAAAATGTAGCTCAGTTGGTCTATGCATCAATTGAGACAGCTTGTTGACAGCAAAGCTGATGTCTGGTCGAGTAAGAGTGACGTATTGAAGAGCACCCAAAATACTGCGATATCGAGAACCATCAGTAGGAGCAGATCCATCATCTAGTTTGAGTGTGGCAGTAGTGCAGAGCGGAGTGGAACAAGGGTTGCAATCAGCCATGTCGAACTTGGTAAGAATGTCATGAATATACCGCTGTTGTGACAGAAAAAGCCCTTTGAAATTTGGAATAAGCTCGATCCCTAGAAAATAAGTAAGATTCCCTATATTTTTCAAAGAGAAATGCTGAGAAATGGTGGAGATAAAATAATCCAGGTCATGACGTGAGTTTCCGGTGAGCAGTAGATCATCAACATATACCAGAAAATACAGAACCGTAGAACCACGGTGAAGTATAAACAGAGAGGAATCACTGGTGCTATTAACAAAGCCATATTCAAGTAAAAACGTACAGAGTTCTTGGTACCATGCCCGAGGAGCTTGCTTTAGACCATAGATAGCCTTCTGTAGTTTGCAGACATGTGTAGGATGAGCAGGATGTACAAAACCAGGCGGTTTTCTCATGAATACTGTTTCAGACAGATTACCTTGAAGAAAGGCATTATTGACATCCATTTGATGAAGTGGCTAAGAGTTGGCAAGAGCCAATGTAAGAACAACTTTGATCGTCTGATGCTTAGCAACAGGTGAGGAAGTTTCGGCATAATCAACACCAAGACATTGACTAAAACCTTGAGCAACTAGACGAGATTTATACCTTGCTATAGAGCCATCAGAATTTCATTTAACACGAAAAATCCACCTGCAACTGACCACATTCTGAGACTCTTCCTTAGGGACAAGGGTCTATGTACCATTATTGATTAAAGCATTGTATTCAGCAATGGCCGACTCACGCCAATGTGGAATTTTTAAGGCATGAGTTATGGTTTTAGGTTCATCACTAGGAGGTAAGGGGTGTTTGGAGATGGTGTATAGTTTAGGTTTGTGAATGTTTTTTTTGGCCCGAGTAGTCATTGGGTGAGTGTTTGATGGAAGAATATGAGGTGTGGGGTTTTGCATTTAAGAAGATTCAGTAGGAACAATAGAGGGTTGTGAAATGGGCAAAGATGAAGGATCTACCGAAGCAGTCACGTCTATTGACAGGGAGTGTGCCAAGGGAAGGATTTGATGTGTGGGAATGGCGGATGAGATGCTATCATTGGAATTGGAGGGATTAGATTGGACGAGGTTCTCATACGGAAACTGGTCTTCAACAAAGGTGACATGACGAGAAGTGTAGATCTTATTGGTTTTGGGATCAAGACAAAGATACGCAAATTGAGATCTAGAGTAACTAAGAAAGATACATGGAATAGATCGATTTTGAAGTTTATCAGTAGTGTACGGTCGAAGCCATGGGAAACAAAGACATCCAAAGGAATGAAGACGATCATATGTCAAAGGTTGACAAAAGAGCATCTCAAAAGGACTTTTCATGTTTAGGGTAGGAGTGGGCATACGATTGATGAGGTAGGTTGAAGTTAGGAAAGCCTGAGACCAAAAAATGGGAGGGAGGTTGCTTTGATGAAGAAGAGCTCTGGTGGTTTCAATGATATGACGATGACGTCGTTCAGAAGCACCATTGAGTTTAGGGGTATGAGGTGGAGTTGTTTGATGGTTGATACTGTGGGCTTAAAGAAAGGGTTTGAGTTTAAGATATTCGCCACCATTGTCTGTGTATAAGGTAATGATTGATGTTTGAAAAAAAATTTCAACAACGATACGAAAATTTTGGCAAACAGTGGAGACATCAGATTTTTGTTTGATCGGATAAAGCCACATGTATTTGGAGTAATGATCAACAAATAGCACATAATAGCGAAAGTCATCAAAAGAAGTGACTGGAGCAGGACCCCAAACATCGAAGAATAAAATTTCCAAAGGTTTATTACTAGATAAATGTTGACGTGAAAAAGGTAACTTGTGGCTTTAAGCACACTGACAGGAGACACAAACAGACGAATCTGAACTAGACATAATTTTATTTTGAGACCTAAGAAACTTAAGGACTTTGTCAGACGGATGACCAAGGATGTGTTGAAGAATCTTTGGTTTGAAGAGCTGAGTATGAAGTGCCTTTGGACGAGTGGTAGGAATGGTGAAATTGTAGAGGTCACTGTGGCACACCCCCGTAAACAGTATCGCTCGCGTCTGTAGGTCCTTCACTTGAAATGAGTTTGGAAATAATTTAATAGAAACGTTATTCACAATGCAAAGCCTTTTAGCAAAAATTAAATTTTTATCAATACATGGGACATAAAGCACGATACCACATAGTAAAGGCCGAGAATTGGTTTGTAAATGGAAACTACCGATATTTTCAATTGGTAATGAGTAGCCATCTCCAACTTGTAGCCCGTCATCACCATTATATGGAGTATGAATGGATAAGTTCTGTAGTTGGTTTGGCACATGATGAGTAGCACCAGAGTCAAGAACCCATTGTGAACTATTTGGAGTCCCATTGCCACGACTGGATAGATGAGCAGAGGCTCCTCGATGAAAACGCGTAGGTCGACCATGAAGCTGCCAACATGTTTTGGCCGAATGCCCTGGACATTCACAGTATTGACAAATTAGTGTCCCCGGAGCTGCTGGGTGTGGAGAGGCAGACGTAGGGCGTGAAGAGGGGGTGCTACCTGGGCGAGATACAGCTCCAGGAACAGTCCTGGACTGCTGTGGAGGAGTGTGGCGGCCACGAGTGGACTGATGGTACCTGACGACCTGGCCTATACGCCCACAATGTGCCAGGTTAGCAGTAGGCAACTCCGGAGTCTCAGCTACACGATGCTGCCTTGCGAGGAAGGACTCAAAGTCAACCAGCTTATCATATAGTTCATCGAAGCTTATTGCAGTTTCCCGAGCACGTAAAGCTGCACTGATCTCCTTAAATTCACTGGACAGCCCATTCAAAGCCTGCAAAACCAAATCTGTGTCATCAATAGGAGAGGAAATTACCGCAATTTCATCAGCCAATTCACGTATCCGTTTCAGGAAATCTGCCACAGGTGCATCGCCTTTTTGAATTGTCAGTAGTCGTTCTTTGAGTGATAGGAGGCGAGCACGTGATTTTCCTGCATATGATTTCGCTAGAAGCTCCCAGCCGTCATAAGAAGTCTTGACGCTTTGAAGCATTGTAACAACAGAAGATGCCACAGAAGACATGAGGGCATGAATTAGAAGTCGATCTTGACGAATCCAATATTTGTAATCCTATGAAGTGTTGTCTGGACAGGGATAAGTGCCATCGATGAAGCCTTCAACTCCATATCCGACAAAGAGGGACAACATCAACGCTTTCCAAGAAGGATAATTTGCACCATGAAGCTTCGCATCTGGTGTTAGGCCTGGATTAATAATTACCACAGTGTTGTTTGGTACGACATTCAGTGTAGTGGACGAAGAGGAATTGTCTTGTGCCATTTGAAGCTTGGTGAACAGACTCTCGAGTGACAAACTCGGCAAATGTGTGGATCGAAAAAAAAGCTGTGAGCTATTGCTGCTTTGATACCATAAAGAAATATAGGAATATCACTGTAAAATGACTTGTGTATATTACGTGATATACTATGAAATATATACAGGTGAGTTACAGTGTTGTTGTAACTAACTGAATAACAACGTATCTATGAGAATATACATGAATAAGAGAGTATCTGGAAAGATAGAGTGTATCTGGGAAGATATACAGTGAAGAGATATGCTGACTAATTCCTATCAGTTATGCGGTTGTCATTCGTTTCTATTATAAAATGGGTGTTTCGGAATAAAACAGACGAAAAGAGTAATGTTATCAGGAATAAAGCAAGGTTAGTAGCTCAGGGATATTCTCAGGTGGAAGGAATAGATTTCGATGAAACATTTACACCTATGGCACGACTTGAACCGATCAGACTACTGTTGGGCATAGCTTGTGTGAAAGGTTTTAAACTTTATCATATGGATGTAAAGTGTGTTTTTTTTTATAATGGATTTATACAGGAAGAAGTCTCTGTGGAGCAACCGAAAGATTTTATTGATTCAACTCATGCTGATTATGTCTATAAATTGAAGAAAGCACTTTATGGCCTAAAACAAGCATCGAGGACGTGGTATGAAAGACTCACTCAGTATCTTATCAAGCAGGTGTATAAACGAGGTAATGTTGACATAACCTTGTTTATTAAAAGGTGTAAATCGGATTTTATGATAACTCAGATTTATGTCGATGATATAGTGTTTGGCGCTACACGTCCAAAAATGGTTAAAGAATTTGTCAAGCCAATGATGTCTGAATTTGAAATGAGTATGGTAGGTGAGTTAAACTTCTTTTTAAGTTTGCAAGTGAAACAAGTGAAGGATGGAATCTTCATATCGCAAACAAAATATATTCGTAACATAATAAAAAAGTTTGGTCTTGAGAAAGCTAGACATGCAAGAATACCCATGAGTAGCTCAATGAAATTAAACAAAGATGAGAATGGAAAAAGTGTTGATAAAAGTTTATATCGAAGCATGATTGGCAACTTACTGTACTTGACTGCTAGTAGACCAGATATATGCTATAGTGTTGGTTTAAGTGCTCGCTATCAAGCGAATCCAAAAGAAACACATTTGACAGCAGTCATAAGGATTTTTAGATATGTAAGCGGAACATCAAATTTTGGGATTTTGTATACATCGGACTCAACATCTTATGTAGTTGGATATAGTGATGCGTATTGGGCTGGAAACTTAGATGATCGTAAAAGTACTTCAGGGGGCCGTTTCTTTTTGGGAAACAACTTGATCTCTTGGTATAGCAAGAAGCAGAATTCCATCTCACTTTCGATTGCTGAGGCTGAATACATAGTTGCAGGTTGTTGTTGTTCACAGTTGCTTTAGATGAAGCAAATATTAGAAGTTTATGGAATTGATCAGAAAGAGTTAACAATTTTAAGTGACAATAAAAGTGCGATCGATATTTCGAAGAATCCTGTTCAGCACTCTCGGACAAAGCATATTGATCATCGACATCACTTTATTCGAGAGCTCGTAGAGAGCAAGACAATCATTCTATCTCATGTATCTACCGAAAAGCAATAGGTGAACATCTTCACAAAACCTCTTGACGCGGTAAAGTTCGAACAACTTAGAGGAGCCTTGAGATTTTGTGTCCCTTCTTATTAGTTTTTGCTATTTTTATTATTTATGTGTTAAAAAAAGAAAAAAGAAAATAAAAAAAAGAAACGCAACATTTCTTTTAGTAAGGGATTTAAATCCCTAATTTGTTCTCTTCCTCTTTCGTCTACTGTCACTGCAACTCTCCAACGTAGGCTCTTCTCTTTGAATCAAGTCTTCTCTCTACGGTTGCTACTCTCTCTATGCTCTCTCTCTCCAACATGCAAAGCAAGCTTCAATCTCCCAGTCTCCACGGTGTGGGCATCTTATTCCTTTGGTGGTGCGACTCCTCTTCCACCTTCCTTTTCATCCTTGTTCCTCGGCGGTGCTTTTCATCTGGTACTGGATTTTCTTCTCCCTTTATCAACTGGTTGGATTGTTCTTGAAGTTGAAGCCGTGGTTAACTTTCCTATGTTGTGCTCGGGTCTATGATTTCTGGTGAATTATCTGATTAACCGTGTGGGTTACTGCTATTTCAATATCCTCTGTGTTGAATCTGAGTTGAAGTGATTCTGACGTCTCCAAGTTCATTGATTTTGATTTTAATTGATTTTGGGCTGTATATCTGTGGTGAGGTCTTTCACTTGAGTCGTACTTCCTACTGGAATTTTTATTGATTGGGTTGGTATCTGGGCATCATAATTTCTGTCTTGCTGGTTTCTGATTAATCAACACTGCACTATGGGTAAAAACAAAGAAAAGCTTCTATATCCAGTTTTGGAGAACAAATCAGCAACTCCTACGCGACGATCTAGTCGCTTGCAGTCCCTTCCAGGCTCTGGCAGAAGCTTTACAGGAGATGGATCCTCTTCGGCAGTGCCGATTGATATCCATGATGTCTAGGATCAAAATGATCCTCTTGACGATGTTGCTAGAGTGATTGAGTCCTTGGTAGACGGCTCCTCGTCAGAATCTGACTTACCTCCTTCGATTCAGTCAGCTCCACAGTCGGTACCTCCTCTAGCTCCGAGAAGGCACTTTAAGATGAAATGTAGCAAATCTGTCCGACCACCCAGATTTCGTCCCTCAGCCAGAATGCCAGTGGACAAAGCGATTTCTTTCAAGTTTTTTACTTCAACTACTGAGCATAAATGGAATACCTTGTCAGATATTGGGGTCGTGATCGATCGACCTATTAATTTGGATGAATTTTGAAGCCATGGTCTACATACTTTACTTACCGTGAATGTTCCCTGCTTCATGCCTCCCTGGTTCCTCAACATTATGACTCAGTTATGGTAAAAGAGTTTTATTCAAATTTGACAAATGATATTCTGAATGTGAATGCTGTCTCTTTTGATGTTTTTTATGTGAGGGAGAGGGTCATTAATTTTGATGCTACTTGGCTGAATGTGTTTTTGGGATTTGACAATATGGTTGCTGATTCGTTATATGATGATGAGTGGGACTTCTCAGATGATCAGATTGCCACAGTCTTAACTGAAGGCAAACTCACTGCTTGGCCATCAACTTCTGCTCTCCGGCCTTCCATGTTGACACAGAAATACTTTGTTCTCTTCAAGTTGATAGTCACAAATTGGATGCCAAGTACTCATGTGGTGACAATTTATCTAGCCCAATCTAAGTTTCTCTATGCTATCGGAATGGGAGTCCGCTTCAATCTTGGGTGTCACATTATCGACTCAATGTTGGCTAATGAGAGTAAGCCCCACTCTCTCTTATATTTTCCTTGTTTGATTTCTCAATATCTGTATTCCCATGAGGTCCCTAGGCTTGAATCGAGTATCTTGGAGTCTGTTCCCTTGATGAATATCTCTCCATGGATTTTTTGGCAACCACGGGTGGTGGACTTGCCGTATGTTGCCTCGGGTCCTTCGGATGCTGCGGACACCTCCACAGTCAATCCTAATGCAGCCTTGTTCTCTGAGCTTAAGCGACTTGAAGGTGTTCTTCAAGTTACTACTGAAGCCGTTCGTCAATTAAAACACCGAGTTCTCAGTTTTCCAGGAGCCACTTAATTGCTTTTTGTCATCTCTTATCTCAAAGGGGGAGACCTCAGATAAGCAGAGTATTTCTTCTCTGTTTGGACTCGTAATTTTGTTTTGTTGCTCGGATTTAGCTTATGTTGATTGGACTTGGATTGTGACTTTAGATGGACTTGGATTGTGTCTTTGGACCTTTTACTTGAATATTGAATTGAGGAGGAGCATCAATATTCTATATGTCTCGATATGTCCAATTACTGCCTACTTGTGCATTGTTTTAGAGTTGAGACAAAAAAGCCAAAAAGGGGGAGATTGTTATGATATATTTTATATGTATCTTATTTGGTTTTGACATTTTAAATTGGACATATGAATTCTTATATGCCTTGAAGATTGCATTGCCACATGTCCCCATCACTGCAGAAATTTTTTTAAAATATACATCTTATTTACGGTGGAATCTTAATCCTTGAAGATTATCCATATACGTGTATATCTCCTAATTATGGAAGGAGTCTAGCTGTACATAAGCAGTTCATATATGTTATTTTTGGGTTGCTGATTTCCTGTGTCTTTGAAGAAGGTTATTGGATGCTACACACAGATGGATTAGTGTTGATGGACGTGTGATTCGTTAGTGGAGCAACTTGATCCAATTGTTGAAGAATTTCAGATCTGGGAAGTTGTCTTTTTCTGTTTTATTTATTAGTGTTTTTTAGTGAAAATAGTTAGACAAATCATTTGACGAGGTTAACACGAGTTGGTCGTATTATCAGGTGTGATAATCTTTCACGGGTAGTTAGGTTGTAGGATAGTTACAAAGATTGAGTGGTATTGTGTTAGATCAATCTTGTGTAATTTTGTTGAATTACAGTGAAAGCAATTAATCTGGGTGAGGGCCCCGTAGAAGTAGGCAGAGTATGCTGAACTGCGTTACTAAATTTTGGTGTCTTTATTATTTTGCATTTGTCATATTTTACTATACTTGTGTGAAGAATAATTTGGAAAGTCTTCGACTTAATTAACCACTTTAGTTTTTCATAATCGACAAAATTTGATTCGATTGAGTTTAAATTATATAAGTATATTATAATACGTAATATAGACTTTATTACGTACTCCGGATTTAGATGAAAGGATTAAAAACGAAGAAAATGTGGAATACTTGATATCGGTTTCATCTTTGATTTCGATGCCAATTCCGTGCTCCAAACAATCACGAATTTCCTGGGACTTTTACGGAAAGTCCTCTTTGGGACACGAGCAAGTCTTTTTATAATTTTCTCAATACGTAAATTATTTTAACGGATCAGAGATTTCTTATGCTTACGGTTGATTTGAGCAACTGCAGGAGACCTTAATCTTTATATCGCTTCCATATCAGACTTTCCCATTACAAGGTTGATATGGGTCTGGTCTACACTAATTGAAATCTATTTTTTACCCGAATTTTAACCTATTAATCTCGATCATTTATTGAGTCACTTTATTATCTTCATCCGAATCAAATTACATAACTTAATCGATAAGTTATTTAAAAACCAAAAAATGCAATTAATAATTGTTCAATTTTATGAGAAAGGACAAAATTGTCTAACATATATAATACGAAACACTCTTCTATTTGATTTCATTTTATTATAAAACTCTCATGTCAATCGATAGAATAATATTACATGTCATTGTATTCTATTTATAATCGTCCTAACTAATTTTACTATTACGAATTTATGTTTACACGTACAATTTTAAAATTATGTAGTAAATTTTACTATTAAATTTAATATTTTAAAAATTAAATCGAAAGTTAAATCAATAAGATAAAAGCTTTAAGGTTTAAAAAGTTAAACGAGTATTATACTGTTATAAAATTAAAAATTTAAAAAATGATTGAAAAATATTGTCTTTATATATTAAAGAATTTGAAGTTTAATTTGAAAAGAAATTGTCAAATAAAAATCAATAGATTTTTTGAAC
>JANZLF010000222.1:38771004-38784196 GCA_026546835.1 Erythroxylum foetidum
GTCCCCCCCCCCCCCCCCCCCCCCCCCCCCCCCCAGTCTGCATCTGAGAAGGCAGTCAGACGTAGGGTGGTGGGATGAGTGAACTGAATGCCATAGTCATGAGTGAGCTTGAGGTAACACAGTGTACGTTTTAGTTGTTGAAGATGTAGCTCAGTCGGTCTGTGCATGAATTGAGATAGCTTATTGACAACAAAGCTGATGTCTGGTCGAGTAAGAGTAACGTACTGAAGAGCACCAAAAATACTGCGATATCAAGAACCATCAGTAGGAGCAGATCCATCATCTAATTTTAGCGTCGCAGTAGTGCAGAGCTGAGTGGAACAAGGGTTGCAATCAGCCATGTCGAACTTGGTAAGAATGTCATGGATATACCGTTGTTGTGACAAAAAAAGCCCCTTGGAATTTGGAATTAGCTCAATCCCAAGAAAATAAGTAGGATTCCCCATATTCTTCAAAGAGAAACGCCGAGAAATGGTGGAGATAAAACAATCCAAGGCATGACGTGAGTTTCCGGTGAGCAGCAGATCATCAACATATACCAGAAAATACAAAACCGTAGAACTACGGTGAAGTATGAACAGAGAGGAATCACCAGTGCTATTAACAAAGCCATAGTCAAGTAAAAACATACAGAGTTCTTGGTACCATGCCCGAGGAGCTTGCTTTAGACCATAGATAGCCTTTCGTAGTTTGCAGACATGTTTAGGATGAGCAGGATGCACAAAACCAGGTGGTTGTCTCATGTATACCGTTTCAGATAGATTGCCTTGAAGAAAGGCATTATTGACATCCATTTGATGAAGTGGCCAAGAGTTGGCAAGAGCCAAAGTAAGAACAACTTTAATCGTCTGATGCTTAGCAATAGGTGAGAAAGTTTCAGTATAATCAACACCAGGACATTGACTAAAACCTTTAGCAACTAGACGAGATTTATACCTTGCTATAGAGCCATCAGAATTTTGTTTAACACGAAACAATCAACCACATTCTGCACCTCTTCCGCAGGGACAAGGGTCCATGTACCGTTATTGATTAAGGCATTGTATTCAGCAAAGGCCGACTCACGCCAATGAGGAATTTGTAAGGAATGAGCTATGGTTTTAGGTTCATCACTAGGAGGTAAGGGGTGTTTAGAGATGGTGTAAATTTTAGGTTTGTGAATTTTGTTTTTGGCCCAAGTAGTCATTGGGTGAGTATTTGATGGAAGGATAGGAGGTGTGGGGTTGTGCATTTGAGAAGATTCGGTGGGAGCTATGGAGGGTTATGAAATGGGCAAAGATGAAGGATCTACAGAAGCAGTCGTGTCTGGTGACAGGGAGTGTGCCAAGGGAAGGATTTTGTGCATGGGAGTGGTGAATGAGATGCTATCATTAGAACTGGAGAGATTGGATTTGACGAGGTTCTCATACGGAAATTGGTCTTCAACAAAGGTGACATGACGAGAAGTGTAGATCTTATGGGTTTTGGGGTCAAGACAAAGATATGCAAATTGAGATCTAGAGTAACCAAGAAAGATACATGGAATAGACCGATTTTGAAGTTTATTGGTAGTGTACGGTCGAAGCCATGGGAAACAGAGACATCCAAAGGAATGAAGATGATCATATGTCAAAGGTTGACAGAAGAGCATCTCAAAAGGAGTTTTCATGTTTAGGGTAGGAGTGGGCATACGATTGATGAGGTATGTTGAGGTTAGGGCAGCCTAAGACCAAAAAGTGGGAGGGAGGTTACTTTGATGAAGAAGAGCTCTGGTGGTTTCAATGATATGACGATGACGTCACTCAGAAGCACCGTTGAGTTCCGGGGTATGAGGTGGAATTGTTTGATGGTTGATACCATGGGCTTGAAGAAATGGTTTGAGTTTAAGATATTCGCCACCATTGTCTGTGTATAGAGTAACAATTGATGTTTGAAAAAAAATTCAACAACTAGATGAAAATTCTGGAAAACAATGGAGACATCAGATAAAGCCACATGTATTTGGAGTAATGATCAACAAATAACACTTAATAGCGAAAGCCATCAAAAGAAGTGACTGGAGCAGGACCCCAAACATCAGAGAATAAAATTTCCAAAGGTTTATTACTAAATAAATGTTGACGTGAAAAAGGTAACTTGTGGCTTTTAGCACACTGACATGAGACACAAACAGACGAATCTGAACTAGACGTGATTTTATTTTGAGACCGAAGAAACTTAAGGACTTTGTCAGACGAATGACCAAGAATGTGATGAAGAATCTTTGGTTTGGAGAGCTGTGTATAAAGTGCCTTTGGACAAGTAGTAGGAAGGGTGAAATTGTAGAGGTCACTGTGGCACACCCCCGTAAACAGTATCGCTCCCGTCTGTAGGTCCTTCACCTGAAATGAGTTTGGAAACAATTCAATAGAAAAGTTATTCATAGTGCAAAGCCTCTTAGCAGAAATTAAATTTTTATCAATACGTGGTACATGAAGCACGTTATCACATAGCAAAGGCTGAGAATTGGTATGTAAATGGAAACTACCGGTATTGTCAATTGGTAAGGAGTAGCCATCTCCAACTTGTAGCCCGTCGTCACCATTATATGAAGTATGAATGGATACGTTCTGCAGTTGGTTTGACATATGATGAGTAGCGCCGGAGTCAAGAACCTATTGTGAACCATTTGGAGTCCCATCGCCACGACTAGTTAGATGAGCAGAGGCACCTCGACGAAAACGCGCAGGCCGGCCATAAAGCTCCCAACACGTCTTGGCTGAATGCCACGGACGTTCACAATATTGACAAATTAGTGTACCCGGAGCTACTGGGTGTGGAGAGGCAGACGCAGGACGTGAAGAGGTGGTGTTGCCTGGGCGAGATACAATGCCAGGAACAGTCCTAGACTGATGCAGAGGAGTGTAGCGTCCACGAGAAGAGTGCTGGTGCCTGGCTACCTGGCTTGTGCGCCCACGATGCGTCAGATTGACAGTGGGCAGCGCCGGAGTCTCAGCGGCACGATGCTGCCTTGTGAGGAAGGACTCAAAGTCAACCAGCTTATCATATAATTCATCGAAGCTTATTGCAGTTTCATGAGCACATAAAGCCGCGTTGATCTCTTTGAATTCACTGGACAGCCCATTCAAAGCCTGGAAAACTAAATCTGTGTCATCAATTGGAGAAGAAATTACCGCAATTTCATCAGCTAATTCGCCGATCCGTTTAAGGAAGTCGGCCACAGTTGCATCTCCTTTTTGAATTGTCAATAGTCGTTCTTTGAGTGATAGGAGACGAGCACGTGATTTTCCTGCATATGATTTCGCTAGAAGCTCCCATCCGTCATGAGAAGTCTTGACGCTTTGAAGCATTTTAATAACAGAAGATGCCACAGAAGACATAAGGGCATGAATTAAAAGTCGATCTTGACGAATCCAATATTTGTAATCCTCCGAAGTAGTTTCTGGACAGGGATAAGTGCCATCGATAAACCCTTCAACTCCATATCCGACGAACAGAGACATCATCAACACTTTCCAAGAAGGATAATTTGCACCATGAAGCTTCACATCTAGTGTTAGACCTGGATTAATGATCACTACAGTGTTGTTTTGTGCAACATTCAGTGTGGTGGACGAAGAGGAATTGTCTTGTGCCATTTGATGCTTGGTGGACAGACTCTCGAGTAACAAACTCGGCAAATGTGTGGATCGAAAAAAGCTGTGAGCTATGTATGCTCTGATACCATATAAGGATATAGGAATATCTCAATGAAAATGACTTGTTGTATTACGAGATATACGGTGAAATATATACAGGTGAATTACAGTGTTGTTGTAACTGATTGAATATCAAGTATCTATGAGAGTAAAAGAGTATCTGGAAGATATACAGAATAAGAGAGTATCTGGAGAAGATATACAGTGAAGAGATATATACAGTGAAGAGAAATGCTGACTAGGTCCTATTACGGTTGTGATTCTCTTCTATTACATGCAAGGAAAGGATCTTTGGGAACCTGTTGAAGATAACTACACCATTGAGGTGCCTGCGGAGGATGCGACAATACCTCAGCTAAGGTGGTTGAGGGAGAGGATCACCAAGAAAGCTTGAGCCAGATCTTGTTTGTATCAGGCGTTAGCTCCCTCCATCTTTGCAATGATTATGAAGACGGATTCAGCAAAGAAAATCTGGGATTTCTTGAAGGAAGAATACTAGGGAGATGAAAGAATTAAGCACATGAAAGTGCTCAACTTCATGAGAGAGTTTGATAAACTCCAGATGAAAGATGGTAAGTCTGTCAAGGTTTATGCGGAAAAACTGTGCCAGCTAGCTGATTAGATCAGACTTCTTAATATTAAATTTAAAGATGAAAGAATCGTCTAGATTGTTGATCTCGATTCCAAAGAAGTATGAAGCAACTATTGCTTCTCTAGAAAATTCGAAGGATATTTCTAGTATTAAGCTAGCTGAAGTCAAGAGCAGAGGCATTTGATGAGGAAGGGTGACACTTCAAGGGGTGCTTATAAAGAATCAACAAAGACTATTGAGCAGCAGAAGTTCAAGAAGAAGTGGTCAAAGGGAGGTTCCAAGACACAGAAGAATCAGAATCAACACAAGGGGTAATCGAAGATGTAGTCTGGTGATAAAAATGCAAAGTACAATCCTTACCCTCATTATGGTAAGTCAAACCATTTGGCTTTTAGATGTTGGAAGAGACCTGATGTAATATGTAGAAAATGCAATCAGAAGGGTCATATGGAATCTATTTGTAAGCAACAGTCTGGACAGTCTACTGCTGAAGCTCAAGTTGTCGAAGAAGAGGAACAATTTTTTGTTGTTACCTGTTATCTAGTGGAGTCACCCTCAACAGAGTGGATCATAGATAGTGGCTGTACAAGTCATATGTCTTCCAATCTTAGTATGTTTATGCAGCTGGATAGATCTTTCCATGCAAATGTCAAGCTTGGAGATGGTCAGTGCATATCAGTGGAAGGGAAAAGAGTAGTTGAGATTTGTACCAGAGAAGGTCTTAGCACAATTTCATATGTTCTTTTTGTGCCTAAGATTCACCATAATCTTCTCAGTGTTGCACAACTTATTGAAAAAGGGTTTAAGGTGTTCTTTGAAAATGATGTGTGCATAATCATAGATTCAACTGGAAAGCAGATTCTCATAATTAAAGTGAAAAATAAGTTCTTTTCTGTAAAAGTGGAAGATGTTCAACAGATTGCAATGGTTAGTAATGCTCAGATGACAGATCTTTGGAACAAGAGATTGGGACATTTTCATATGAGAGGTCTTAAAGAAATGGCAAGAAAGAAGATCGCAAATGACCTTCCTGCAGAACTGAGTGATGGATCTCAATGTACAACATGCTTTAAGGGGAAGCAAGCTCGACTCCCATTTCCTAGATCATCATGAAGAGCTACTGAAAAACTGTAATTGATACACATGGATGTGTGTGGGCTAATGCCTGAAGAATCCTTGAGTGACAGCAGGTATTTTTTGCTAATGATTGATGATTACTCTACGTACTATTGGCTTTATTGTTTTAAAAGCAAGGGAGAAGTAGCTGACATCTTTAGAGATTTTAAGAATCTGGTAGAAAATCAGTGCATCAGGAAAATCAAGTTAGTAAGAACTTGCAATGGAGGAGAGTTTACTTTAAAGAAATTTGAGTCGTTGTGCAGGGAAACTAGGATTACGCATCAGCTAACAACATCTTACACCCCTCAACAAAATGGGGTGGTGGAGAGAAGAAATAAGACATTCATGGGAATAGTGAGATGTATGCTAGTGGAGAAGAGATTTCCCAAGAATTTTTGGGCAAAAGCTGCACCCACAACCTGTTTTTTGCTGAATAGGGTATATATCAGTGTTCTTGATGGAAGAACATCATACGAAATGTGGTGTAGGGTGAAGCCTAAGCTCAAGAATCTCAAGATCTTCGGAAGCCTATGTTATTCTCATGTTCCACAAGCCAGAAGAGGAAAATTGGACAGCAAGAGTGAACCTGCTATCTTTGTGGGGTATTCAGAAGTTACAAAAGGGTACAGACTCTACTTTCCTGATCTGAACAAAGTTAAGGTGAGTAGGGATGTTCATTTTCTTGAAGATAAAAAATGGAATTGGCAGGGATCAGAACAAGAACCAATAACAGAAGATAGTGAGTAATTTGTCAAATACCATACAGGTATGAATTTCACTAATCCTTCTAGGATAGAAGATGAAATTTCAGAAGATGAAGCTGATGATGAGAACCAAGAAGAAGATATTGACCATGTTTCTATGAGAGGAACAAGAAGCTTAGCAGACATCTATGAAAGAAGCAATGCAGCTGTATATAAACCTACTCATGTGTAGGAAGCCTTGAAAATTGCAAAATGGAAATGTGCAATGCAAGAGGAGTTAGACATGATTCATAAAAATAGGACCTGGACACTTGTTGACAGACCAACCAACAGAAAAGTGATTGGTCTTGGGTGGGTGTTCAAGCTCAAAATGAATCCAGATGGCTTTGTAAGTAGATATAAAGCACATCTAGTGGTGAAGGGAAATGCACAGATTGAAGGGGTGGACTTCAGTGAGACCTTTACACTTATGGCAAGGTTAGAAACAATAAGATTGATCTTGGCTTTAGCTACAGAAAAGGAATGGGAGATGCATCAAATGGATGTTAAATTCGCCTTTTTGAATGGAGAATTACATGAAGAGATCTTTGTGGAACAATCAAAAGGCTTCATCATCAAAGGAGAAGAAGAAAAAGTATATAAGTTGAACAAAGCATTATACGGGTTGAAGCAAGCACCAAGATGCTGGTACTCAAAGATGGATAATTTTTTGTTGCAAATCAATTTTCAGAGGAGCAGCAGTGAACCTACACTCTGTGTAAGATTTGAAGGAGGATATATAGCTGTAGTTTCTGTTTATGTAGATGATTTACTATTGACTGGAAGCTTAAGTGTTCAAATTAGCAATTTGAAGCTTCAGTTTAGGAGTACATTCGAAATGATTGATCTTGGATTGATGAAATATTTTCTAAGTATGGAGTTGAATCAAAGGAAAGGATAGATCTTTGTGAGCCAGAAGAAGTATATATGTGATGTGCTCAAGAGGTTTTTAATGGATCAATGCAAAATTGTCTCAACACCTATGTGTCCAAAATAGAGTTTACTGCATAATGGTGAGCATGAAGAGATTGATAGCAGGAGGTATCGAAGTATGATTGGATGTCTCATGTACATCACAACTACCAGACCAAATATGCAATTTCCTATGAGTTTACTTTCCAGATTCATGAGCATTCCAAGGAAGCTACATCTAATTGCTGTTAAAAGAGTCTTGCAGTATCTCAAAGGTACCTTGGATTATGGACTGTGTTATAAGAAGACTGGAACTTGCAATTTTAAATGTTATGTGGATAATGATTGGGGAGGTTCTTCAAAAGATATGAAGAGCACTACGGGATTTTGCTTCACTCTCGAATCAGCTTGTTTTTTATGGAGTTCCAAAAAGCAAGAAGTTGTGGTGTTATCTACAGCTGAAGCTGAGCTAGTTGCAGCTACTTCAGTAACCAAACAGACAATTTGGGTTAAGAAGCTTCTGTTGGATTTGCAAATGACTGTACAGAATCCTACGATGATATATGTTGATAATCAAGCAGCCACTTCCATCTCAGTGAATCCAGTGTTTCATGGAAGGACTACGCACTTTAAGCTTAGATACTACTATTTGAGAGATGTGCAACAAGATGGTGAAGTGAAACTGGTGTTTATAAGGACAGAGGAGAAGATGGTTGAATTATTTACAAAGGCATTTCATGTTTCAAGGTTTGAATGTCTTAGAAAGTTAGTTGGAGTAGAAGCGAATACTTTGAGCCAAAGAGGAGAATGAAGTAGTGATGGCTCAAAAGAAGTGAAGATGACATAATGTTGAAGGAATAAGAAGTTTACTAATCTGTAACTAGTAGTTAGTTAGTTAGTGACAGTTATTGTGTATAAAGTCGCAATTATGAACATAAATAACATACATGCAATCAAAACAATTCTCTGATATACACAATATCTTAATATCTCTTAAAACACTCTCTTCTTTCTTTTCTTGTTAAGCTTTCTTTAATCTTTTCTTGCTAAACAACTCATCAGTTCCCTACTGGAACTGATCAAATAAACCTCATGTGCGATAGATAACAACTACAAAAAGAATAGCAGTATAATCTTTAGAATTTTAACTGCAGGGATCATATATCATACCAGAGTATATAAGATCAAAAACTCTAGGTATGACACAAAATATACCTGGGTTCAATTCTTGAATGTCCTTAATCAAGTACCAACCATCCTGCAAGTAATATAAAGGCCAAGAGCGAGTATGGTTTAAGTTAACCTTTAAGCAATAAAATCATAACACAAGAAACCAGACGCCAGACGTATAAGAACCGTCCTAAAGTTTGATTCTTGATCATCACCCCTCTCCAATATCCTATTTTGACTCCTTTATAAATGCAATAGGTCTCCATAATTTGATCGTATACATGGGCCAAAGGTAAGAAAGAAAAGTATGAATCGTCTTTTGCAGCCTGTAGGAAAAAAAAAAAGAAAAAAAGTGTTGATAATTAGACAGTAAATGAAAGAATCAGAGAAGACTACTACTGTAATACCACACATTTTATTTAAAAAGAGAGAAGCCTTTTAAATAGGCATAAACATAAAGGGAAAAAATGGAATCATTGATGTCTATAAATACAACAACAATTATTAACCAATAAAGTAGAAAGTAACAATTCCTAAAGAGTAGGACAGCTTGTTGACTATTTCAGAATCACAATTCAACACTCTACCTTGATTCGAAATTATATACTCCAAGCAAAGTTCTAAACAGAAGAAATTTCTCCTTTGACAATGACTTTGTCAAAATATTTGCCAACTGATCATGAGCGCTACAATATTGGACATCCATAACTCTTCCAGCCACCAAATCTCTGACAAAATGTAGTCATGTATCTATGTGTTTAGTTCGACTATGTAATGCTGGATTTTTAGTCATGAAAATAGTCGATTTGTTATCCCAGAAAATAACAATTGCTGCCTTTTGTTGTTTTTGTAAGTCATTCAGAATACCTCTCAACCAAACAGCCTAACATGCTGCAAAAGTCACTGCTACGTACTCTGCTTCAGTGTTTGAAAGAGCTGTTATAGGTTGCCTTTTGGAGTTCCATACAATAGCTCCCAATCTTAAAGTGAAATCATAAGCTGACACACTTCTTTGATTATTAATACAACTCGCAAAATCAGAATCCGAGTAGCCATATAATTTTCTATCAAATTGTACATTAATTGAAAAACTGAAGGGGCTTAATTGTTTCGCAAGGGGTTAATTGTTTCGCAAACTTTCCGCAAATCTCTTTGGCATCAATAAAATAAAGTAAAATCGAAATAATAAAAACACCAAAAATTTGGTAACGCAATTCGGCACACCTTGCCTACATTTGTGGGGCCCTCACCCAGCTTAATTACTCTCACTGAAGTACAATAGATTTACCCAAGGCATTATTGAGCCGACACCAGTCAACCCTTGACACTATCTCTCAACCTCACTTCCCGTGACAGAATTCCACACCTAATAACACGACCTACTTGTATTAACCTTGTCAAATGATTTTTCTAACTACTTTCACTCAAACAATAATTAATAAAAAAAAAACTCAAGTACTTAATCAACTAAGAACCAAAAGACAATACACTTGAGATAAAAGAAAAAACAACTTTTCAAAAGGTTAAGCTCCACTGAAATAAATCTGAAAGTCGTCGTAACAATAATATACTAATTCACATAAGCATCAACACGAAGCCACAAACAGTATGCAACCATCCAAACATGATTCAGAAAAAATAATCACGCACAGTTCCAAAAAGAACAAGTTTGGAAAATCAGAAATTAAATCATGATGTAACGTTATCTCCTTAACCAATTAACCAAAACTTCCAGCACTCAATTAACCAAAACTTTCAGCAACATTATCTCCTATCCCTCAAACCCATAATCTCAAAAACCAACTTGAGCTATGTTTTTCAAGCGTGTCATTAATGTCCACTAAATAGATAATTGCCAAAATTTCAAAAACCACATGAGTTATATTTTCAATGCCACACACACTCACATGGACTCAATGCCACACACACATTTATTGCTTGATTGCTGTGCACACATACCAATTGCACGCTAACATTTATTATCTCACCTTGACATAAGATATCCTTTTGTCGTTGATTCTTGGTAGGAGTTGACTTATTCAATTAAAACAAGAGACTTGGAGAATATTAAAGCATACCATACTCAAGCATGCTTCAACGTCGGTCTTTCATATACCACTCATATATCTTTCAGCTCTCACACCACCGCAATCTTCTTTATCGACAATTAACACCCACACATGAGAGATTAACTTTAGCCTTATATTTTTCTCTCTTCAAAATTCACGCACACCCCACTGCAGTAGTGTCACCATATTTAGGATTCACATTAGGTGTGTTAGAAACATGTGCGACACCGACACCTCCAAGCAAGAAGAGTCCAAAATAAACTCTATCCCATTCATGCACATCAACTTCATTTTTGCATGCTAACCTCTTTGATAGACTTCTACTATAATCAGGAGATGTGCACAATCCCACTTAAATTCAAAAACGCAACAACCTCATCCTTTTAATTTCATCAATCTACAAAACCCGCAAATCCAGTAGTAATTTTCAACATATTCAGTCGTAAGATAATTACAATATTACCATGATGATAGACTCCACAAGTTTTATCTTATATATCCAATTAAAATGTCAAAACTAAATAAAAAATATATACAATATATCCTAACAATCTCCCCCTTTTTGACATTTTTTTCACAACTCTAGAACTCCAAATAAATAATCATAATTGGACATATAAAGATGAAACTCACAATGCTCCCCTTTAATCAAATGTCAAGTTCCAAAGAACATCACAATTATCTAATCATCCAAATTTCTCCCCCTTAGAACAAAAAGATGCCAAAAGCACGACAAATAGTCATGCATGTACCCTGAAATCTCCCCATGAATAGAACATCACTACAAATAATTTGATATTTCCCCTCTAAGACAAAACAGTATCAAAATGCATAATCATACCAGCGAAAGAATTATAAGCACACCAAGAAGACAAATTACCACCTTTAAAACACTGAGAGATATACCTAAAAGACAGAGAGATACCCAAGAAAGATCCATACCGATGAGAGAGCTGAGGAGTCTTTGGCATAGCCAAATAGAAGTCACAATACAAAATACTAAAAAGATGAGACGACAATAGCAATATAAAACTAAAGAACAAAAAATTTTCCTTTTTTTGTTTTTGACAACATCAAAAAATACTTCAAAAATATAAAGCACACTGTTCCTGTGCCCCTTAAAGAAATTCAAACCTGGTCTTTTTCTTTGGCTCGAATGAAGATGTGTAACATAAGAAGCCTGCAAGTTCTCGATAATCAACCCTTTTTCTTCCTCTTGTTTTTCTTCTTTCGCTCACATCTCCAATAATATTTTTTGTTAGATGATTTCTTCGGATTCGAGATGAAGAACCTCAGTTTAAATAAGCTTTTATTGTCTTGGTTGGTTTATCATCCGAAGTAACTGAAAATTCTTCAGTTCGTGCAGCTACTTCATCAGCAGTAACTAATTGTAAATCAGTTTCTGCAGTTACTTCCTTAGCAGTAACTAACTGCAAATCTAGGCATTTTCTTTTTTTTCCTTTACTACGTTTTTGTGTTTGTACTTAACCCTTTCTATTCTAAGCTTGCTTCGATACCATGAGATGCTGCTGAAAATTTAATGAAGAGTGTCTCGATTTTCGGTGTTGACTCCTTTGAAACATCATTTGTAGTAACTGATGACATCTTAGCCTTATATGTCCAATGACTCCACAAAAATGACATTTAGGTATAAATCTTCCATTCTTTCTTGACGTTTCTTCTTCTCGGACAGATTTGGATATGTCATCTTTCTTCTCATTCACTTTAGAGCACTCACCTTTGTAACCAATGCCTCGACGATCCCTTTTAACTTTACCAATTTCTAACAACTTTTCTAGCTTTTCAGTACCTCCATTTAACATTCTCAATCTCTTTTCAGTACTTACTAATTTCATTCTAGCTTTAACAAGCCCATTTGATATCAACATTAAATTCTTTTCTAACTCTTGGATGGTGTTCTTCATGGAGAGATATTTTCACCTATTTTTCATACATTAATTCGTAAGCCACGTAAATATTCTCCATTTTATCACTTGACCCACTTTCACCACTGTCATAATATGAAATTGAGCTTTGAGCTGAATCATTTGCATTTTTTCCAAAATTTCTAGATTTAGTCACTTTTTCATGTTCAGTTACTTCCTTCTTAGTTACTGTTAAACAAGTAACTGAACTTTTGTTGTACAAAGTAACTAATGCATCATTATTCACAACTTCTTCTTCACTTCTAGATTTGTTATCACTTTAAGTGCTCGTATAGGATTTTCCTTTTCTCTTCTTCATAATATTAGCACACTGCGCTTGAACATGTCCGAAGCCTTGATACTCATAGCATTGAATTCTCTTTACTTTTTTTTTCCTTTTGAGTTTTGGCTTGTTGATTGAAGTTGTTGTTCAATAAGCTCCCATATTTTTTACCTAAGCTCAATTTTGTCCATTTTCACTCACTTTGCCCACTTACTAAACTCTCGTGATAATAGCTCTATCTCCTCGTTCTCGTCAGATTCATCTTCTAAGTCATTCACAAATTTACCAATCTCAGTTCGCAATGCTAATCCTTTCTTCTTCTCTCGATTGTCCCTTAACAAATTCATTTTGAAATTTGTAAGAATTCTAATTACCTTCTCCAATGACAAATCATTGATGTCATGAGCCTCCTCGATTGCTGCAATTTTTGGAATAAATCTTGAAAATAGTGATCTCAACGTCTTCTTGACTAGTTTCACATTAGAGTATTTCTTCCCCAGTTGATGAGCCTGATTTGCTACATCTCGCAATTTTTCATGAAAGTCTTCAATAGTCTCATTCTTATCCATCTTTAGCTCTTCAAACCGTACAGCTAAAATCTGTAGTTTTGACGTTATCACAGATTTTTGTTAGTAGTGTGCCCTAGGCCAATGAACATTTGTGATTCATGTATTAACATTATGATTTGTTAATAATATATTA
>JANZLF010000222.1:38784296-38796069 GCA_026546835.1 Erythroxylum foetidum
GCACACTACAGCCGCAGCCCGGATCGTGCATGCTCGTGTGGATACCGGTAGAGGACATTAGCGATTTGCAGTGTCTTGGAATCCGAAAAGAAGCAATCCATTCACGAAAATAAGGTATTTTCGTTAATCCTTCGTGTTTTCGATTATACGTGATGTTCTTGTATGGTCTTTTCCGCAGCGTATTGTGAATACTCGGACCGTACGCGATCCAACAATTTTGACCCTTCATGAATAGTTTGCAAAGCATCCCACGCTTCTTTTGTCAATTCACAGGTTGAAATCATTGAGAAGCGTCTCTCATCAACAGCACTGAATATCACATGCATTGCTTGTGAATTTTCAAGTGCATTTTCTTCTTCGGCTCTTGTTCATTCAGATGGATCTTTTTGAATTGCCTCTCCTTTATCATCAGTGATCATCGAATGTGTCCACCTATGTACTACCGAATGCCAAGCTTTTGTGCCCTGAGCTTGGATGAAGACTCTCATCGGTGATTTCCATGTAGAATAGTTAAAGTCATCCAATAGTGGTAGTATGATAATTGATGCTCCTTCTCTTATGGCCATGTTCCCGAAACTAGGATCTGCAAATTGCTACCAAATTCTGAATTGATGACCTTGCTCTAATATTAATTGAAAAATCGAAGGGGGTTAATTGTTTCGCAAACTTTTCACAAATCTTTTTGGCACCAATAAAAAAAAAAAAGCAAAATCGAAATAGTAAAAATACCAGAAATTTGGTAACGTAGTTTGACATACCTTGCCTATGCCTGTGGGGCTCTCACCCAGCTTAATCCTTTTCACCAAAGTACAATAGATTTACCCAAGGCGTTACTGAGCCGACACCACTCAACCTTTGACACTATCTCTAAACCTCACTTCCTGTGAAAGAATTCCACACACAATAATACGACCGACTCGTGTTAACCTTGTTAGAGGATTTTTTTTAACTACTTTCACTCAAATAATAATTAATAAAAAAATAACTCAAGTACTTAATCAACTAAGAACCGAAAGACAATATACTTGAGATAAAAGAAAGAACAACTTTCCGAAAGGTTAAGCTCCACTAAAATAAATTTGAAAGTGGTTGCAACAATAATGAACTGATTCATATAAATACCAGCACGAAGCCATAAACCATATGCAGCCAACCAAACACAATTCAGCAAAATGATCATGCACAGATCCAAAAAGAACAAGTCTGGCAAATCAGAAATTAAATCATGATGTAACGTTATCTTCTTAACCAATTAACAAAAACTTCTAGCACTCAATTAACCACAACTTCCAGCAACATTATCTCCTATCCCTCAAAGCCATAATCTCAAAAACTAACTCAACATTATCTCCTATCCCTTAAAGCCATAATCTCAAAAACTAACTTGAGCTAAGTTTTCCAAGCGTGTCATTAATGTTCACTAAATAGATGATTGCCAAAATTCCAAAAACCATATGAGCTATATTTTCAATGCCGCACACACTCACATGGACTCAATGCCACACACACACCTGTTGCTTGATTGTCGTGCACACACACCAATTGCACACTAACATTTATTATCCCACCTTGACATAAGATACCCTTTTGCCGTTAATTCTTGGTAGGAGTTTAATTACTCAATTAAAGTAAGAGACTTGGAGAAGATTAACGCACACCACACTCAAGCACGCTTCAACGTCGGTCTTTCACATACCATTCATATATCTTTCAGCTCTCACACCACTGCAATCTTCTTTATCTTGACAATTAACACCCACACATGAGAGATTAACTTCAATCGTATGTTTTTCTCCCTTCAAAATTCACGCACGCCCCACTGCAACAGTTTCACCATAGTTAGGATTCACATTAGGTGTGTTAGAAACATGTGCGACACTGACACCTCTAAACAAGAAGAGTCCGTCATAAACTCTATCTCATTCACGCACATTAAGTTCGTTTTTGCACACTAACCTCTTCGATATACTTCTACTGTAATTAGGAGATGTGCACAATCCCACTTAAATTCAAAAACACAATAACCTCATCCTTTTAATTTCATCAATCTACAAAACCCAGAAATCCAGTAGTAATTTTCAACATATTCAGTCATAAGATAGTTCCAACATTACCATGATGATAGATTATGTAAGTTATATTTTATATGTCCAATTAAAATTCCAAAACTAATTAAAAAATATATACAATATATCCTAACAATCTCCCTGTTTTTGGCATTTTTTCACAACTCTAGAACTCCAAATAAATAATCATAATTAGACATATAAAGATGAAATTAACAATGCTCTCCCTTAATCAAACGTCAAGTTCCAAAGAACATCACAATTATCCAATCATTCAAATTTCTCCCTCTTGAGAAAAAAAGATGTCAAAAAACACAACAAATAGTCACGCATATACCCTAAAATCTCCCCCTGAATAGAACATTCACTATAAACAATTTGATATTTTCCCCTTGGGACAAAACAGTATCAAAATGCATAATCATACTAGCGAAATAATTATAAGCACACCAAGAAAACAAATTACCACCTTCAAAACATTGAGGTATATACCCAAAAGATAGAGAGATACCTAAGAAAGATTCATACCGAAGAGAGAGTTGAGGAGTCTTCGATGGAGCCAAATAGAAGTCACAATACAAACTAATAAAAAGATGAGACGACAATAGCAATATAAAACTAAAGAACAAAAAAAATTCATTTTTTCGTTTTGTTTCTTTTGTTTTTGACAACATCAAAAAACATTTCAAAAATGTAAAGCACATTGTCCCTGTGCCTCTTGAAGAAATTCAAACCTATTATTTTTCTTTGGCTTGAATGAAGATGTGTAACACAAGTAGCTTGCAAGTTCTCAACAATTTTCTTCCTCTTGTTTTTCTTCTTTCGCTCACATCTCTAATAACATTTTCTACTAGATAATTTCTTCAGATTCGAGATGAAGAACCTCGATTCAAATTAGCTTCCATTGTTTTGGTTGGTTCATCATCTGAAGTAACTAAAAGTTCTTCAGTTCGTGTAGTTACTTCCTCAGCAGTAACTAACTGCAAATCAGTTTCTGCAATTACTTCCTCAGTAGTAACTAACTGCAAATTTGGGCATTTTCTTGTTTATCCTTTACCACATTTCTGTGACTGTACCTGACCCTTTCTATTCCAAGCTTGCTTCGATACCATGGGATGCTGCTAAAAATTTAACGAAGAGTGTCTAGATTTTTGGTGTTGACCCCTTTCAAACATCGTTTGTAGTAATTGGTAACATCTTGGTCTTATATGTCCAATGACTCCACAAAAATGACATGTGGGTATAAATCTTCGATTCTTTCTCGATGTTTCTTCTTCTCGGACAGATTTGGATATGTCATCTTTCTTCTCATTCACTTTAGAGCACTCACCCTTGTAACCAATGCCTTGAAGATCTCCTTTAACTTTACCAATTTTTAACAACTTTTCTAGCTTTTCGGTACCTCCATTTAACATTCTCAATCCCTTTTCAATACTTACTAATTTCATTCTAGCTTCACCAAGCCCATTTGATGTCAACACGAAAACATTTTCTAACTCTTGGATTGTGTTCTTCATGGAGAGATATTTTCACCCATTTTTCGTACATTAATTCGTAAATCTTATAAATGTTCTCCACTTTATCACTTGACCCACTTTCATCACTGTCGTAATCTTAAATCGAGCTTTGAGCTGAATCGTTTGCATTTTTTCCAAAATTTTCAGATTTAGTCACTTTTTCATCTTCAGTTACTTCCTTCTCAATTACTATTAAACAACTAGACTTTTGTTGTACAAAGTAACTAACGCATCATTATTCACAACTTCTTCACTTCCAGATTCGTTATCACTCCAAGTGCTCGTATGGGATTTTCCTTTTCTCTTCTTCATAGTATTAGCACACTGTGCTTGAACATGTCCGAAGCCTTGACACTTATGACATTGAATTCTCTTTACATTTCTTTCTTCCTTTTGAGTTTTGGCTTGTTGATTGAAGTTGTTGTTCAATGAGCTCCTATCTTTTTACCTAAACTCAAGTCTGTTCGTTTTCACTCTCTTTGGCCACTTACTAAAATCTCATGTTAATAGCTCTATCTCCTCGTTCTCGTCGGATTGATCTTCTAAGTCATTCACGACTTTACTAATATCAGTTCGCAATGCTAATCCTTTCTTCTTCTCTCGATTACCCCTCAACAAATTCATTTCAAAATTTGTAAGAATTCTAATTACCTTCTCTAATGACAAATCATTGATGTCATGAGCCTCCTTGATTGCTGCAATTTTTAGAATAAATCTTGGAGGTAGTGATCTCAACGTCTTCTTGAATAGTTTCACGTTTAAGTATTTCTTCCCCAGTTGATGAGTCTGATTTGCTATATCTCACAATTTTTCATGAAAGTCTTCAATATTCTCATTCTCATCCATCTTCAACTCTTCAAACTGAACAGTTAACATTTGTAGTTTTGATGCTATCACAGATTTTGACCCTTCATGAATAGTTTGCAAAGCAACCCACGCTTCTTTTGCCGATTCACAGGCTGAAATCATTGAGAAGCGTCCCTCATCAACAACACTGAATATCGTATGCATTGCTTATGAATTTTCAAGTGCACTTTCTTCTTCAGCTCTTGTCCATTCATATGGATCTTTTTGAACTGTGTCTCCTTTATCATCAGTGATCATCAGATGTGTCCACCCAAGTACTACCGAATGCCAAACTTTTGTGCCCTAAGCTTGGATGAAGACTCTCATTCGTGATTTCCATGTAGAATAGTTAAAGCTGTCTAATAGTGGTGGCCTGATAATTGATGCTCCTTCTTTTATGGCCATGTTTGCAAAACTAAGATCTGCACCAACTTGCTACTAAGTTCTGAATCGGTGACCTTGCTCTGATACCAATTAAAAAACGTATGGGGGTTAATTGTTTCGCAAACTTTCCACAAATCTCTTTGGCAGCAATAAAATAAAATAAAAACAAACAATATCAAAATAATAAAAACACCAAAAATTTGATAACGCAGTTTGACACACCTTGTCTACGTCTGTGGGGCCCTCACCCAGCCTAATCACTTTCACCGAAGTATAATAGATTTACCCAAGGCATTACTGAGTCAACACCACTCAACCCTTGACACTATCTCTCAACCTCCCTGCCCGTGAAAGAATTCCACACCCAATAACATGACTAACTCGTGTTAATCTCATAAGAGAAATTTTCTAACTACTTTCACTCAAACAATAATTAATAAAAAATAACTCAAGTACTTAATCAACTAAGAACCGAAAGACAATATACTTAAGATAAAAGAAATAACAACTTTCCGAAATTAAGCTCCATTGAAATAAATTTGAAAGTCGTCGCAACAATAATGAGCTGATTCATATAAGCACCAACACAAAGCCATAGACCATATGCATCCAACCAAACACAATTCAGCAAAATAATCATGCACAAATCCAAGAAGAACAAGTCTAGAAAATCAAAAATTAAATCATGATGTAACGTTATCTCCTTAACCAATTAACCAAAAATTACAACACTCAATTAACCAAAACTTCCAATAACGTTATCTTCTATCCCTCAAAGCCATAATCTCAAAAACCAACTGAGCTATGTTTTTCAAGCGTGTTATTATTGTCCACTAAATAGATGATTGCCAAAATTTCAAAAACCACATGAGCTATATTTTCAATGTCGAACACACTTATATGGACTCAATGCCACACACACACCTGTTGCTTGATTGTCGTGCACATACACCAATTGCACACTAACATTTATTATCCCACCTTGACATAAGATATCCTTTTGCCGTCAATTCTTGGTAAGAGTTGAATTACTCAATTAAAGCAAGAGACTTGGAGAAGATTAACGCACGCCACACTCAAGCATGCTTCAACGTCAGTCAACATCAGTCTTTCACATACCACTCATATATCTTTCAACTCTCACACCACTGTAATCTTCTTTATCTTGACAATTAACGCCCACACATGACAGATTAAATTCAATCGTATGTTTTTCTACCTTCATAATTCACACGCACCCCACTGCAGCAGTTTCACCACAATTAGGATTCACATCAGCTGTGTTAGAAACATGTACGACACTGACACCGACACCAACACCGACACAGACACCAACAAGCAAGAAGAGTCCAACATAAACTCTATCTCATTCATGACATCAACTTCATTTTTGCACGCTAACCTCATTGATAGACTTCTACTGTAATTAGGAGATGTGCACAATCCCACTTAAATTCAAAAATGCAACAACCTCATCCTTTTAATTTAATCAATCTACAAAACCAGCAAATCCATTAGTAATTTTCAACATATTCAGTTGTAAGATAATTCCAATATTTCCATAATGATAGACTCCACAAGTTATATCTTATATGTCCAATTAAAATGCCAAAACTAAATAAAAATATGTACAATATATCCTAACATTAATGTTGGTAGAATACCAAATCCCATAACTTATTGTACCAACAACATATCGTTAAATCTATTTTGCAGCTCCAAAATGTATTTGTGATGGCTTCTCCATGAACCTAGAAATGGTGTTAACTGAGAAGGCAATATCGGGCCTTGTATGTGTTAAGTAAATTAACCCGCCAACAAGGCTTCTATACAAGGTAGGATTAGCTGCTCCTTCGTCATCACTGCTAACAAATTTATCATTAACATTTAAAGGAGTACTAACCAGTGTACAATATAACATACCAAACTTTTGAAGCAGTTCTTTAGCATAGAGCTCCTGAGACAGAAAGATATCATCAGCTTCCTGCTGTACTTGAATACCAAGAAAATATCGTAATGAACCTAAGTCAATCATCTCAAATTCGTTCACCATCTGATACTTGAACTCATCAACAATAGTTTTTGTTGATCCTGCATAAATCATGTCATCTACGTACAAACAAACCATCATAAAAGCTCCATCGTATGCCTTTTTCACATAAAAGGTAGTCTCCCTTTCACTCCTCTCAAAAACCATTCTTCAAGAAGTGCTTATCAATACGACTCTACCATGCTCACAGTGCCTGTTTAAGCTTGTAAAGGGCTTTCTTCAACTTATAAACCTGCTTTTCTTTCCCTTTTTTTGCGAATCCTTCGGGTTGTATAACATAAACCTCCTCATTAAGATAGTCATTAAGAAAGGTTGACTTTACATCAAATTGGTAAACATGCCATTGTTGTTAAGCTGCCAAGGTCAAGAATATTCAAACCGTCTCAAATCGAGCCATGGGAGAGAAAGTTTCTTCGAAGTCAATCCCAGCTTGTTGTGCATATCCTTTCGCAACAAGTCATGCTTTGTACTTTTGAATCTTACCATCTATTCCAAGTTTTGTTTTAAACACCCACTTGAGTCCAATTATCTTTTTGTCAGCAAGTAAGTCGCATAAAATCTAGGTTTGATTCTTGTTAATAGTTGTGATCTCCTTTTCCATTGCCTGCAACCATTTCTTCTCTTGACAAGTTTCTTCAAAATTAACGGGATCAGCGACAATAAGTTCAAAGCCACACGTATCATATAAGTCAGCTAAGGATCTGTACTTTCTACGAACAGATAGTCTAGATAATTCTTCTACAGTAGAGGAGCTACCTGATTTTGTCTGTGATTGTGGAATTGATATTGATGAAGGTGTGTCTAGTGGTGTGTCCATCGTCACAGTTGTCTGTTGAAGATTGCTGCTATATTCTCTCTGTCGTTCATCGTCTTTAATAACTTGACTGGAAGTTGTCACAGTAATTTCCTGACAACTCAAACTCTCATCAAATATAACATCTCGTCTTGTTAAAATTTTATTGTTTGTAGGATCTAACAATCTATATGCTTTTGATTCAGTGATATATCCTACAAATATACATTGATGAGACTTTAGATCCAATTTCCTTCGCTCTTGTGACGTGATCAAAGCATAACAAATAGAACCGAAAATTCGCAAGTGACTTACAAAAGGTTTGCACCCATTCCAAGCTTTGAATGGAGTTCTGTTTTGTACTGCTTTTGTAGGATATAATTTGAGAAGATAAACATTGGTGGCTGCTGCTTCTGCCCACAAGGTGTTTGGTAAATTCTTACCCTGCAACATACTCCTAGCCATTTCAACAACAATACGATTCTTCCGCTCCGCAACAAAGTTTTGTTCTAGAGTGTATGACACTGTTAATTCTCTGTGTATGCTATGCTCTTCGCAAAAAGAGTTGAATTTTTTAGACACCAATTCACCACCATTATCATTGCGCAAAACTTTGATACAACAACCACATTGCTTCTCCACTAAGACTTTGAAACTCTTGAATTTTTCAAAAGTCTTATCTTTGTTGTGCAGAAAATACACCCAAGACATTCTGGTATAATCATCAGTTATTAAAAGAAAGTATTTACTACCTCCAAGAGATGTTGTTTACATAGGGCCACATAAGTCAGCATGAAGTAATTCTAAACATGATGAGGCTCGCCAAGCTTTACCTATAAGAAACGGTTTGTGTGTCTGCTTCACATATACACAACCCTGACATAACTTAATATCATTAATCTTTGGTAAGCCTGTGACCATATTTTTATCTTGAATTAACCATAATCCCTTAAGATGTAAGTGTCCATAACAGAGATGCCATAATATGGATTCATCATCTTCTCTTGCTGTAAGCACAAAATTCCCCGTTTGACACACAGGAGGAAACATTTGGTTTGAAGTCTTTTTGATAGTCACCAAAGTTCTTTCTGTCTACTTATCATTAATGCAACACTCCCCATTATCAAACAACACCAAATAACCACATGACATTAACTACCCAACACTAATAAGATTGAAACCCAAAGTAGGCACATATTGGACACTACGTAAACATTTAGTTTGGCCTGAAGTTAATTTAAACTTATAGTCCCTTTGCCTTTCACAAGAAGAGTGCTTCCATTCCCTAGCTGAACTTTTTGCGTATCTGTTTCATTAAGATTGGAGAAAAGATGTTAAAACCGTTCATGTGTTTTGAACATCCACTATCCACAAACCAAATATGTTTGTGATTGTCTTCACTTGATGTATTGTGAGCCATAAATAGTTTCTCTTTGTCTTTTATATCTACATCATCACTCTCGTCTCCAGTTGTAAAATTCGCTTGCTCCTCTCTAAACCAACAATCTGCTCGCATATGTCCATAGTTTCCGCAGTTATAACACTGTATGTTATTCATATGTTGTCACTGGTCATCATTACGGCCTCTACCACGTCCAGCAGATCATCCGCGCTCCGAAAAATGACCCTTAGAGCCTCCGCGACCACGTCCTCGTCTGTTGATACTGTTATCCTGCACTTGAAAAGCTTTGTCTTCCACTTTGTCGATATTTCTATTGATTCTAACTTCATGGGCTTGTAAAAAACCCATAAGTTCATCAAAAGAAAAAACAGACAAATCCTTGGACTCCTCTATAGCAGCGACAACGTGATCGAATTTAGAACTGAGACTACAAAGTACCTTTTCGACAATTGTTTGATCTATAATTTTGGTGTCATATGTGCGCATTTGACAGAAGACAACAGTAGCTTTAGCCAAAAATTCAGATACAATCTTGTCGATCCTCATCTCAAGCATCTCAAACTCTCTGCGGAGAGATTGAAGTCGAACCACCATCACTTTAGAATCTCCTTGAAATTCTTTCTGTAGTACAGACCGTGCTTCTTTGGGTATAGTTTCTGTTGCAATTCTTGAAAACACAGTGTCATAAACGGCTTGCTGAATGATCGCCAATGCCTTTGCATCTTTCTTCCTTGTTTCTTTGAGTCTGGTTTGTGCCTCTGTTGTGAGGACTGTCTCTGCATCAAGTTCAGTGTAACCATTTTCTACATAATCGCAAACATCCTAAGATCTGAGTAGCATCTTCAGTCTTATAGACCAGAACTCATAATTCTCCCCTTTGAAAATTGGAATAAGAGGCTGTGTAGCCCCATTGCCATTGCTAGACATGAGTAATCTCTGATTATCTACAAATTTCACTTACTGGTGGCTCTGATACCATAACGTTAATAATTAGACAGTAAATGAAAGAATCGGAGAAGACTACTGCTGTAATACCTCATATTTTATTAAAAAAGAGAGAAGCCTTTTAAATAGGCATAAACATAAAGGAAAAAAAATCATTGATGCCTATAAATACAGAAGCAATTATTGACCAATAAAGTAGAAAGTAACAGTTCCTAAAGAGTAGAACAGCTTGTTGACTGTTTCAGAATCACAATTCAACAAAAAGGAGAACTCAGTGCCAGCATTCTGGGAAATACTAGTGTTATAGTATCCTGCTCTACAATAGTTTTCGAACATCCAGAAGAAAGCAGCAAGAAATATGGTTTGTCTTTGGTCTTGCACCGATGTATCTGTTAGGAAAATTATTTGATCAACCGACAAAACTTCTGCTATCATAGCCTCATTTCTCATAATAACACCTTTAGGTTCTCCTGTTGTTCCACTTGTGTAAAAGTGCAGATATCAGTTTTTCTCTTTGGAGGTAGTTCACAGTCCAAACTTCCCTGAACAAATATGATTAGCAGAATTTTAATAAGAATTCAATGTTTAAATTTGCAGACTCAGCCACTGTTCATATAATAGGATAATCACATCAACATCTTACCAGCCTTGAAAATTCATCCCATGAATAACAAGAAGCCCCTTTGTTCCTTAGCTTCATTTTTTGCTGGCTACTAATATTTCCAAAGCTGAAAATAGCTGTATAAAATGGCAACAACATGTTACCTGAAACCATCTCTGAACTTTCCAAAGTAGATAAAACTTGAAGTCTTTTGACGCATACTCTTTAGATTGGATGAGCATTTCTGGAGGCAGGATAGAATCTGCACAAGAAATTCGCCACTTGTGTGAAACAACTAAGGCCTCAAGTATTAAAGGGTGGTGCAATACTTAAGACCCAAATTTGGACAAATTCTAATCGACTGTCAGAAATAAGAAAGTACTCACAGCAGAGAGCTTGTTCTCTTGGGCAAAGACTATTGAAACTTCAGCGTGATTGATGATGAACCCCACTGCATTAGGACCTGTTATCAGTAGGAACCAAGTAAAGAGTCAGGATCTGTAGACCAAGTTTAGTATTAACCAATACAGATGGATAGATATCTAAAACAAAGTGAAGTTGTAAGAAACCTGAACCATATTGAGGTCAGGAGAAGACTAAACATGGCCAAGAGTGTCATAAATATGTTAAACGGCCTGGCTGTTGCAAGCCTCAGAAGAATGATTAGAAAAAACATCAGTAGTGAGTGAGAAGACAACAACTTCACTCGTACGGTTGCATGTAAATCAAAGATAGATAATTGTAAAATAATGTACATGTGTACCTAATACCTCCATTGCAGTTATCCACCAAGGGCAGTTGGAGCCATATATACCACAACGGGCTCCCTGGAACATTGCACTCCAACTTTATTCCAGTTGGATCTCTTTCATTTAGATAAACTAGCGAATTAACAAGAACAAAAAACATAATTTACTATGGATATTGACTCACAGGGTTGAGCCTACGGGACCTCATAGCTGAACTTATAAGCAGGACTGAGTCGTAAGGGTATGTTTGGATGTGGATAGAGGGATGGAAAGGAATGGAATGGAATGACCCAAATGACTCAGGTCATTGTTTGGGAGTCTATTTTGAAATATGATGGAATGACAATTAATGGCTTTGGAAGCCATCCTTTGCCATCCAAAATCTAATATTTTGTGACCCTCCAAATTGGGGGGTCAAGG
>JANZLF010000222.1:38816081-38833398 GCA_026546835.1 Erythroxylum foetidum
TAAGTTAATAAGCAAATAACACCCATAATTCGTACTAAATTCCTTTAATATTCTAACCCCTAATGTGGGGCGTTACAAAGACACTATTGTAGCACATTAAAGTCTATCCTTTTCTATCAATTTTGTGTTGTGTTGAAAAATTTTCCATTTGTACCAACCCAATTATATTATAAGCTTCTCGACCCTTTGCTCATGAATCCTGTTGAAGTAGCGTATTACCTAAAGCTGAAGCCGAAATGAAAGAATGTGTAAATGATTTAATGTAATGATTTTGCTACCAAGTTTTCACATATAGTGAAAATCCAATTTTTGTACAAGTTTAGACACCAACTATTTTTTTGAAATTGTTATGGTTGTCACATGTTTATTTTGAACCCTATTTAGCATTTAATACTTTATAGAAGTTGTTGTGATTGATGTCACTTATATATTATTACATTTAGTGATAGAAGGCCTTAACAATATGAATGATTACATTGATTGTATGGAAGTAAATGAAAAAGATGGGATATGGAATGATACTATAGAGATGTATTTAATCTCCTTGATGGTTGAAGAAGTGAAGAAGGGAAATCAAACGAATACTATCTTTTCCAAATCTAGTTGGAAGAATATTAAAGTAGGGCTTCAAATAAATTCAATAAGGAGTATACTGATATTCAATTGAAGAATAAGTATAATGGATTAAGGGCCAAATTGAAGAATTTTAAGAACTTATGCAAAGAAACATGAATCGATTATAACTTTATTACTGGTGAAGTTAATGCTACAAATGAATGTTGGAAAAATCTATTTAAGGTAAAATATGTCTTTTGTTTTATTAATATATCATATTATATACTATTCATTTTCATATATCTTTTTTATCATTATAGGTGCATAAAATGACTCACAGATTCAAGAAAAAATGATGTAAGGAATTTTTAGACTTGTATCATATTTTTTGGAGATACTACTGTAACTAGCATGCATGCACATCCATCAACTAAATCTCCATCGAATAGTACAGAAGAGGAACATGGAAATGATGTTGATGAAGATTACTCGTATAATGGAAAAAAAAAAGATCAAGATAAAAGTTCTCCGTCTATAAGAAAGAAGTCTCCTAAGAACAAAAAGGCAAAGAAGACACATTCTAACATTGTAGAAGAAGTCTGCCTTACTTATACTTAATGAACAATAAAAAAGGAAGAATGATTTACTTGAGAAAAAACTGAGTGAAACATCATCCACTATAGAGAATAGATATCCAGAATCTAACATAATGATGAAATGTCTGAATTCTTTAGATGAATTGGGTGTTGACAATGTGCAATATGGAAAAACTATAAAGGCTTTACATGATTCTCTACTTTATAGGGATATTTTTTTGAAGATGACACAAACAAGGAAGCTGGATTGGATTACGTTGCTTTAGTTATATTTTCATGTTATTGCATATCGAATTCTTATTGATTTGACACTTTTATATTAAGAACTATTCCATATTTTGAATATTTTAAGTTTGTGTTTTGTATGAATATTTGAATTATTTTGTATGAATATTTTTCTATATTTGATTAAATATACTTGATTGAGTAATTTATTAATTATTTAATGTTGATATTGTAGATACATGAATTTCTTATTAGATTTCGAATCAGATTCTGATGATGAAAGGTTCAAAGTAATTATTATTTCTATAATTGGGGGAGATAACAAATATTTTCATTTAGAAAAACAAACATGAAGAACTTCTGCTCTACCAGGTCATTATTAGATATTAAAAATTTTAGAATATGATATTCATAAATCTAGAGAAATATGATACTCAATAGGTTATAAACTCAACTTCAACCAATTATATTGACTTATTAACGGTGAGTTACAAACATAGAATGTGCTTATGCAGGGATTTTTTTTTATAGTTCAAAATTAAGTTCTGATGATCTTCGCTTCTTATGTGAATATTGTGTTAATTGCATATAACTTTATATAATTTTTCATTTCCTTATTAAATTGTACACTTTACTTCTATATTGATTATAAAAGAATACTTTTTTTTGTTTCTATTGTCTTTTTAGAACAAAACTATTAACATAAATTCATAGCAGAATGTAGATATGACAACTAGTTTTCGATGGTGAAAATGAGCTCTAATAGGAGGAATGTGACAAAATTGTCCTTGATGAAGATCAAATCGATGAATAACAAATCTTCTCATCAAAGTATAATCATCACTTGCCTTCAATGATTGATCTTCTTCTTCAAAGATTTTAGTATCATCCGAATTACTTCTCTTTCTTTATTATCTATATCTCATTTTTATTAGGAAGCTATTAGATGAACATATGATTGTATATACTATGTGTTGAGTAAAGTGTCTTCGAATCTTAAAGAGAACATAGATGAAAATGGAGGTGGTGGTGATGTCTCGAGGGTCCATATAGGATTAGGAAAAATGGTTGATTTGGAACAGTCATCGATATAAAAAACTATGTCTATTCATTGTAATGATGATGGAGTCATTCAATCAGGTATGCATGTGTTCGAATTTGAGTTCCTTATACCATTTGATTTAGCTTTTTAATTTTTATACTATTTGTTCCTTAAGTGAAGTACATAGTATGTATGGTTCATCTAATCTAGCGATCTATACTACATCTAGGAAATCATTCACTTTATCTTCTACTAGTTTAGTTAAAACCAAAAAGTTGTTGAAAGAGAGTGTCAATAAACTAACTATTTGGGTAAGATCTTTCACTGTTTCAATTAATGCCTTCGAATGTGCAAGGGATTTTCTTGGGAATCTAAACATAAGGAACTCCTTTATCTTATTTACTGAGTCTCATGTTACTTAGAATCTAGAAAAATAATGATTTTTTTCTTTTTGAAGAAATAGACGTGAAACTGTATTTATTATTTTATCTGTAAGAATTATTAAACTTCTAATTAAAATCTTGTATTACTTACCATATATCAATATTTATTGTTTCTTTGTAAGAATCATATATCATTGTATTACAAATTTTATGTTAAAACTATATGAAAATTTTGTGATACTACATAAAATTATCAAATCATATAATTTAAAAAGGAAAAATAAAAAATATAAATCAATTTAATATTGATTAATTTTGAGTTTATAGTTTCATACATTATTAAAATGATTTGAAATTTTTGTTAAATCAATTTATTTTTATACTTTCAATCATTGTCAATAATATTAAATTTGAATTTTCTCAATATAATGTTCAGTCACTAAATGATCAAGTTAAAGCTAGTCAATTCATAATTATAAACAAGATAGTTATTTTGTTATTTAAGCTTTTGGGGATGATCTACAAGGTTGTCACCAAAAGATAGCCCTTTGGCGACAAAAACAATAAACGTGTTCCAAAGGCTTGTAATTAGCGACCCTTTTGTAAAACATTGTAAAACGGAAAGGCTTTGCAAAGTTTTTAAAAATTGTTGCCAAATGCTGACTTTTAGCAAAAATAACACAGCAAAAACTCAACTTTGTTGTAGTGTGGTATGCTGATGATTGAATGCATTTTAACTTTCTTCTCCGTTTTCCCTTTCACCTGAAAGCGAACGATCGTTGACTGTATCTTTTCAGCCTTTCATGACCTTAACATTTGATTCTTCCTTATTGTTGTTGCCGGCATAGGATACTAATTAATTCGTTAAGTACTTTGGTTTTCATGGTATATCCAAAGTAATTGATTCAATATATAGTTGCATAATATGTGATCTTCTGCACCGCACAAGAATATCTTACTCGATTAACTGTTGTAAATGTTCATTTTTTGTTGGATAATGAGAATAACACAATCTAGCAGCCAATTCAAAGCTGAATTGGTGCAGACAAGCATAGAGGTGAGGCTACTGATGAGTTGTGGGCGGCAGAACCAGACATACCATGCTTTGCTGCTCTCTACTGTTTGCTTAAAACACTTGGGAATGTTCCTCTCTGGCCCAAGTCTCAGTACTAATGTTCTTTTTCTTCCCTACTTGCAATGTAGTCTAAACAAGACATGACTCATGGCAAGTCAACAAGCCTTCTTTTTGAAGTATTGGTTCACCTTGCGCATTGATAGCACAAAAGATTTCTTATCTAGATATATCCTTTTTATCTTGAAAAATACATAAACAAAAGGACCACTTGCATTCACAAAAAGCGACCTCTTGTGGCCCATCCTTCTCCACTATGACTCAATGCATCATATTCTTTAGGACGGTTTTAAAAGTATTAGGTGTCGTAGCATCACAAGATCGTCCAAGAAGAAGACTACAAAATTATAAACAATCGAAATAAATGTTTTATTGGTATTGTATGCAACGATCTTGGTAATGGGAAGACTTGGGGACTCCTTTCTGCATTTGAAAATTGTTGTGATTGAGACTTTGGCAGGTCTTTAAAATTAATTATCAGATGACTCAGTTGGCTGGCTGAAATTGAAACTTTTGCAAACCTTGAGGAATGCTATCTGACTAACCTAGACGATGGCTTGATAGTCATAGCAATTTGGGTTGCTTTGGTTGTTCAACTGAGTTTTGAAGTAATCCGTAAGGATGGACAAAGTTTTAACTTCATTGTTTGATAACTTTAATAATAAAATACTGTTCCAAAGGTCTACCTAATAGGCCATTATTTTACTTCAAATGTGCGTATCGGATCAATTTATACCTAAACACTACTTTAGAAAATAGAATGACAAAATTAATGTTTTCGTTTTTTATTTTTTGTGAGTAAATTA
Organism: Erythroxylum foetidum; assembly: GCA_026546835.1. Taxonomy (NCBI): domain Eukaryota; kingdom Viridiplantae; phylum Streptophyta; class Magnoliopsida; order Malpighiales; family Erythroxylaceae; genus Erythroxylum; species Erythroxylum foetidum. The sequence continues at coordinate 38,820,821 of JANZLF010000222.1, forward strand.
AGAGAGTGATAACCTTCATTAAATTTCATACCTTACTAATTTATCATATGACTTATCAGTGAAGGATCTTAAAGATTAGAATGGCAAAATTAGCTCAACTTAATTTACTCTAATTTAAAGTCAATAGACTAATTTCGAGTTGACTTAACTTAAGAGTCGGGCTTGATTTGAATGCATTGAAATAAAATTACATCATTTTGTTTGATAATTGTAGCAGTAATTGATATATAAAAAGATATTTTGACTCTCATATTGAACAAGTATGACTTGAATTGTTTGATCAGCCCAAAAATTAAGACAATGCCTAATTTAATAGTCTTTTCAGGTTCTAAAGATTGTGATGACAAAATTGGCTCAACTTAATCTACTCTAATTAAAGTCAATAGACTAAATTTGAGTTTAATTAACTTAAAGTCGGGTTTGATCTGAAATCATTTGAATAAAAATACATCATTTTGATCAATAATTGAAGAAATAATTGATAAAATACATGTTGTCTTGACTCTCATATGGTATGACTTAAGTTATTTGGTCTAAGCCTATAAATTCATATAACCCCTGATTCATAGGCTTTTCAAGTTTAATATGACTTATTGTCAGCCCTAGTAAAAATAGTTTTCTAGTAGTATTCAAGTCCTTATAACGCTCTTTATATTGCTTTCATGAGAAAAAGTTTAATTCATAAACTTGCAAACATGTACTTAAATATTTGAAAATCTTTTAATTCCAATTTTACTTCATCAATTAAGAAGACATATAATTGTATCAAAGATCATGTTGATACAATAAAATAAGATGTTCAAATAATAAGATCCTTTGGGCCAATCATATTGTATTTGGAAGTGGAAAAGGTGATAGTAGATATTGTTATTTTTTGCCTTACAGCCTCGGTTCGTTGTAATTTAGTGACATAATTATTTAAAGATATTATTTATCTTATATATATTCAAATGTATATGATATAATCCATGTAAAAAAATGTACAACGCAAATGGAGTTATGGTGAAATCATAATTATAAGATTCATATTGTATTTATGTATTATCTCTAAATTATTCCTAATTATTATTCTATTGACACTGGATATTAATAAAATGTAAAAGGCCTGTCACATAAACTTTTAAACACACTATGTAAAATGGTTTTCAACGTTGAGATAGCATAATGCAAATAGACCTAAAAGGTATAGTACCTTGATGAAGTTCCACTCAATTTAGCCTATAAGAAGCATAAACATATATTACAATTAAAGATATTTGGTATAGTATGATAATTATTATCAAATGATTGCATAATTTCTCTTACTAAAACAATATATGATATCACATATATTTCTAATTCATACTTTTGAGTATTTGATACTAAAATTTGAATTTAACATTATTATAATGTTCAAGACATGATAAAAAAATAAATTGTTGAGTAAAAGTAGTTGATTTAAGTTTATGTAGATAGTTTGTATATGTTGGATTAAGGGAGACATAATTAGGCTTGGCAAAATATCCCACCCTTATCCAACCCTACCTGAAGTTAACATATCCAACTAGGGTTGATCGTGCTAAGCTCAAGTCTAGTGCTAATCCTACTTATAATTAACATAAGTGACAAGAGTACAAAGTAAGATAATTGAGAGTATCCTTTTATGTCATATTAGTTACATCAACATAATGAGAATTATAAAGTTATATAAAAGGATATACATGTATTACTTTAATTATGAATCATATTCAACTTACGAAACTTGTTAAGTTGGAAAATAACCACATTAACCTTTGGTGAAAGGATGATGATGATATTGAATTGCTAAATTTTATATATGTGATATATTAGATGTAATAACAATTCATAAAAGAATGATATTTGTATTTCATTAAATTTACTAATAACTTTATGAGATATAGTCATATGTATTAAATGAACTATTTATTTACAATTTTAGAAAGTTCAAATAATTTAAATTTAAGTTGAAATTATTCATTTAGAATGAGAAAATACTTTGATGAGATTGAAGTGGTGAGATGTAAATATTTCGGTTATCAATATGGAATAAGATTACCTAGTGAATACCTCAATAAATAAATTCCATAATAGTATAATTCTTTGTAAGGAAAAAAACAATATGATATATTGTATGATGCAATTACCATTATTAATTCCCATAAAATCAACTAGAATGATTTCATATAAGATTTAGAATTGTAAGACTTTAAAAAAGTCAAAGTAAATAATTTTGGGATATGATGCTTAGTTGAAACACATTATCTAATAAGTTTAGAATTAAGTAGAATAATAAAAGATTACAAGATATCCAAAATTTTGGATACAATCTTACAAATCCCATTGAACAAACTGTTTGTTTTAATGAATACTTATAAGAGAATTATTCTCCATATAAATTGAGAGAGTAAGATAAAATTTGAAAGGTTCAAATCTCATGACAATACATCTACTTAAAATTAGTGACTTGTTTAATATATTTGTTGTAGAGTTGAAAGATAATTAGATATTAAAAGATTCACTTTCATGATGAATTCAACGAGTGTGTATGAAACGTGATTGTGAAATTTATCATGTTTTTAAGAAGGTTAATGAGAGTCTAGTTATCTTCTTCATTAGGAGTATGTAGAGGTATATTGCTTATAAAGAATAATAATTTATATTTTCAATTATTGCATTTATGATTGTCCGAGCACAACTTTTATTGGATATGAAAATATAACAACTTAATTTTGATAATTAGGTCTATATGGATATAGATACAGAAGTTTTCATATTCTAAGTCCAAATATATAGATTAATGTACCAAAGGTATTTTGTATTTAAGATATCAAATATTTGTGAAGTATTAAAGATATCTATTATTATATGTATGAGTTAATACTTGAGTTCAAAGTTATTTGAATATTAACTTTAGAAATAAATCCTAGTTAAGGTATATTTTACTTAGAACAATATTATTTTAAGAATGGAAAGGTTCCTATACAACATTAATTTCTAATCAAGCCATAATATATTTTTCATTCAATGCAAGAAAATTACAAATTATCGACGGAACATTACTAATGGAAACAAGGCTGTAGTAAATTAGCGATGAAAATTGATTTTTTGTTAGTAACATTGTCACACAAAATGGTATTTTATGACGGACAAAATATCTATTGGTAAAGGCGGATGGAAATTATCTCAGCAATTTTTTCGACGAAAAATATAGCGACAGAAGAGTGATGGCTATTGGTGAAGTAGGCGGCAATGGTTGGCAGCAAAAATAAGCATCGAGGTGTATGGATGGAAGCAATGTTTGTCAGTAATTTATCGACGAAACTATCATTCCATGTGTAAAATTGAATTAAACGTCATCGTTTGCTTCGGCTTTAAAATTTTTAGTAAAAAGAAAATGACATTGTTTGGTTTAACACCAAATAACATCATTTTTGTTTAACCTTAAACCTACCTGAAAGGCGCCCAGCCTGCGCCTCCGCCCCCCCCTCGGGTCCGTCGTCTTCTTTCTTCTTCATTTTCTACTATATTGTCATCGGTCTTCATCTGTCCTTCACTCTCATCCATCGTCCGTGCTTCACTCTCATCCATCGTCCATCATCTTTAGATAAGTGGAGGTTAGTTGTTGTTAAATTCTTATATATGAATGTTGGTTTAGTTATTATGTGTTATTTGAACTGTGGTTGGCGAATAACATGTTTGAACATGTTTATGTGAATAATGGAAAAATACAGTGATTTTTCTATTATTAGAGATGAACTCTGATTGCCTACAAAATGTTCGATGAAATGTCTAAATCTATGTCAAATAATGTGTCCATCATTTATGATGAATTTATGCTATATTTTAGTTGTCTACATTTCATATAAGAGATATGTTAAGACAGTTTAAGTGTAAAAAAATAAAGAAAACGAACTGAAGAAAATAAAAGTTAAACAATTAACTTTTAGGTTTGCTTCCACTTTTCTTCTCAAACAAAGGGTCATTACACTTCAAATAAAATTATATTGCATATCTTATGACTACTTTTATTTGTGCACAACCTGTTGAAAATATGTTTGTCCATATGCTTTCTAATCTTAAGGTTTAAGAAACTCATGTGGCAATGCAACTATCACCTATATTTTTTCTAATATGAGTTCTATTATTACCATCTTTTTATTTAAATTTGTTATCTGTTAGAAAATTAATAAGAGGACTGTTAGAAAATTAATAAGAGGATCTCATTATTTTATGATTATAATCAAATTGTTGCTAGATATAGAACATAAAAACTTGGAATATGATTGGTTTGGATAGAACAATGTAAGGCTTATATTACTTGAATACACGTCATACCAATCTAACTTCATCATCACCCCTCACTCAGCCATCAAAATTAAATATAAAACATCTCTTGCTATCTTTGATTTAATGAAATAATATTATCAAGTCCAATTTATGAAATTATGGAATGGAATTGCCTTAATTTCGAAATTGAAACTATTACAATTTGTTAATGTTTTTGTGCTTTTAATCTCAACTTTGTCCTTGATGTTTTCTAATGGCTAAGAAACGAGTATTGCATTTCTCTTCTAGTATAAATGCTAGTTCATATTATTTTAAATTAGTTCAAATGGACACTTGAGGGCTTATGTCAACACCAAATTTTTCTGGTCACTAATTACTTTCTTATAATGTAGAAGAATTTAATAGAATTATCTTGGGATACATTTGATAAAAATATCAAAAGTTAACAACATTGATCTTGTCTTTTTATCAATTTGTTCTTACTTAATTCAAAATACAAATAAAAACAATTTGAATAATATTATATCTATTGTGTTTAATTTGAAGGCCTTTTCTTATTATGTGAAGAATCCAAATTCACTTAACAACCATTTAAAATTATAAAGAAAATGAAATGCTACGACATAAATCCAATACAATCTATATCAAGATACAATATCCCAACCCCAAGAGCATTTAGGAACATTCATATAATGGTAGATGACATCATAGGTTCTTAAACAACCAAATTAAGTAAAAAGATGTGAAAATGTTAATAGAAGCATTACGTAAGTATAATATATATCACAAAAAGTATATTCTTAAAATATTGTAAGTATAGTCATCATGTTACTAAAAAAAATCTAACTCAATCTTCTAATAAAGAAAACCTCATGAACTTTTATACGAATAAGCATCAAGCCAAATAACCAAAAACAAAGAGAAGTGACACAATATGACCTATCAAGTCTTCACAACATTTTCATCTAATTCATTATGAACATTAACTAAAACACTAAAACTTATAGTAGCATTAATAAGAGGCTCAAGAAATTATAAACCTACAATTATAACATGCAACCATAAATTTAAGGACACAACACAAAGGTAAATAATTAATATAGTGCTAAAATGTGAGAAACCTAATAAAATACTTCATCTAATTATAATTTATTTCATAAAGGGGCTAAAAAAAGAAAACAAAAGAAATCCCAAAGATCTTTTCTATTCAAATTCTAATTTATAATATAAAGATCCATATTTCACTCAACCAATCGAATATATTACAAACCATTTTGAACAAAGATGTCATGTATAAAAGGCAAGATAAGGCCAATTATATTGCAATAAAACTATTAAAAAAAGTCAACATCTCTTTGTCACAACATTAGTCAAAAAGAACAACAAATCTTAGATAAAGCAACTTACATATAGTTCTAACAAATCAAAGTCACTTAAAATGCCATAAATAAATAACTAAAATCAAGTACAACATATACCATGCATCATTTGATTAACCATCATTTTGTCTTCCCTAAGCTAGTTTTGAATTATTTACTAGTGTAACACTTTAAGGCGTAACACCATTATTAGATTCACAAATAATAACTAAAACTTTTATGAATAATTAAGTGCATAAATGATAGCTTCAAAATCCATTTACATTTCCCTATTGCTATTTAAAAATATCTATAAGTAGATTGATGTAGATATCACCAATGAGATAACAACCTATCTTGAGTTTTCGACTCTAAAAAAACTAAATTACTTTTCAGTTATGCATTTAATTATGAATCTAATTAAAAATGAACACAAAAATTAAACTCAATTTTAATGTAGGGACAAGTTTTTTAAAAAATTCTTAGTTAAAAAATCTGCATGTCCTTAATTTTGTTGAAACATAAAATGCGTCAAGTTATGTCAATTTACGTGATAATAGTCATTAACAGGGATTAATGTTGAACTATATTTTAGAGTTTAACAAAATATGCTATCAAAATGACAATATATTTACACACACATTTAGAGAGAGAGAGAAAGAGAATAGAAGAAATAACTCAATTACCAAAAATATAATCAACCACATAGGCTCAGTCACAATGTTCCCTTTTATAGGAAACAAAAAGTAACAAAATAATAAAGATTTAATACAAAAGAACGCTCCCTGTTGGACCACAAATTGGTCAATTCAAAATGAAGTGCTAAGCTTAAAGAAAGTTGTGTCCCTCATAGCCCCACTTCCAATGTATAGCTTATCTCATCACTCTCACTTATATAGGTCTTATATATAATTTTCCTCCTCCGTAAAAACTTTAAAAATCACCTCTTCTTGTTGAAGTAAGCTCCTTTTCATGTAACTCATTCATCTAGATCTTATAGGTTTGTGATTATATTAGCTTTTCCAATGATTTGATCCTTAATTTTTATATTGTTATTTACAATATTTCTTGTAGGTCATGTTCTATGTCGAAGAGCATCAATAATTGTTCAACCTCATTCGTCTTCTTTGTAGTTTGTGATTGTCTGTTTATCAAGATAAGTCATTCAACTAAGTAACAATGTGTTCGATTCTGTGTTGTTCTTTGCAATTTTACCTATAACAATGATTGATGAGATTTTAGGTTAAGGTTTAGTAGTCTACGTATTTATCTATGGGCACTGTTTAAATTGAAACATAAAGACTTGAACTTATGGGTGATTAATGCAAACTTAGTATTAACATAAGAAATTCGCATAATTGACATGACAATTATTTGCATAATAAACCCCTAGAATGATATATAGGTTGAAAACCAATGATGCAACTTCCACGAGACTTATCAGTGAAAAATTCTACGAGTTTAGGAATCACAACGAGAACTTGCTTTCTCGATTCAGTAAACAATGTCATGTACCATAGTGTTTAGTTGGCATATTGTTTTATTTGACTAATACTCACATATGTTGACTTTTCTAATTATGAACTCATATTATGGGATAGGTTGGTTTCAATTAAGAGGGGAAATGGACAGAGATCTATACAAACTTAGGGGATATTCTGTAAAGATAAATGTTTTATAAACTTGGGAGAAATGAAGGATACTAACTATGAAATCACTTTTTTAAATAACAGTTTCGCAAAAATGAGTAATATTGATAGATCTTAGATGTATAGACGATAACACCAGATGTTTTCATTAATCCTGAGTATTTTTAGGGATTTAAGCTTTTATTCACTATGCATGTTCTTAATTTGCATATATGAATGATTCAAAGATCAGAACTCATCAATTGTTGATGAGGGTCAGGTATATCTTGATGTAATAGGTGGTAGGGACCACTATGGAAGAATTTTCAGCTTAGGTTTATTTACAAAATACATGTTATTCATAATCCTCCACATCCACTATTGTTGCATTTAGTAGGTAGTTTGCATCAAATAAAAGAGTCCTTCAGCTTAAGAACACAATAGAGAGGCTGATGGAGTGTATAACCCAACTCTGTAATGAGATGAATGAGTTGAAGAATAGGGACAGGACCTCATCGCAGCAATCAAAGCATCCACTTTTACCACCTGCATAGCTTTTGGATAAGTTAATGTATTTGATAGTCAGCTAATCTTAAGTTTTTGTATAAATTCTTAATTTATAATTATTTTCAAGAAACTTATTTGTGTATATTATAATTTTTAATATACCATTCAGGATAATGTTTACTTTATATTTATTAATCAATGTTATATTATTTAAAGAAATTAAACGTACAAAAAAAGATAAGATTATCAATAGAAAACTTAGGTAGGAAGTGAGAAATGACAGTTGAAATTTATCATAATTAAATTTCCAGACAAAAATACAATATTTCCTCCCTAATTAGCGACGGAGTGTTATATTATGTTGATAAGTTATCGACAAAATATATAACTTCGTCGTTAAGTTACCGACAAAATAATATATTCCGTAGGTAAATATTTTGCGACGCATAATTTTTTTCGGTAACTTAGCGTTGGAATGATATATTTCGTCGGTAAATTTAGCAACAAACCTACAATTTACTATCACTAAATTCACTGACAGAATATTGTGATTCTATCAGTAAATTAGCGACAAAATGTTCTAAATTTGTCAGTAAATTTATCTTAATTTAGCAACAGAAATGCAAAATTTTTCGCTAAATTTATCGACAGATGTACAAATTTTCGTCGCTAAGTTTACGATGGATTCATTTTATCCATTGCTAAATTTTGTTTATGGTTGTTTCTCAGATGACTCTTTCCATCGGTAATTTATATCACCAAATTTGTTTCCCGACAAAAAATCTTTATTTTTTATTGCTAAAACCTATTTTTCTTATAGTGATTTAGTAGAAATGTTTCATCATTCTTAATTAGTATTGATTTGGAAAATCCTTGATTAAGGTATAATGACACTTTTAAAATAGTTTCTAAATGTCTTTAATTAAATCAATTATTAAAGATGGAAACTAAAATGACTATTCAAATATAATAGCATTAATTATATGCTCTATATTTAAGCAAAAAATAGTGTGATAAAAAGATTAAATTATACGAAAAAATTATGTACGAAAAGATTAGTTAAAATTACTTTAATATTTTTAAATATTTGAATAGTCATGTTACATTGTTACATGCCGATTTTAATTTATGAATTTAAGTTATTTAATTAAAGAATTAAAAATGAATTAAAGAAGTTTAATTTTTCTAATCTTAAATATGATTTAGGGTTCTAATTTATACCCATTATTCACATTTTTAAAAACCTAATAATTCACATATAAAAAATGAGTTGAAAGGAGAAAATGTATTTTAATAAAGTAAAACTTGATTATAAAATTTAATAAACTTTATCAAATGTGTGATATTCAATATTATTTAAGCTCAATTGATACTTAATTAGAATGATTAGAATTATAATTTTATTTTAATTAAATCATTAATAATCTAAAACTTATTATAAATAAACTTAAACTTCAAAAAAGCTAGTACTTCTTATCTCACTCTCTTTACAACATCTATAAAATTCTCTCAATATATTTTGTGAATGCCATTAGAAACTAGACATGCAAGTTTGATTAAGATGAATCAATTTCAAAAATGGTCAAACAGAAAAAAAAAAAGTTTAACAATAAGTATGAATTATGATTTATACTTTTATCATGTTTTGTTTATTAATCAGACTATAGATCTAAAGCAATTTTATTTTTTTTTGGAAATCAAATAAAAATATTTTATAGCATGCAATCGAACTCCGCCCAATTTTCCAACAAATATGTTATTGTCACTATTGGAATAGTTGGATGTGGCCATCTGTAGCCAAGTGACCAGAAAATTCCTGTAGTAGATGTTTGGAACAAAGGCATAGCTTATCCGACGCTTGCAATTCTATATCCCCAACAACTTGATAATGTTAGGAATTGTCTTCGAACATTGATAATGTTGATGCAATTTGAATGAGGTTGCACAAGTGGCTGCTAACACACCAGGCAGGTAGGATTATTGACCTTATCAGAGAATCAGAAAGGTTGGCCTTGAGTTGGTGATGAATTGCTGAGTACGGCACGTGAAGAGAATATTCAGGTTTTGCAATCCCGTTTATTCTCGCCAAAGGTTGCGTCCTTGCCTCCACCATCATCTGAACTGTCATCTTCCAGTGTTTCTAATGAATCTCTTGACAATAATAACGGCATCATCTTCATGTGTGGTAAGAGGCTTCAGGCAATTCTCGGTTTTCCACGGTTTCCATATTAATCAGTGCAGCAAATTTTAAACTCCCATCGAGTGGGTTCAATCAGACGATATTCCCACTGATAAAATACTTATTAACATAATTCAATATCTTCCTTTGACTATGGGAATTCCATGAATGTAGTACCCGAGCCCCGTCAGATCAATGTGCTGCCATGGCTTTTATTAAATTCTTGTCGAGACTGGCATTCCTCGTATCTGTTACATTCTAACAATACCATCCTGCACTGAAATTCTGCAATAAAATCTCTTTTCGAGAGCATCAATACATTGATTATGTGTGTTCTTGTCTGTTACATAACAGAATGTATTCACTGTATTTGTATCCTATGTTTAAGGTGATCTATAAGCAACTAAAATAGCATTGTACCTTGTCAGTAGATAAGCAAAGCCATGTCCTAGCCCAAAATCTTTCAAATAACCCAAAGAATACGCCTCTGCAAAGCACAATCAAGCATATTAGATTAATACTCTTAAAACTGCACGAATAGCACAGGAACTAGCAACTTTCAGGGAGATTAAAATATGTTCATGGTTTTTTCATGCTATTAGCATGGCTTAAAGGGTAGATTCCTGACTTCTCACGATTGAAGGCCAGCTACTACTCTTCCTGCTGCTTTTCAAATCCAGAGATTTCCTTCATTGGCTTTGGAGCCCCATTTCCTCGTTCCCCAACATTGAAACCATCTCCACGAGACTAGCAACTTTCGGAGAGATTATGTCATGTTCCCTGGCCCTTTTATGCTATTAGCATGGCTTAGACGGTTGACTCGTGACTTGTAATGATTGAACGCCTATTACTATTCTTCCTGCTGCTTTTCAAGTTCAGAGATTTCCTTCCCCAACATTGACACCATTTCCGCGTTCCCCAAGTTTCTGTAACCTTCAATAAAAGCTTCATAAATTCCTGAATTTGGTTCAAATCCTTTGCCAACCATCTCTGCCTGAAGCTTCAGTGCTTCATTCATCTTCCCCTCATCACACAACCCTTTTATCAAGAACTCATAACTCATCCTACTAGGATAAAAACATGCATCTCTTGTTGCAAACCTTAAGATCTTCAAAGCTTCCGGAAGCCTTTTCTTTTCACAAAGCCCTCCAATCAACGCATCTATTGTTAAAGCTTCAGCCCTAAATTTCTTCCTAATCATATCCTTATACACTAGTATTGCAGAATCAAAGTCCCCAACTTTACAATACCCATTCATGAGATGCTCCAGAGTAACACTAGTGCTTCCAATTCCACTCAACCCCATTTCTCTCACGAAATCCTCGGCTTTTCCAACCTCCCCAATCTTGCAAAATCCTCCAATAATCGTATTGTAAGCAACCAGATCAGGCCTAATTCCATTTACTCTCATTTCTTTCCATATCTTCTCAGCTTCTTGCATCCTCTCACCATCACAAAACACTGCCATCAAAATGCTATAACTATACTCATTCGCAGCACAACCAAATCTTCCCATTTCACTCCACATCTCCTCCACCATCTCCATATCACCATCCCTATAAAATCCAACCATCAAAGAATTAAAACTATTCACATTAGGCCTAACTCTAACCGCCCGTTTCACCTCACTTTCACCCTCATAATTCTCCAAGGAAAAAACCTCCCTGAAAACCCCATAACCAGCATACGACCCTTTACACTGCGAAACCGAAGAAATCAGCGCGTTACAAGTACTAACTTGTGGGCTAATCCCTCGAGACCTGAGCATCCTCACAATCCGAATAGATCCATCAATCTTTTTCATATCTAAACAAGACTTAATCAACAAATCAAACACAAAGGGAGCGGAGTCACAGTCCCTATACGTTCTGACTAACACCTCAAACAACTTCACAGGTGGATCACCGTGGCCAAACAACACAGATTGCACTAGCGCATATCGGATCACGTGCTGGGCACGCGACTTAAGGCGTGCGCGAGAAAGAAGGTGAATAATGGTTGAGTAAGAGCGAAGATCGTGGTCACAAAGAGAGTTGCGAAGAGTGAAGTTGAAGAAATTGAGAGCAAGGTGAGGGTTGGATTTCAGGTGGAGCGCAATTTGAGAAAAAGTGAAAGGCGTGAGCTTGTTTGTGGTGGTGGAGGTGAGGAGGTTGCGGAGGTGGCTCCAACGGGACTTGGAACGGTGGTGGGTGAGCAGAGTAACGACGTCGGCAACTAGAGGGTTTTGGTCGGACAGCGGAGATGCGGTGGAGAGAGAGGAAGAGAGTAAGACGGAAAGAGGGCGGGGCTTGGAGGGGTTGGAGGGGGAGATAAAGAAGTGCTTGAAAATTGTACACACCATCGGAGAACGGAAACGAGAGTAAAGACACGCGTAAACTCATAGGTTAGGTAAAGAGTTCAAACTGTTTTCGGCTTAGGGCATGTTTGGTTGAGCTTTTATCAGTTGAGTTTTTATCAGTAGAGTATTTGTCAGTAGAGCTTTTCTGAAAAGAGCTTTTTTTAAAAGCCAATTGACTGTTTGACTGTCAATTAAAAAAACAGTTTTTTAAAAAGAGCTTCATTCAGTAGACTGTTTGGCAACATAAAAATAAAAAGCACTTTTATTAATTTTAACTATAT
>JANZLF010000222.1:38963388-38984422 GCA_026546835.1 Erythroxylum foetidum
TTAATTTGATGTGATTCTTTATGTTAAAAAACTTAATATTATGATATTTTTAAATATAAACTAATATAATAAAATTAAATAAAGATTAAAAAATTTAATTAACCATTTTATTATATTCTTCCAAACTTCATAATATAATTGTACCATAACTTTGAAAACACAGCAAAAGTAAAAAGTATTAGACAAATAGCCAACTTCAAAAATTCTCCTTATGGCATTTTTAAAAATCAGCTTATTGAGATTAAATAAGCTAATAAATAAATTATTCACTAAATATATCAATAAGTTTTTAAAAAATAAAAAGTTAACTTTTAATCGATAATTTTTATATATATATAAACAGTTGTGCGTCAGACACCTCCGTAGTTTTGAACTTTGTGATGCAAGCGTAGTAGACATTAGTCTTGTAATTTGCAAACATATAATTGCGCAACCCGAGAGGAAAGAAGGTTCTCTCAAGAAGACCAAACTAATTTTATGATCAAGTGGGCAGGGCTTCAGATTTGTGAAAAACAAACTAATCTCTACGGTCAAGAAAGCAAGACTCTCGAGGAAAGAAAGAGGCAAAATAAATTAGCATATTTGAATCAGTCAATGCCAATGATAAGAGAAAAAAGGAATCTTTTCTTGGTGGGTTTTATTTTAAGATGCATCCACAATTTCTGGGGCGTACAGTACAATATTTAACGAATACTTCACTGCTTTTTCTTCATCTACACTGACAAGCCCACAGCTCTCTAGATGTGAAAGTCATGCCTGAGACAAAAATAGCCGATAATATAAACAATAAATACAATATATATCTTGGTAGAAATTCGCTAAGACGTAAGATTTAGACAGACAACAAAATACGTAGATTTGTTCTAATCGACTCTTTTTGATAGAACTATATGAAATAAGAAAGAAAAGTTTTGAAGTACTCTTTAAAGAGGATAAAAATAAAAAATATATACAAACAATGACATTAAAAAAACAATAAAATAAGAATAACAATAACAATAAATCTACAATCTAAAATAAAAAGATAAAGATATTGATAATTTTAATAATTAAAAATAAAAATAAAAGAGAATACTAATAAATAATAATATATTAATAAAATAAGTACATAATAAATAATAAAATAAAGAATACAAATAGAAGATAAATATGTAAATAAATAAACAAAAAAAGAGGACAAATAAAATAAATATAACAAACAAACAATTAAAAAGATACCACATAAATCCAGCTAGGTCCAATTATCAAATAATATCTAAAATTAAATAAAAAGATATAAGATATATATCTTAACAATTTCTCCTTTTTGGCATTATTTGTCACATATTTGAAACTTCCCCTAAAGGAGATAATTGGACATATGACATCGAATGCACATACCACAACAAAACTCCCACTTAATCAGTTAACAAGACTCACACATAATCAATTATCTAAAGATACAAATATCCAAAATTAACTAAACCTAACTAACAAATCAAAAACAGATGTTCCAATATAGTGTTCTCCCCCTTAAGACAAAGGATGCCAAAAAGCAAGCCTGATAGTCACAGAGATATCTTGAAATCTCCTCCTGAATTGAACAATTACAAAAAAGAATCATATATCTCCCCCTTGGGACAAAACAATGCCAAAATGAAGAATGTCTTCAATGCGATCAATCTTAGCGACATAAAAATTAGTAGTTGGTGCAGCGGAAGAATCATAAACACACTAAGATGGCAATTTACCACCAGCCAGAACATTATCCAATATATCACTTCCTACATCAAAGCCATCTGCATAGGACTTATTAAATTCATAAGCTCAAAAATGCATTCAACGAATCATAATCAAACTTAATCAATCTCCTCCTCACATAAACCATATGAATGCAACTTGCACAAATTTATACAGCCCACGATATAAAGAAATTAAGATAAAATTTGAAAAACTTGGATCATAGAAAACTCGAATCTTCCTATAGGTCTCCAACCAAGTATCAACATTTTCTCGATATAACTTCATAAATCAAAATCCAAAAGCAAAACTTTCAAATTATTAAGCAGAACCTCATTTTCACATCAAATACATTATTCAAAAAGTAAGTAAAATCCAGACACACACCAATCAACTGAACCTTAGAAAACCAATAAATAAAAACTCAAAATGTCTAGATATTAACTCCTTCAAACCTTTTTTTTTTGTTAAGAAACAACATCAAACTATACTTTAAAAATGTAAAGCACACAATCCATATGCCTCTCAAAAAAATTCAAACATGGCCTTATTCCTCTTCACATCATCTCTGTCATTAGATGTCTGGTTGATTTCTTTTCTAGTAACAACTAACTGCGGATCTGGACAGTTTATGGTATTAACTCCCATGCGTATCTGTTATGATGTGTGAGGTTGATTTTTTCTAACCTAAGCATGTTTCGGTACCATGAGTAGTTGTTGTTAGAAATTTAATGGTGAGGGTATAGATTTTCAATTTTGAGCCCTTTCAAATATCATTTATAATAACTTGTAGCATTTTGGTCTTATGTTCTCAATAACTCTACAAAAGTGACATATAGGTATAAATCTTTGATTCTTCCTTGAGGTTTCTCCTTGGACAGATTTGATTGCACCATTTTTCTCATCACTAGACTTAGAACATTCACCTTTATAGACAATGCTTTGAAGGTCCCTTTAATCTTACCAATTGCCATAAACTTTTCTAACTTTTTGGTACCTCCATTTAACATTCTTATTTCCTTTTTTGTACTAACCAACTTCAAATTTGTTTCATCAAGCTTATTTATTGTAGATAACAATTTCTTTTATAAAATCTTGAATGATGTTCTTCATTGAGGAGTTTTCTTTCTTTAACTTTTCATTCTTCTTGCATGTTTGCACTCATTTTGCTTACTTTAATTCATAGGCTTTATAGATATCTTCCTTTTTGTTATTTAAACCATTGTCATCACTATCATAATCTGAGGTTAGACTTTGAGTTTGTTCATTTGTGTTTTTTTCAAAATTTTCTAATGTATTAACGTTTTCATCATTAGTTTCTTTCTTCTTAGTTGCCATTAAGCAAGCAACTAGACTTTTGCTATATAAAACAACCAACGCAACACTACTCACAAATTCTTCTTCACTACCATACTCACTTTTAGATTAATTCTTACTCCAAGTACTTATATAGGACTTCCCTTTTCTCTTCTTCAAAGTGTTAGTGCATTTTGCTTGTACATGTCCGAAGCTTTGACATTCATGACATTGAAGTTTCTTCACTTTCTTTCACCTTTTTGAGTTTTATCTTGTTGTTTGTTATTAATATTTATGAGCTTCCACCGTTTTATCTCAAATCAAATCTATCCTTCTTTATTTTCTTTAACCACTTGCTGAAATTTCTTATCAATAAGTCTAAATCCCATTCTCATCCAATTCATCTTTGAAGTCAATCATAACTTTAACAATCTTGACTTGTAATGTCAATCCTTTGTTGCTCTCCTGTTTACCTCTTAACAAATTCATCTCAAAATTGGTAAGAATTTCAATTACCTTATCCAATGATAATTTATTGATATTATGAGCTTTCTCAATTGCTACAATTTTCGGTGTGAACCTTAGAGGCAACGATCTCAATGTTTTCTTAACCAATTTCAGGTTAAAATACTTCTTCTCAAGTTGATGTGCTTGGTTTACTATGTCACATAGTCTCTCATAGAAGTCTCCAATGGTTTCACACTCATCCATCTTCATCTCTTCAAATTTCATAGCTAACATTTGAAGTTTTGAGGCTATCACAGATTTCGATCCCTCATGTATAGTTTATAAAGTATTCTAATCTATAGTTTGTAAAGTATCCTATGCTTCTTTTGCTGATTCACATAATGATATCATAACAGAGCAACCCTCATCAACCGCATTGAAGATGGCATGCAAGGCTTGAGAATTTCCAAGCACTCTCTCTTCATCATCCCTCATCCACTCAGATGCCTTTTTAAGGACTGCTTCTCCCTTTTCATTAATCATCACTGGATGTGTTCAACCATTTAAAACTTAGTTCCATGCTTTTGCTCCTTGTGCCTGAATAAATACTCTCATCCGTGTTTTCCATGTAAGATAATTTAAACCATCTAACAATGATGTCCTGATGATTGATGCCCTTTCTCTTATAGCCATAATTGTGAAATATGGATTTGCACCAACTTGATGTACTATGTTGTAAATCAGTGACCCTCTCTAATACTAATTGTAAATTCGAAAGGATGTAGTAGTTTCGAAAAAATTCTAGTTCAATAGTAGTTGTTTCTAACACAAGTGAAAACATACAAATTAAATGTCAAATAACAAAGCAATATTAGAAATTTGTTAACACAGTTTGACATATCTTGCCTACGTCTGTAGGGCACTCACAGTTTAATTACTTTCACTTGTGATATAATAATAGTTTTACTCAAGGAATTACAGAATCGACCCCAACTCTTGATGCTATCCCTCGTCCTCACTACTTGTGAAAGTAATTCACGTTGAATAGTATGATTGTCTCGTACTAACCTCAATGGATTTTCTCAATAATATTTGATAATAAAGGATAAAATAAAATAACCTAAGTGATTGAAATAACAATAACCATAAACAAAGACACTTGAGAAAGAAAGCAACTCTCCTAAGAATGTAGCTTCTTTAACAAAAGAATGGAAAGTTTTCCACCAAAAATTTGATGTGAACTCTCAATAGTGTTACTGAAATATCCTACACACAACAGTCACAAAACGACTCAAACAACAAATGTTTCATCACCGAAATGATACACGAAGAGCTGTAAAAACACCAAGGCTGATGGAAGTTTTTCATATGAAAACCAATATCATCAACAATCCAAAAATCTCTCGCAACAGATAGAAAACTTAGCTCTTCCAATCTGGAAAATTCACCATCAAAATAAATGTCTCTTCACCGAAATGTTGTAGAAATTTGAACTATAAAATCCACACTAGCTGCTGAAATTTTACGCACACCACTACCACAATCGATAGTCACCAAAAGTCACATTATCAATAACTAATTCGTCCAACAACACTTATGCACATACCACAAAAACCAACTGCTAAAATTGCCCTTAATTTTTGTTCAACACTAGAAAAGAGTGCAACTAGCCATCAACAATTATTCAGCTCACTAAATTCATGCCAAAAAAATAAATGCAGCAACAATGATCCCATACACACTCATCAATGGTCCAACCAACTTATCCAAGCACCAATAAAACAACTTAGCTGCCTGGACTTAAATCAACAATAAAGACAACCCTTAATTGTCATTTAAAGTTTGAAGAAAAATGCAGTTGCAAGATCCACACAATCATCGATTACCTAGCCCACACAAGTCACGTAATACTTGACAGAAAATCAACAACACACATAATAATATCTTTTTAGAATTAACTGTTGAATGTTATCAAAGATAATCCTAAAAACCAGTTGCCAAGTCACTCTTTAATTTTCGTTTTTTTACACCCAAAAACGGCAACCATTCAACCCACACTTCATGTGAAACATAGCTAATGACAGTTGACAATTTTCAAACCAAATCTCATCTTTCCTTAGATAGCCATTATCCCAAAATAGGCTATACATTAAATCCTATCTTGATTTAGAATTCTAAACCTTATCAAACTTATATTGAAAGAGTCTCACATAAATCCAAGTAGGTCCAATTATCAAATAATGTACAAAATTAAATAAAAAGATATAACATATATATCTTAATAACTTCAGCTAGCAAAAGCCCTTCCTAATGAATGAGAACCTCATGTTAGCCACCTTTGAGTCTAAAATCCAACAAGCTTGTGGAGTCGGAATAGAAACACTGTTGTGGAGTAGAGGCAAAGTTGGAGTACAAGTTTCGATATCATAAAATCTTTTCAAGAAAGAGACATGACAAACATGATGAATTTCTGTTAGTAGCTAACTACAACTTATAAGTCACAACAACAATTCGTTCCAAAATAAGGTAAGGGCCATAAAATCGAGGAGATAACTTTTGATTGTGCTTATATCTGACTGAAATTTGTCAGTAAGGCTGAAGTTTTAAAAGAACTATTTCTCTAATAAAGAATGATACATTTATACCATGAGAGTCATAAAGGACCTTTATCATATTTTGTGCATTAAGAATTCGTTCTCGTAATTCCTTTAAAACTACATCCATAGTGCACAATTTATTATCCATAACCTTTACACGAGATAACGTCCTAAGGAAGTAGGATATAAAACATGGTTTTGATTAATTATACACTATTTTAAAAGGAGTAGGTATAGCAATATTCAGCCCACACAAGCCAATCTACCCAATGTTTAAGTCGATCGCCTTAAAAACAACAAAAATACATCTCAACAATATGATTGACTATTTTTGTTTGGTCATTTGATTGAGGATAATAAGAAGAACTAAAGGATAACTTGGTTTTAACAAGACAAAACAACTCCTTCCATGCAACTTAACTATATTATTAAAGAACAAGCTTATTATAGTAATAGCAGTATATGGATGGAAAAGTGGCAAGAAATGAACATAACTGAAAAAGCGATCGGCTACCACTAACAGAATTGTTTTGCCACGTGAAAGGGGTAATCCATCGACAAAGTCTAAAGAAATACCATATCAAACTTGGAATGAGACTGGTAAAGGATGCAATAAGCTTGCTAGTTTGAGGTGTTCAACTTTACTTTTTTAACATATAGAACAAGTGCGAACGTAATCACGAATTTATTCCTTTATACCCTTCCATAGAAATCATAAGTCAAGAATTTCAAGGTCTTTTGGTAACCTTCGTATGATTGGTGTTGTACAACAAAGACAAGAGCAACTTGTAAGGGTGAATTGGAAGAAAATTAGATCCTATTTTTGTAAAAAGTCAATCCATCCCTATATGACCAAACATCTGTTAATTCTCCTTACACTATTTGGTCATGAAGTTGTTGTAAAGCAATTGTAGAATTTATTTAAGCTCGAATTTCATCAAAATATTTCAACTGAGGAGCAGAAATTACGGAAGAACAATAATATCATCAAACTTATGAGACAAAGCATCAACAACGATATTTTCTCTACTTGCCCGATACTTAAATGTGAAATCAAGCTCCATCAATTTACTCAGTTAATGTTATTGAGGAGAGGTAGTAATTCCTTGCTTCAATAAAAATTTCAAGCTATAATGATCTGTACGAATGATAAAACTTATTCCCATAAAGCAAGGTTGCCAGTGTTGAACATTTTTGGCTAACCCAATTGGTTCTTTCTTATAAACAAGGAGCTTAACATGTCTCATAGGTAAAGAGATAGAAAAGTAAGCAATTGTTTAGCCTTTTTATTGTAGAACCACTTCTAATCCTAAATGTAAAACATCCCATTCAACAAAAATTGGTTGAGAAAATACTAGTAAAGCTAACATTAGTGTAGTGGACATAGCCTGTTTAAGTTTCACAAAGGCATTCTTTGCATCCTTCGTCTAAATGAAGCCATTTTTTGAAGCATCGCAATTAGTGGTGCTACAGTCAAACCATAATTCTTCACAAACTTTCAATAGTGACTAGAAAGTATTAAAAACCCTTAATTCTTTGACAGAAGTAGGCTACTCAGTTATGACGTCAATCTTACTGCTATCTGCTGACAAAATAACATGCCCCAAATAAGCAACCATTGATTGAGAAAAACTACAATTATATTTCTTTAAAAAGAGTTATATTGTTGAAGTACAGAGAAAAGAACCCTTAAATGTAAGCTTGTACTCAGCTCAAGATCTGTTGTAGATGAGTATATCATCAAAGAAAACAAGAACAAACTTCCTTAGATACTATTGGAAGACATAATTCATTAAAGTTTGGAATGTGGAAGGGGCATTTATTAACCCGAAGGGCATAATTAGAAACTAAAAAATGCCCATGGTGAGTGTGAAAAGTTGTTTTCTCCACATTAGTAGGGAACATTCGAAATTGAATCTAAATTTATAAAGAATTTGGCCCCATAAAGTTCTTCGAGCAACTCTTTAATAATTGGAATGAGAAATTTACCCATAACTGTTTTGACATTTAAAGCATGCTAATCCACACAAAAATGCCATGTACCATCAGTTTTCTTAACTAATAACATAACAGAAGAGAAAGGAGATTGACTGGGTTGAAGCACTCCTCTGTCTAACATCTTTTGACACTGCTTTTCAATATCATCTTTTTGAAGGTGAAGATATATGTATAGATGAACAACTACTATTAAAGACCCTGATTCTAACAAGATGTAATGATCATAGGTACGGAATGGCAGTAACTCTTTGGGTTCTTTAAAGATGTCATAAAATTTTGTTAAAAATCTTTGTACATCAGAATCCTCGTTAATAGATAAGACATTAGTTGACAAAATTTTTGAGGCCTAGTCTCCTTCATGTCTTGTAGCTTAATAAGCTGCCTACTTTTACTAAAACTCATCTTCAACAAATTAAAATCCCATATGAAAAATCCCTAAGTTTTTAATCAATTAACCACTAGAATTGCATTCAGTCCAATAAACGATAATAGAAGCAAATTGACATAATAAAAATGGACCCATGAGGAGAGGAACATCATAACAATTTCCTTCACAAAGAACACGCTCCCTATTGGCCACCACCACCCGCATCTTTTCTTTGTTTTCTATCTTCAAGTTCAATTTTCTAGCCAAAGCTGCATCCAAAAAACTATGAGAAATTCCTGAATCAATCAACATATGCAATGGGTACCCATCTAAATATTTGTTAATTTGCATGGTTTGTGAAGATTGTGTTCCAGTGATTACATGAATTGAGATTTGAGTTATTATACTAACACTACTTGCATAGGCACACACTACATTTTAAACATCTTTCACCGTAATCTTTAAGGATGAAATCATATCATTAATCG
Organism: Erythroxylum foetidum; assembly: GCA_026546835.1. Taxonomy (NCBI): domain Eukaryota; kingdom Viridiplantae; phylum Streptophyta; class Magnoliopsida; order Malpighiales; family Erythroxylaceae; genus Erythroxylum; species Erythroxylum foetidum. The sequence continues at coordinate 38,972,301 of JANZLF010000222.1, forward strand.
TCTTTACTCCCACAACATGATGTATGAGTTCCTTGACAACTAAAATATTTACCTAATTTTGTTGCCTCAAACATCTTGAATACCAAAGTTTAAACCCCATTAATTTCTTTTGCCTTAGCTGTCATCCCCTTTGTCTCTTAGATGCACTCTATATTAATCTTATATTTATCTAAAATCTTCATTAATTCTAATGTCTTTCCTAGTTTCAATGTTTTAGGAACTTAGCCTTAATTTATCAACATCTACCTTTCTTTTAGACTCAAAACTCATCAAAATACTACATCAGAAGTCGAAGTCACCACTCATATCCTAATACCCAACCCAAGCTACATAAGACAAGCGTAACAAGTCCCTAAAAAATGATAAGATTACTTGAGGAAAGGATACTTGAATTGAAGCTCAACCAAACCAAATAAAGGAAATAAATAATAAAAATCAAAAGGAATAGCTAAAGCAGTCACAAAAAATTATATCCAGTGCAAATAAATATTTAAATAAATATATAGTTCAACAAAGTTAGCTAATTTAGTAAAGTAGTCATAACAATAAGCAAAAACACCACCAAAAAATAATAACAATAAGCATTAAAAAGGTAAATTTAAAAATTGAGAATAAGCATAAAATAATAGCAATAATAATAATAATCTTACTTAAAATTCAGTTTACCTCTCTATTATATGAGTCAAACACCACCATTGTAGATAAATATTTGTACAAATATCTATATATATATCTATGAATAAAATTTAACTCTACCATTCAAGTTTGTTCTTAGAATGGTGAATACTAGAATAAGCACATATATATGTAGATAGACACTTATCTCTAGACATATACAAACTTTTAACAAAGGAAGATTTTAAACTTAGGTTAATTCCAATTTATTGCTTCCAATAAATTAAAAAGGAAAAGGGCTTGTTTTATACAAAAGAAAAGTATATGTGCATCCACTAACGTGACAATCCACACTCGAACATAAACTATTTTTCTCAACCTAATGAGTAACAAATGGTAAATTGGCTAAGAGACACTCTTAATAGGTCACGAAGGCAAGACATTCCTCAGAAACAAAAGTTTTTCTTAAAATTTAAGCTGAAAAATTGTCACAAGACACAATGGCTAGCCAACAACTAACAATTTGAGAGAGAGAGAGAGAGATTAAACAACTAGATGATATCATGTTACAGGTACTTGTTTTGTGATTAAAATTGGGAAATTAGGGATTGAAACAATGAAAGGAAATAGAAGAATACAGAGGAAGAAGAGAGTAGAGCTTTTTAGTAAGAGAAAGTTTAGTTACAGCTATTCGTTACTTTTTCCCCTATTTTCAATGGCTATAATAAGGAATACAACAACCATTGGAAATCAACCAATTACATCAAGACAATTGTCCCCGCTTGCATGACTACGCTTCATTTTTTGTTGTCTTTTAAAAAGGACCATTATACTAATATCTATACAACTAGTCTATTATGGTGATTCGCTAATCTTTGATCAAGAACAATAACTAGAATATGAAACATAGAATACAATGAGGGAGGTAATACGAGGTATACATTTTCATAATCAAATACCTTACGTTTCAACTGTGACACGTGAAAGGTACAACAAATCCTACTGTCAATTGGTAAATTGAGTGTGTATACTATTGAACCTACCCTCCAAATGATTTTGATTAGACCATAGAAAAAAGCTAATAACCTCTGTGACTGACATTTTTTAACACTCTGTTGATAATAAGGTTGTGGATTTAAATAAACATAATCTCCCATAGTGAAAATTCGTTCTCTGTGACAACGATTAGCGATTTGTTACTATTAAGATATATTTTACATATCTTATTATTTAGTTTTGGCATTATTCAATAATTGGAATTTCAAGATATGTTGACTTGCTTTAAATTATAATCAAGATGTGATAGAATATATTGGATTTGATTGATTGATTATAGCTAGGCTTGGAGGCTGAAATTAAAAAGCTATCTTTAAAATTTTTTGATAAGAGATTGTATGAAGATAGAACTCTATCATAAAAAGGCTCCTTTGTGAATCACATGAATGAAGATAGAACTATATCTTGTGAAGACTCCTTTACGGATCAGGTAAATATTGTGTTAAAGGATATTCTGCCATGACCCCTTCTTTTTATCTATCATGGTTTTGTGTAGTTGATGGCTGTGTGTGTTCTATTATTTGTGGTTGATCAATTTAGCCTATGAGCTCTTTGTATGTGATTGTCAATTGGATGGGTGTGCTACTGTGCTAATTTCATATTGATGATTAATCCATCTCATTGCTACGTGTTATAGGGCTCCTGCGTGATTTCAATGAAACTTTGTTTTTCTTTGGTCAATCATGTTTGATGTGTTCCTAATGCAACTGTGATTTTATTTTAAGATTTGTGTGAATCAACTATCCAATCTGCAACATTGTTCAAGGGTGGCTCTTGGAACTTAACAGCTAATTAATTTTTTTGATCTGACTAGGAAAGTAATCTTGGTGAATAACTTTCAGATCTGTCTTGGAAGGAACAAATCCATCAGGAAGTTGTTTCTTTCTATCTCAAGTACATTTGTTTTTGTTCCTTGTTTATTTTAATCACTTGAGTTGGTTGTTTATTGTCTTTCATTAAAAAGTTGTTGATAAAATCCTCTATTGAGGTTAACATAAGTCAGTCATATTATCTAGAGTGAAATACTTTCACAGGTTGAGAGGATGAGGGATAGTGACAAGGGTTGAGTCGTGCGGCTCAATAAAGCCTTATATAAATCTATTATTGATAGTGAAAGTATTAAGTTGGGTAAGGGTCTCACAGGTGTAGGGCTCGTTTTGGATTATGCTAGAAACGATTGCAATCAAATTAGAGATTTTGTAAAACTACTACACCCCTTTTGCAGTTTTCAATTACATTATATTCTGTGCACAATACAAATGAAATCGTAGAATACCCACCATTGCTTCCTTATCTATTAGAACTTGATCAAAAACTAAAACAGAAGAATCACCAATGAGATACGTAGTGTAAACAAGAGGAAGAAATCCATATACCTCTAGGAAAGAAGTGATATGTATTGACGAATGAAATGTGGTATTATACCACCACTATGCTAATGATAACCATTTATTCCAATTTGTTGGATTTTCGAATGTCATGCATCATAGATAAGTCTCCATCATATGATTGAGAACTTATGTTTGCCCATCGAGTTGAAGGTGATAGCCGTAAAAACTTACAACTTAACTCCTTGTAAATGAAACCATTCCCTCAAAAATTACTTGTAAAAATAAGAACTTGGTCACTAATAATCGTATGTGGCATACTGTGTAACTTGAAAATGTTATCCATAAAAATTATAGTAATTTTTCTGTCATATAAGGATGTGGTAAAGGCATGAAATGAGCATACTTGCTCATTCTATCCATGACAGGAAACATCACCAAATAGCCTCCAAACAAAGGTAATCCTACCACAGAATCCCAAATAATGTCATTCCACACCTGTTGGGGAACAGGAAAAGGCTACATTAAACTAGGAAAAGCTACAATTTCATACTTATTCTTTTGACAAACTTCACATTTTCTTACAAAATCCCTTTCATCTCTCTATAATCTTCACCAAAAAATGCACTCATCCTCTTATAAGTTCCATCCAATTGGAATGTCCTCCATAGGCAATAGAATGAGATAATTCAATTAACTTGAGTCATATAAGAATTGAATTTCCCACCACCAAGTGTCTTTTCCACCATAGAATACCATCTGTCCATGAATAAATTGTCCCTTTATAGTCAACTTGTTGTATTTATGGGATTAACTTTTGAATGGATGAGTCATGTTGCCAACTATCCTTGATTTCTAAAAGTAATTCAGTGTGTACATGCGAAATGGGCATTATAAAAAGCTTTGAACTATTCACTCTTGATAAAGAATCTAACACATAATTATCCACTCCTTTTTTATACTGAATGTAGGAATCAAATCCCAACAGCTTGGGTAACCAATTCTGTTGAAAAGGAGTAATGATTCTCTGATCCATCTAATACTTTAAGATATGATGATCCATCTGAATTAAAAAATGTCTTCTAGTAAGGTAGTGCGACCACTATTTTACAACCATAACAATAAATAAAAACTCCTTTTCATAAACTGAAACGTGTTTTTATTTATTAGAGAGTGTTTTGCTAACAAAAGTATAAGATGGTTATCCTATATAAGTACTACTCCAATTCCTTTACCACTAGCATCCACCTCAACTACAAACTCCTTCAGGAAGTTCCGGAGTGCCAATAATTGAGTTATTATCAATGTATGCTTCATAACTATGAATGTGATTGTTGCCTCTTCATTCCACACAAACGAATCCTTCTTCAACAAGTTTGTGAGAGGTTTACTCATTTGTCCATAACCCCTAATAAACCTTCTATAATATCCACACAACCTTAGTAATCCTCAACGTTGCCAAAGTTTCTGCGGTTGGGGCCAATTAAACACCATACGCACCTTTTATGGATCAGTCGATACTCCCTTTACCACTAATTGTACGCCCCAGATATTCCACTTGATCAACCCTAAAGGAACACTTAGATAGATTCATAAACAACTATTGTTCTTTTAAAATCTCTAATATCACCTATAAATGTTTCAAATGCAACCCAAAGAACACTAACACAAACCTTCTTAGGTATGATTTGAAATCTGGTTTATTAGACTTTGAAAAGTGGCTGGTATGTTTGTCAATCTAAAAGGAATTACAAGAAATTTGTAATGCCTTCATAAGTTCTAAAGACTATCTTGTAAATGTCTTCTTCATGCACTCTAATCTGATGGTATCCTGTTCGAAGATCCAACTTTGAAAAGCACCATACACTATGTAATTCATCAAACAACTCTTCTACTAAGGGAATGGGAAATTTGTCCTTTATTGTGCCTTGATTAAGAGAACTATAATCAACTACAAACTTTTTAGGACCCATCTTTCTTTTTTTTTAATCAAGATTATAGGATTTGAGAAGGGACTAACACTCTGTCTAATGATCCCTTGTTGTAGCATGTCTTCCACCAAATCCTCGACAACACTTTTCTAAATATACCTATAAGATTGAAGATTCACAACCTCAGTACCCTCCTTCAAGGTTATTCTATGATCGGGAAATCGAGATGTAGGTAACCCTGTTGGTTCTTCAAAAACAATTTCAATAATTTTTAAAATTGCTCCTTAAATGCTGCAAGCAGTTCCACATATGATTCTTCTTATATTGAAGTTCTTAATTCCAACTACTGATCCTTTTTTTTTCTTTAGTTTCATCCTTTTAAGACACCACCATAAAGCAATATAAAACATCTTTGTTACCCTACATTTGAGCTATTTTTTTCTCTGGTACCTGCACCAAGTTTCTATACCCTACACTTGTTAACTCTGACTCCTTACCAAACCAACAAAATTTCATAGTTCCCTTTTGATAGTTGAATGCATTCTCATCCAAAATTGATAACCATTACACTCCTAACACTAGATCAGCTCCACCAATGTCTATCACTAATGCATCCACATAGAATTCCTTACATCCTATTTGCCACCTTAAATTTTGATATATATGTTTACAGCTTATATTCATTCCACCTCTTACCATAATTGATAACTCTTTTACCTCTTCTAATCCACAAAGTCGTACATACTCCCCCTATCCACCAATATATGAATTACTATTCCATCTTACATACCTTGCTCTTTGATTTGTTGGTATTTCGCCATAGACACTCCCATCATAGCTTGCAAGGATATGTTTGGTGATTCTTCTTAATCAACTACATTACCTTCTTCATTCTCCATCTCATCCTTAGCTACATACATATGAAACATTTTCTTTTTGTACATATGTTCAGGAACATACTTCTTTTCACACAAAAAACACGATTCGTTAACTTGATGCATGTCCAATTCATTGCTAGAAGTTGTTTTGCCCCACTTTGCTTCTCTATCTCCCTTCCAATTAATTGCCTTGCATTAGTGTAGGTAACAACTTGAAAGGCTTCGATATAGTTAGTGCTCTTCTAGTGTAATATGACCCCTTTGGATGAAAATTTCCCACTAATCCACAATGTGTTGCCACCATCTCATGTTTTATCTTTAGTTTATAAGCTTGTTGAAGAGTTATAGGGTTCCATAGTTTAACTGGATATTTAATCTCCACTTTCAACCTTTTCAAAAATGCACTAACCAAATAAGGCTCTGGCATCACCAAGTTTTGCAATAACATGTTAAACTCAGCACAATAATCCTTCACTGTACCCTTCTATTTCAACTCCTTTAACTCGCCTATCGGATCTTAAAAGGTTGTCTCTCCAAATGTTTGCTCCAATGCTAAACAGTTCTCACCCTAACTAGGAGAATCCCTAGTCAATCGATTCCTCACATTTAACTCGTGCTAGGCTAGAGCTTCCCATGCCAAATACATTGTTGCCAACTCGACCTTCAACTTAATTGACATACAATCTAGAGTAAAAAAATTGCTCACATTTACACACTTAAGCTCCCAAATTTTCTCCTTTAAACACTAATATCTCAATCTTACTACACCTCGTAGGGATGGTGTGATATCCCCTGTAGTAATCGTCTCCATTCATAATTTCAAGGGCCCTTTGACCAACATTTTCTCTGAATCCATTTTCATCTTTATCTTTTTAAAATAATTGATTAATCCATTCCTTCAATTCCTGCATACTTCTTTCATGCCATATCTCTAACTCTTGCATCTGACTGGGCAGACCTTCCTTCACTAGTCTCCACTCTCGGCCTCACGATCCTTCTACCATATTGCAACGTTAGCTATAGCCGAATCACAACCATGATACCAATTTTTTTACATGTATTTTTTTGTGATTGATTGGGAAATTAGGGATTAAAACAATGAAAGAGCAAAGACGAATACAAAGGAGGAAGATCTAAGTAAAAGAGCGAAGAGCTTTTTAGTGAGAGAATGTTTAGTTACAGATATTCATCACTTTTTCCCATGTTTTCAACGACTATGATAATGAATACAATAACTGTTGGAAATTAGCCAATTACATCAAGATAATTGTCCCCCTACTGTAACACCCCACTCTCACAAGGCACATACATGACATCTTGAGTGATATTTGAGTACGAACCCCGTAAGGGTAGCATGCTAGAACAGTCAAACAATTAAAATTCGTTACACAAATTTTTTTAAACGTCAAACACATTACAGAAGACCACAATCGAATTGGGCGCATTTTATTGATAAACATTTTCATTCACAAGTGTTACATTGACCAATGTCATTTACAAGCATTTCCAATTTGGAAAGTTGTTACAAAGCAGATTTATTCAAATAACTGAGGTACAATAATTGCAGAATATACAATTTAATACAAAAATAAAGAAAATACAAATGTAGATGCGAACTAATCCTGACCTCTATCTCTTACTCGAATGCAGTAGCTTGACTACAATTTGTCTAACTGGTAGGGATGGCAATGGGTAGGGTTCGGCTAGGGTTTTACTCTACCCATATCCATATCCATTTTTTATGACTCAACCAATATCCATATCCATATCCATCGGTTTTTACGATTTACTACCCATATCCAAATCCATTGGGTTGTTCGGATTTTTGGATATCCATCGGGTTGTATAACACATAAAAATATAACTTCTAAATAGAAAATATAAAGAGTAGATTTTTGCGAACGCTCCAAATCAAAATAACTTTAATAATAATAAGTCAAGATTTTGATTTGTATGTATTAAAAAATCATAAAATTGGAATAATAAAAATCATAATATTTAGTACAAAGACAACATACATTTTTCACAATTTAGAACTGGAACAAAGATTGAAATAAGTAAAGCTTCAAATTGTCTTTGCGTAAACTCTACAACATTCAAAACTCCATCTCCATATCATTTGCATTATTATCATCCTATAAAAAAAATAAAATATGATGAAAAATGTGAATATTGAGGAGTAAAGTGGAGATTTTAAAATTGTTTCTTCGTATAAAATTTTAATATTTTATTATATTCAACCATAAATATTCAAGAAAAAATAGAAAAAATAGAGTTAATAAAAAAACGGGTAGGATATGGGTATCCATGGTTTAGGTTTTACTCTACCCATATTCATATCCATTTTTTATGACTCAACCCATATCCATATCCATCAGTTTTTACGATTTACTATCCATATCCAAATCTATTGGGTCGGGTAGTGCGGATATTAATCGGGTTGAAAATCCACTGCCATTCCTAGGATCACCTATTATTGTCCGCGACTCTATGACGACTTAAGACCACAGGACTCTCTACTTAATTAACTTACACTCGGACAATGAATTCATTACCGGACCTTCGAAGCAGGTCTTGAAGTCTGCCAACTCCATACTATAAAACTGAAACACGAATCAAATTTCACCCTCCATGCTAATCAAAGTTGTACCAATTGAGTGTGTAGTGATCAAGCCACCCCTTGGAAACATGCCAAAAACAGGCATCTTTCCTCGGTCCTGCAATGTAGTGATTCTAAACATGAGCAACCAGTTTGTGTTCTGTCAGATTGCTCCAAATCTTTCCTTCCATGTCATTGTTGCCTTCATTGTCCCTGTGCTCCTTAACTTGCGTCAACTCAAGTATCAAGGAAATGCTTCTGATTCTGCATTTGAAGAACATCCCATCACAGTTCTGTTCGCTACTGGTTGTCTGCTGGTTTATTGCTTGGGATATGCCATCGAATTGGCGAAATTCTCTGGTCATTCTCAAGTTTATGCTATTTTTGTTCATTGTTTTAAGTTCTTGTTCGGGTCTCTATCTATAGCTTCCCTTGCATCAATGATCTTTCCAAGCTCAATCCGAATATTCTTGTATGGAATCTGTATCATTGTTTCAGCTTCTCTTCAACACAATTGAGATGTTCATCAATTCGGTTTATGTCTCCATTAGGAGTAGATTTCTTTATACAATACTACATACTGTAAGGGATCGAGGAAGCATATTTCCTGTGTAACCACAACTAGGACTATACTGTAATTATTATTATTGTTTGTGTGGTTAATGTTATATGTAAGTATTTGCTTAAGTTTTAGACTAATGAAAACTCTCCATCTTGTGTTATGGGACTATAAGTAGATTTTCTTTTATTTGGAAAGCAAATCACCGGTACTTGTAATTGGATATAATGATAATTACTACAAGAAATGTATACTTATAACTAGATATAATGATAATTACACTATTGGAAGTGGGGATGATATTTGGGCCTATTTGAGGTCAATGGGCCAGGCACAGTTGATCAGACCTCGGGCCTAATTTTTTCAAAAAATCAAGTCTCGAGGTAGAGATGCCTAGGTTTGGACCGGTATAAGGCCCAAAAAAGTAAAAGATAAAAATAATTGTCTAAAAAACTCTCTCAATTGACCCAAAATTATAGACACATCATTTGACAAACACCTACATATTTCAACATGAAGTAATCATTGCAAAAGTATACGACAATTATAGCTTTTCAACCCTGACATTTTTCCCTCTTTAAGATTCACACAACGACCTACATTTGATGCATACTCATCAGGAAACTTGAATGATTGAAGAAATTGACAAAAAGATTGTTTATCCCTTTTTGACATGTTGTAACAAGCAGGGGAAATAATGTCTGACTCATCATCTCTTCTTTTCAAATGCAAGTCTTTTTTAATATTTATGTCTTCCAAGTCAAGTTTAGTCTTAATTGTGTCTTTTAATTTACCATCAATTCTCATTACAATTCTTAAAATATTCTCACAAATATTTTTCTCAATATGTATCACATCAAGATTATGCCTTAATAGTAATTCCTTCCAATATGTCAAATTGAAAAATATACTTGTTTTTTTTGTCCAATTGAGTTCAATATCATTTCTCTTTTACTTTCTATTATTTGGGTATTTCCTAGATGTAATGTCATCCAAATGTGGTAGACAATATCATCAACAGCCAACTGCAATAGAGCTTCAACCAATTCTACTTTACCATTAAACAATTTACTTCTTCGCCGTATATGATCATATTCCAAATAATAACGATGGCCCGTATAACAAGTGGATGCGTGTAAACCTTTTAGAATAGTTTGTTTCACTACTTAAGACCATTTCCTCGCGAGCAAAAGATGGAAATTTACACTATGCAATAAAGAACATATTGAAAATTAGATTAGAATCATCTGCCTTTATTGTTAACAAAGGAATCTTATGAAATTGTAGACAGTCGATGTTGAGAGATAAATGGTTCTTAATTAGTCACTTAGACCACCCAAGATAGGTAGTCTTGTGATCACTTTTTCCCACTCAAAACACATTGCTAACCATATGCTCACGTCTACGGTCAATGTGACTTGTTTGACAAAGTTATTATAAACTTAAGCCATAACAAAATGATTGGATACAAGTTTAAGTGTGACTTAAACCTAGAATTATAAAGATGAATAAAAATACTTTAGGAGCGGAATAACGTATTCATATTTTAACTCAAATTTTAAATATAATTTTAAAGAGTTTTAAATTTAAAATCGATTAAAATATTAAATCAGTTATTTTTTAATGAGATTAAGATTAATAATAAGATTGATTCATAAATTTAAATTTTAGAAGAGTTGTTTTTAAAACTAAAATTAATTATATTTTAATTAAATTAAAATTAATTAATTAGACTCTTTAAAATCAAGAAAAGTGTTTTCTTTAATAATTAAGGAAAGTGTTTCTTAATTAAATTTATTTATTCTAATTTGATTTAAATAAATTAAAAAGTTTATCTTATTTAGAGAATTGTTAATCTATCTATTTAGAGATAGTTTCTTTAATTAAGAAAAAAATTTTCTTGATTTATTAGAATATCCAATTTTCTTGATTAAATTTTAAAATGATTTTATTTTTAATTGACAAAATTGATATTTCTTTAATATTTTTCTAATTTATTAAGGAAAGATTTATAATTAATTTAATCACTAAATAAATGATAAAAATAAAATTTTTAATTAAAATTAAAAGTAACTTATATAATTTTGAAATTGGTTTATTTTAATATTAAAAAATGGTTTTCTAATTAAAAAGGTTATTTCTAATTAGATTAGAAATAACTTTCTAATTGAATTAAATTGTCTTATAAGATTTTGAAGAAAGAAATTTTTTAAGTTATAATAAGTAAGAATAAGAATTTATTGAAAATTCATTTCAATCAAATTTTGTTAAAGGAGTCAAGGCAAAAATAGAATCATAATTTATTGAAATTTTATAAATTTTAATTAAATTTTGTTAAAGGAGTTAAGATAGAAATATAATATATGTTTGATGTATTTTGATGCATATTTGATTGTATGTTTTATATGTATAATATTATTACATATAGTTATGTGTTTGATGTGACGAATAAAATTAAAATATTCTTTAAAATATTAAGTACATATTTTGAAAATCACTCCTGTCTTTCATTGTTATAAGTATAAATCAAAGTTCTATTCTTAGGATTTTTGAGCCAATTCAAAGATGCTTTAATCCGAGCAATATTTATTCTTATAATGGTGAATCTTACTTAACTAAATTTGTATGATTTGGATGAGCAAACTAAAATCACATGAATTTAAAAGAGTGTTAGGCATAATATATAAGATATATTTTAACAAGAGTTGTTACCTAACGATTCTGGGAATCATATGAGCTATAATCGATAAAGTTGTTATCTACCTAATATAAGTTTAATTGGTTTGTTAAGTCAACTTAAGATCAATTAAATTTAAATGAAATCCTAGCCCACTAGAGATATTAGAATAATCTATTCGAAAAATAATGAGGGCTATTATTTTGAACAAAGTAGTGGGAGTAATTAGATAAATGATTAAATTCCTAATCTTATTTAGTTCTCATAGCATATAACTAATTACTTGATTTTCTTATATTTATATTTTGTTAATATTAGTTGCTACTAAGAGTTAGGGATCAGAATTTCTTAGACATAGGATAGGTTTGAGAAGAGTTCTTAAAGTTAGAAAGAAATTTTATATGTCTATTAGACAATCTTGGTAATAATCCCTATTGAAGGTTTGGTAACAAAAGTTTAGAGATATGTCAATATCATAT
>JANZLF010000222.1:39037154-39049307 GCA_026546835.1 Erythroxylum foetidum
TATTAATTAATAAAACATAATGCAATAATGCATATTAAGTAAAATTAACAATTTTAATAAAAGTTTAGAAATATATGTTTGAACTCTTTATTATATAAAAATATATATAATTAAATCACAAAATTTAAGTATTAAATTTTTGTTGATTTTTTATTTCAGTAATTAAATCTTTGTTGATTTTTTATTTTAGTAAATTAATCATTTACATGATTATATTATATCCAATTCTATTTACAAATACATAGTTTGCAACATAATTAAGGAAATTATTTGATCACCTTTTTCACTTTTTAATTGTTGATAACTGTTGAAATTGAAAATAAAAAGTGTTTGGAAATATTAGAAATGGAAATCGAATTATGATTTATGGATGTTTTGTGATTATTGGGATTGGAAATTGACATTATTTGGTAGGAATGAAATATAATAATTAATGTTTTGTGATTCTTGGAATTGGAAATAAAAAAGAAATTGTATGATTGTAATATTTTAAATGTTTTGTATTATTCTTAGTTTTATAATTGTATGATGATGATTGTCTTTGTTTATATTAATTGTGGTTATTGTTTATATGTAAAATATTTAAAAATTATTGTTATTTCAAATTAATTGTCATTATTATTTATTATTAAGATTTTTAAAAATATGGTTGATGTAAATAGTAAACTAGTAATGTATACAGTACAACTGTATAATATATCAATATGGACTATTTTGTAATTTTTAAAAAATTTAGGGACTATTTTATAAATTTAAAAAACATCCCAAAACGGTACCCGATACCAATTAATACCGGTACAGTTCCGTTCCAGAGCCTAATCCGGTACCGAGCTCGGTGCGGTATTCATAACATTGGAATAAACAATGAAAGTGTGAGATTTTGAAAAATTGCAAGTCTGACTTTTTGAGATGAATAGTAGCAGAGTTGACTTTTGAACTGAAACTTTCATGAATTTTTATTTTGAGAAATGATTGTATGTACCGTTATTAACTATATAAAAATTGTTAAAATTTGGGCTGACTCTTATACAAGTTTTTAAGAAATATTATCTAACGTATGGATAAACTATATGATCTTTCAAACATATGCATCATTAATTAAATCAAATCAATTGCTTGGATTTGATTGTAGTCCACCAGATAAAAGACTCTTGAAAGAGACTCGTTTCTTGCAGAATTCTTCAGCTAGTATTTTTAGTTAAATAAGGGTGAGCTTTGAAGCAATTGGTAAAATTGCTTCTTTGTGATTATAAAGTTACAGTTTCTAGTCACAGAAATAGTCTCTTTGTAAAAATATAAAGAGAAACAAAAAACAAGTTAGTATTTTTAGTTAAATAAGGGTGAGCCTTGGAGCAATCGGTAAAGTTACTTCTATATGACTATAAGGTTACAGTTTTTAGTCACGAAAATAGCCTTTGTAAAAATATAAAGGAAAGATTGTGTACATGATGACCATTTGTAGACTTCCGTCAAGCGAAGATTGTTGACTTTTTAGTTTTTAATTTTTTCTGAAAACTATCACTAGATTTTCAAATAAACATTATCTCATATTTATTGATAATGTCAATATGTTAACTGTTAACAATGAAAGATCACATCTCTAACTCATCAGATGTGTTCTTTCGTTATCATAAACCCCATTTATTCTACTTATCAAAAAAGTGAACATAAGAGTATTGAAATGAAACAGCACATTTTACAACAAAGTCTCACATGAGTGTTTTTATGAACTCGAGTCTTCCTGAGGAGCTTCTCCATATCACGTTGACCACTACTTATGCATGTTTGTTTTAATTAACTTTCATGCTTGTTATCTTGAAAATACATTATGGGCTCTCTTTTGATGAGAGGTGCGTGCGTTAGGTGGTGATGATTCTTTAATTTCTATTTCTGGATGTGGTTCTGAATTCTTCATGAGCATGATACATGAGGGGTTTGTGAAAAATGCTTAGCTTCCTGCTTCATTTAAGCTCAAAATAACATGAACCTGGAGAACTTTTGTATTCCTGTAAGGGTGGGAGTCTATCCCATGTCACACACTCCAAGCTCGAGGAGAACTTGCATAGTATAAGAAAATATAGACGAAGCTTGGAGACTTAATCATTAATAGTGAGTTCTAATGAACCTTGCTGGGGCAGAGGAGAGCCACCCCAATCCCTTACACGTGCCTCAGCTCTAAGAACCTGGAATTCAGGAGTTGTATGTGAATTTTCTGAAGAGCAATGAAGGGAAATGATTAGAAAATAAATAGTTTCTAAAACTTACTTCTTTCTGCCAATTTGCACGTTTAACGATAAAAACTAGAATGATTGTTTCAAGAAAACAACCAAGCAGCATTCCAGTCCATATGCCATTGACACCAAGATCAAACTTGTAACCAAGCAAGCCACCAAGAGGAAGTCCCAAAACATAGTAACAGATGGAGTTGACAAGGGCAACTGAGAACTGCCAGCCCGCACCTACCGCCACTCCTGTGGAGGTAAGCTGAATTATTAGCTAATTATGAAAATTTTAACTTCTTGTAGTTGATAATTTGTCTTGGGTTGGAGCATAGTTTCCAGTTACCAAGGAGCACAAGCTGGATACTGGTGATTAAGATTATTGCTGCCATAAAATATCCAAGCTTTGATGCCTCCTCTATTATCGCCTGTTTCCCAGTGAACAATTTTGGAAATTCTTGCTTTGTTGCCAGAAGCACAATTGTGAATATGGCTCCTAGAATTAGAGAAGTCAAAATAGTGATGATAGTTGAAAATTTTGCTGCTTTAGGATTTCCAGCGCCAAACTCATTTGATACCCTCACACTGCAGTAAACATGGACAAAACAACTTTTTAAGTCATCCTGCATTCTAATTTAATTATCAATTTTCTGTTGCTGAATAATTTAATAGTCCAGAATCGGTAAAAAACCTTATTGCTGCATTGAAACCCAAAGCAATCATCAAAGTCCATAGCTGTAAATTCATGCTGTCATTATGAAAAATGATAGTAAGAATCCGAGAATATATTAAAGATTTATGGTGGCCAATAAGAGCAATTAGCTTACCAAATGGAAATGGCGTCCACTGCAATTTCTGGATTCTTTAGCCATCCAACCATGAGAATGACTGCTGTATAGTACCAGAGCTCCAAGCTGTTATCAACGCAAGTAAAATTGTGAAACCCTGAATATGCCGGTATGCTATAGACATAACGCTCAAACACTAACCATAGCATTATTGCTGATGCAAGTGAAAGCTTTACGAAACCAGCTAAAGATTTCAAAGCTGCAAAGGAGAAACCAGTCCAGGCATCTGGGAAAAACCCAGAGACAACATACACCATTTGAGACAAAACCAATAGCCACCATGAGATGTTTTCTGCAATGGCAGCACCAAGTAGACCATAACCCAACTTTGTGACCAGCACCCAATTTGCCAGGACATGAAAACCAAGGGTTGCCATAGAAAGGACTGTCATAACCCACACTTTGGTCTGTGCCTGGAGAAACTTCTGTACAGGGAAGTTGACAGCATAAGCAAACAATTGAGGAATTACCCATCTGGAGAATTTTCCAGCAAGTTCTGATATTCTTTTGTCTTGATGAAGCAGCTGTAGCATAGGTGATGCAAATACATAAAAGGGTGTTAAAAACAAAGCTGTGACCCCAGTAATAATCCATGATCTCTGCATGTAGATTCCTAGGAGGTTCAGTTGTCCAGCACCAACAGCTTGACCGCATAATGTCTCGAGAGCACTTCCCATTCCTAGCTAATTAAAAGAAAATCACATATTCAGTGGTAGGTCAGCGCCTTGTCAAGAATGATAGCTCAAGCATTATAAGAATGAATGTATAGTAGCGAAGTCTGTGTGTATGAAAATGAACCAAAATTGGTAATATGCTATATTTGGCTGCATCCGATGTTGTGCAAATACCAATTTACATACTTTCGTAGCTGCTTACCATAATACCGTATACAAAGCCTTCAATTACATTCTGAACTATAGAGACAGCAGCAAGCTCTACATCTCCCAAACGTCCAACAAAGGCACACGTCACAAAGCCTATGGAGAATTGTGATACTGCAGTCAATATAGCAGGTGTTGCTATTTCCCACACCTTCTTCGATTCATCGACGATTCTTCTTCCCAATTTTTCTTTACCCATAAACTCAGTCACCTGCATTTCTATTCCAAAATGTTGTGCCAGGGTGGCAGTCCCTTTCGATTCCATCAAAGGACTTTTCTATTTCCTTCAATCCTATATGATGCTCAAGGCCCCTCTTCATCAATTATTTCACACCCTATGCCTTTCTTTCTCTGCACATCTAATGCATATATTAGTTAAATAGGAAGCTCAATCCACACCTACCATGTTCTCTACTTGCCAGAATTACTGCATTCAAGTTTCAACATTCAAGTAACACAAAAAACTGATGACTGGGATAACGTAGACAATTAGGAAGTAGGTGTTTTTATTGACTTGGATCCACTAATAAATAAAAACTTATGCAAGGGTTGTCAGAGAATCAAGAGTCAGTAGAAATTTTGACATTCGTTTTTCAATTGACAGCTGCTCATCTTACCAACTTTTTCTGTATGCAGATAGACGTGTGCACTTCTAAGCGATTGCAAGTAGTTGCCAAGCAATTACGCAAATATAAAAAAATAAATTAAAGAAAAGAGTAGATAGATAGAAGCAGGATTGGAAAGTTGGCTGGTTGAATTCTAAACATCAATAGCTTGAAATTCCCATATTCCAGGCTTGTTGGTCCTTTGAGAATCATTAGTTGACCTCTCAAGGTATTAAATTGGATTCACAACCGTGCTTTTAGTCACATTATTGATAGTTTAGGGAAATTGCGGTCCAGGAAGAACATCCAATTTGCTTATTTCCTGTACAGAGACATGTCAGTTGCTTGCAAGAATTCTGATATTGGGCATCGAAAGAAGCAAACTTTTATCAGAAAACACTTAAAAACTTTTGTTCTCATTTGAGGTTCAAAGTAATAAATTTGATTTCAGTTGCACTTCTACGCAACATTTTAAATAGAAACAGCAGGCAAGTGAAAGGAAAGAAGCATCAGCAATTAGTAATGTGATAGAAGAATTTAGAAATTCTGACAGAGAGAAGAGAATCAGAAGAAGATAATTGCTGTAATTTTCCGTACCTTTCATTTCCTTGACAACAGAATTTAAATAGCAAGATAATTAAGTGGAATCACAAATCATCGTGGAACACCCCACTCAACTGGAAGCAAATAACAGACAATGAATAAAAACATGAGAAAATATCTATAACATCGCAACTCCTAAAACACTCCACTTATTGCTTAACATGGCTAAGACATATGGACTTCATGCGTGCAACGTGTAATCATCTGGACTTCATGCGTGCAACGTGTAGGTAACATCTGAGTCTGACTATACAACCTCCCACCATGTTACCCATGCGACCCTGCTTATCAATGTCTCTCACATCATTTGTACTTGCGGCTTAGCTAACTATTGGCTATGGACAAATACATTCAAAGGTTTTTGAAAGCAGTCGATCATTTGATCAGGTTCACAGGTCATATAACTAAACAAGGACTTTAAAAATCAACAACGGAGCATTCCCAGACCTTTCAATTATGTCAATATCATCTTTTTATTACTCCAAAGCAGACAAAATAAGAACTTGGCTTGGATCTTCTGGTGCTAACTATTTGTTAAGAGGGCAGAAATAAAAACAAGAAGCAGGATGACCAACCATGTCTTAGAGTAAAAGATTACCACTTGTGTTCATATGGAATTTGACTTTGAGACCATATTTTATGCTGTCCATATACCCGAATGGCCGAAGACAAGAGGTAAGTGAACATAAAATAGTATTATACTGGATTCCAAGTCCAAATACCAATTAAAGAAAGGAACGCATTCTTTAAACTTTGTTGGGACATCGAAGTTGGCCTACATTCAATTCCGAGTAGAAGATTATTAATTTGAAAGTTCTTCACACACTGTTTTTTTTTTCCATCTTTTGGAAAAGAAAGTGAACACAAGATCCTTTACACACAGTTCCTTTCGTTTTTTATTGTTAATAAAAGGTAGGGAAGACAGAAGAAAGGCTTTTCTTACGAGTAATTATCAAATTTAGGCCAACTACGTTTGGATGTTCCCACTATGTGCCAGATAATTTGGTTTAAAAAAATTCAACATTTCTTGGCACAGAGGATATATGCTGTAGTTGATAGGATTTGGATTTCATTCAGAGTTGACTATTTATTTTCATATTATATTTTTGTGTAAAAACAACAAATTTAGAGCAAAACTTCAACTGTGATTAAATTTTAGAGTTTTGGTCCCCAAAGCCTAAGTGCACAAATCCCATAAGATTTAAAGTAGATGGCCATCCCAATAATTCCATGGCTCTGGCTCCCCACAAAACTTTGGTGGTCCCAACTCCATCACAGTGACAACAAGTCAACAATGCACTTGTTGCTCGCAATGGGCATGTCTTTCTGAGATGGTGGCATTAACAAAGAATGATGAAAGAACACAGCAATCCATTTCACAAATTTTATCCAATCCAAGTGATTTTATCGATTGAAGAAACTGTCCTATAAATTTGGCTATGTGAAAGTTCAATATTATATGGGGCAGTCTCATGCAAAAGTATGATATATGAGAACTCTTCAACCTTCAGTTTCTTCAATCTCCAGGCTTTAGTCTTGTATCCTTGCGTATAGATTCAATAATACTAAGTAGATATATATTGAGAAAGATGTTGCAGAGGTCTGTCTGAAAGTGCTGTTTCTTTGCAACTGTTGTTGGATTCATATGTACAGAATACATGGATTTGATCATTGACATCTTCACTTCATCACAGAATTTGTTGAAGAGTGATTGGTAGATCCGAACTTTTAATCTTTATTTAACTAAACTCCCCAAAAACTAGCCACTGATGGCATCAGATTGTTTGGAAACAGACCGTTCAACTATTTCTGGAACTTGGTCAAGTATGTAATTCATCTCCTCTTCAAATTCAGGCTTTGCCCGATTAGTCTTTCCTCCAACAATCACCATTGTTCCATCTTGTAAAGCCCATATCTTTAATTGAGCAGACAAGAAAACGGAAAAGTTTGCAGTCATGTTAACATATTTTATAGCTATGAAAACAAACTAAGAAAATGAAAGAGACAAGCTAATCATGCGAACAGAATTTCACCTGTGAATGAGATAAAAAGCTGATGCAAGTTGTGAGCATCAAAGAGCCAAATCCGGCATAAACAACTGGTACTCCTGGGTCAGTCTGAGTGAATAAAAGGTTGATTTTCTTGTGTAAAAGATGAGTTAGTCCAAAGGAATTTAGTTTTTGCAGAATCTGAAAGCATTCACCTTTAAATCAAGACCAGTACTTCCAATTGCATCTTCGATGACAATTTTTATGCCGTCTATGTCAATTGGAAGTTTAGAGTTAGGTCTCCGTACACCAACAAATTTCCCTTCTTGATCATATAGAACAATGGATTGCAAATCACGAGCAAGCATTGATCTGAAAATTTTGGGAAAAAAACAAGAACCATGCAGGGGGGAGTCAAATACTAATTCTATCTCACAAGAAAGACCCAGGGATTAGTAATAATCATAAAGCTTTAAGGATAGGATAATCGTCAAGTTTTTTAAAATAATTTTTTTTAATTAAGAATATAAAATAATTTTTTTTTTATTAAATCAGGTCTAGGTTGCCTAGACCCGAGCTTACTCGAAGCCAACTCTTCTAAGTAAAACGATGTTGTTTTGCTTAGAATAATTAGATCTCGAGTTTGTTTGAGTTTGGGCCTGGCCTATGGGCTAGCTTATTAAAAACAAATAAATTTAAGCCCTTAGGCCAAAAATTGTCTTCCCTATTTAAGGATGGCTATTACAACAGATATGAAAGTTTTGGGCGACAAACAGCAACTTTCAGACCAAAACCAACTTCAGGAAACCAAAACTAGTTATGACAAGAATTTATCATTCCCTGAATTCACACTACAGAAAGTAGGCAAAATAATGACAGGAACGTACATGCCCTTGACATTAGTATCATCAGCAGTCCCAATTGGTAAGAAGGTACCGTAAAGTTTCTTGTCTCCATTGATCTTTAAAGGTGCCATAGCCAAATTGAAGGGTCCTTCATCATCCTTAAGCACCTGTAAAGCTGAGATGCTCCAGTCCGTCTGATATATAGTGATGCCGCCATAACGCAAAGGATCATTAACACTAATTGTTTTTCTCATCAGTTCTTTCCCATTAAGGTCAAATAGTGACAAGTCAGTGTGAAATTGTCGCACCTATTAGTCAAAACCATGAGGATAGGAATACATTAGCGGGAACAAATTAGAAATGGACCTTATCCATTATATCAACACCTTAATATTTGTGGAAAACACTTACTGAACTTCCTTGTTTGAATATTGGAGAGTCACCTCTAAGAGGACCACGAAGAAATATCATTCTTATGAAAAAGCTCTTAGTTACAGCATTTTGACCAATGACTCCATATCAAATTGAAAGATTGTAAGCTAAATCGCCATAGAATTAGAAAACGATTCTAGATACAACTTTTCAGCGTGACAAAAATCTGCAGTGCAAAGTCTTACCTGATTATGATTCTTTATACCAAATCGAGAAACATCAAACTCACCTGCCCACTGTCATAGTAATCCATGTAGAACCGGTTGACATGAACTTCGGTATTGAAAGCTTCGGTTGGAGTAGATAGAAACCCACTTGGGCCTAACACATCTCCCATAACAAAGTTCAGTCCTTGTGGAACATTAACTGATCCCCTGAAACTTCCAGCTGCACTAAGTGTTCCACCTGCCATTATCAGCAGCAATGCCAAATGCACTCCAATTGGGGCAAATCGGCCTGCTAGTCCCTTGAAAGCATATAGACACGGCCCTTTCATGAATACCTGAATGAGTCAAGCCTTGGATATTGAGAATGAAACTTAGTTTTTTTAAAAATAGTTTTGAGGACCTAGGAGCAATGTAACTACAAGAGTAGAAACTTAGCATCTAAAGCCATCTTAAAATATCTTGTGTTGATAAAATGCAGGCATATCAGGAATGGCAAACATTTAGGTCTCATGGGACCTTATATAGGCAAACCAGCAGTCAAAAAATTGCAAGAATTCGAAGGGAAATGGACCCAGATCAGACCTCATATCCAGCACCCATCAAAATTACTCCCAAATCCTGAAGAGAAGCCCTTGGTAAGGAGTCAGAAATTTCTTGCTTACGAATGGTCCCTGCCGACTGTAAGAAATTCCATCTACATACCGCATAGGTTGGGTCAGTTGAACTTCTCAATCCTAGCTGAGGCCAAGAACTTTATGAGAAAGCTCAAACCTTTTTGCAACCTTCACAATAGGGATCTGTGTTGTGTAAGTGCAGGCCATAAGAGAAGCTCCAAGGAGAACCAGCATTCCCAAGAAAACAGGAGAGGAGAACATGTGATCAAATCCAAGGGTTAGAACCCACCTCCAAGTGAAGAATCCTAACAACGGATCCTCTTCAGGGAATTTCTCAAAATAGTAGTCTGGAGCCTCTCCCTGATCAATGGCAGTACCTGAAGAAAAGCATCCATACACATACTGTTCAGTTGCAACATATAATGCAACTTAGGTGTACAGTGCCCATTGTCAACCAAACAAAATAATGCATAATCATAGTTTTATAGTGCAAAATCTCGATTGGAACAACTCAATTAGACATAAATCAAACAATAATTAAAACTTATTTCTTCGAGTTTCTGGAACTTCCTGCAATGACACAAACTGAATCGCAAGAATTAAGAAACGGAAAAAAAGAAAAAATGACATACCAAGAGCCATGAGAGCAGCAAGGGTGAACATCTCTCCTATAGCCACATTCAAGTTCGATAAAACAGCCAAAGCTCTCCTAGGCAATACCTTCATAAACCCGAACACCCTTCCACCATCTGCTTTCTTTGCCTTGCTTGGGATCATCCTATTACCACTATCACTTTCCTCTGACAATGGTGGAGAGGATGATGTAAAAGTTATCTTCTTGGCCATCTTATTTTCATTGTTCTCAACTCCTTTTGAGGTCCTAAGCTTGCAAGTAAGAGTTAAAGGTTGAAACTTTTTGTCGTATAGAGAGTGGAGCTTGGGTTTGAACTCAGGAGTGAAGTAAACGCGAGGAGGGCCTAGACAGAAATGGGTACGGAGTAGAGAGGGGTGAAGGGTTTTTGAGGGGTTTAGAGATGCCATTAGAGGAGATTTCTGAAGCTGGGCTGGGTGGCACAGTGAACACAGAGTTGAGCTGTAACGACCAATCAAGTTAGTTTATCCTTTGAAGGATATTTCTCTCCTTTTATGGATTTTTATTTTTATTTTTGACAAACCAGCATTTGCCATGTCACCAAAAACAAACCAGCCTTCTTTTACTTTGTTAAAAATTAGGTAAAAATCTGTATGAATTATCTAACTCTTTTCTTTAGTAATAATCGAATTAGCTAACACAAACTCACTCGTATGAACTAAATGATTATTTAGTTTGGCATCATTGTATGGTAGAAATTTGAGTTCAATATATAAAATTTTTCTTTCTAAAATTGAGAAATTCATTTTCTTAAATACTAATTTTTTTGGTTAAAATTCTTAACAGTGTGAGAGTCTTATATAGTTATAAGCATATACATTTAATTATTACTTATAAATAAATTATTAAATATTTATTTTTAAAGATTTTGAAAGTCACCTTTAAACTAATAAACATGACATGCCATATAAATTATATTTTAAATTTATGGGATACCTTAAATTTAATATTAGATTAAAATTTTTCTAACCTTACAATACAATTTAAAAGGATATTTGAGTTCCAAATGAGGAAAAATTTGAAGCAAGCAACATTAAAAATCAACATAGTATAAAACATAATCACACCCTAATAGCAAACTTACTTAGAATAAACCTTTTGATGCAAAACAACTTAAACCTTATAATAAACCTTTTGATGCAAACAAACCGACTTATTTAGAATAAACGTTTTTATGCAAAATGACTTAAAGTATACAGAAGAAATAAAAGAAGAAAGATTAGTCAACCACAAGTCCTAATTTGGTGGGAAGAGGATTCGAAATTGAGTTAATATCAAAGATAAGACTAAAATTCATATTGCATTAGGATTCCTAATTAGATAGGAAGTAGTAGTATTATGTTATTCTATTTTAGATATATTATCCTACTTGAATATAACTTATAGAATTTAAATTATAATAGGATTTAAATTAAAAATAATTATACTACTAGAATAAAGATTCTAAGAATACTATATTTCAATTAGAAGATGTGATGCTTTCTTTTAAGAGTGATTACTAATTTCTTACTATTCATCATTTGTGTTCTTCATTAAATTCCAACAACCTTTGTTAAGTCAAGATGACTTTACTTAGATATAATTTTGATGTATAACAAAGAGAATAATAAAAAGAAAAGCAAAACAGACGAAGCCATACAGACGAAGTCAAATAGACGAAGTCATACAGACGAAACAATACAGACGAAGCAACACAGACGAAACAACACAGACGAAACAACACAGACGAAGCAACACAGACGAAACAACACAGACGAAGCAACACAGATGGTGCAAAACAGACGTAGAATAGACGCATACGCAAAGTGTAAAACAAACGCAGACGCGAATAGTAAAGCAGACGAAGACGCAAATAGTAAAACAGAAGAAGACACGGATAGAAAAACAGACGCAGAAGAAGAATTGAGAAGCAGACGCAAGAGTCAGTTCAGGTTAGTTACAGAACTCAACTGATTAATCGTTTCTGTTAAAGATTCAAGAAGCAAGATTCAAGAAGTAAGAATCAAGAAGCAGTTGGAGACGAAGGCTATAAATACAAGTCGAAGTCGAAGATTGCAAAGTTAGTTGAACAATTGAAAAATTAGCTAAATTACATCTACGTGATCGAAAAAGCATTCAGTGCAAAATTAGCCGAGAGGTATTTTTACTGTAACAAGTGTTCAAACACTTATCTGTGAGAAAGTAGTACAGATAGCCTGCAGAGGATAAATGTGAAAGAATACTGATTGTAGAGACCTGAAGAGACTCGCAAAGAATACTTGTAAAAGTTGAAGAGATAGTGAAATCTCAGAAAGAACTC
>JANZLF010000222.1:39056819-39067727 GCA_026546835.1 Erythroxylum foetidum
TTGTACTACAAATCTTTGTCTTTGTTTGGTGCACTAAACAAGGAAGTAGCCACCTCCTTATATAGGTTAAAGCCTTGCCCCAATTTTTGTTCCCAACCAATATGGGACAACAAAGAGCCAAACTCAACAACTTATTCCTCTATCCAGTAACTTCACTCCTCAAGCTCATTCACTTGCTTCTATTCTAGCTCTCAATCCTTTCTCAACCTAGCCCTCAATTTCCTCGTCGCTTCTCTCAACATATGCCTACTTCATCTTCTTCACAGACATCTGCCCTCCCTCTCTAGCTTACTGATTTTTTTGTCATTTCTTATAGTTTGCTTTGACTGTTTTCCTTCTTTTTGAAACCACTTTAAAAAAACTTTTTCTGACTCTGCTCTGCTTTCCATTCCCTTGATTGTCAATCATGCCTGCACCTAAAACTCCTTTCTGTTGTTCAGACTCACCCGCCAAATTTCCATTGCTACCCTCCCAAATCTTGATTGCCTCCAAGCTCCCTATAAAGGGCTCATTCTCTTCCTTTGATCTCTAAAAGAGCTAGAAGCAAGTGATAGCTGATGAAGGAGATAATGGTCTCCACTACAGCCCCACCCTACCCCCCCTCATTGTTTCGCCAAATCTGGAAGTCTTGTAAGAAGGAGCCTGATCAAGGGATTCTTCTCTAGTGGGTTTCTTTTTGGAGAGAAGGCCCCCTTTTTCGGTACTGCAAAAGTGGGCAATCAATAATTGGAAGAATAAGGGACTATCAACGGTAACGTTATTTGATAAAAACTTAGCGTTATTTACCTTTTCATCCAAATCACAGGCTCTTAAAGTCTTGGAAGAAGGACCTTCGCATGCAATGAACCTTCCTTTGTTTCTCCAAAGCTGGCAGTCGGGGTTTCAACTTGAAACAGAAAAGCTAAAGTCAATTCCTTTGTGGGTTAATCTATATAATGTTCTATTGGAATATTGGACTACCAAAGGCCTTAGTATGATTGCAAGTTATTTGGCACAACCTCTATGCATAGATGAAAATACAACAAAAAGGAAAAGATTAGGTTATGCTCGGCTATGTATTATGATGGATATCTTTAAGGATTTTCCAAAATAAATCCCATTATGAGGTTAGTTATATAAAGATATTGTTACGATGGATTACCATTGGAAGCCTTCTTTGAAGTTACAAGGAAAAAAATGGATATCAATTGGGAAAAGGTTCAAGGAAGGGAGCTAAAAGGAAATAATGGGTCTAGATCTATGTGAAAATGAAGGAAATGATAAACAGGTAATATGCCAAAATATGACACAAGAAGAACCAGCCATAAGTAACAATAACTAGATGGATAAGGCTAAAAATAAAGAGCTGGAACCAAATCATAATGTTGTAACATCTACTGATTTAGGTGCAGGAAGCCAGTCTAAGCAGAAAATAGGAACAAGCGCTATAAAAGAAGATCCCAAGGAAGGAAAGCTAACGGTTCAGGAGAGTGAAAAAGGGGATGATATAGAGGCAACCTCATCCTCTTTAACATTGAGCAATGTGGAAGAGAGAAAGGTTGCAGAACAATTTAAAAGTGTGAAACGGAGGAAGGGTATTAGGAGCAAAGGCCAAAGCTCCAAAGCCATTACTTATTGATTGTAGTCTGGAATGTCAGGGGCTTTAATTGCCCCAAAAAAACTTAGTCTTAAATGA
Organism: Erythroxylum foetidum; assembly: GCA_026546835.1. NCBI lineage: Eukaryota > Viridiplantae > Streptophyta > Magnoliopsida > Malpighiales > Erythroxylaceae > Erythroxylum > Erythroxylum foetidum. The sequence continues at coordinate 39,058,495 of JANZLF010000222.1, forward strand.
TATTTTTGCCAAGGAAAATATTTCAGTTTTGTTATTTTGGTAACAAAAATCAAATCGAAGAATCTCAAGTATCTTAATAAGTTAGGAATGGGCGAGGATTTTATATTAACTCGGATTGTGACTTGTGACTTAGTCATAGAACGATGAGACTGTACCATAAGAGAGCTTGATCATAGAAGATGGACTTATCTATTAACGTGCATTGATAGACTTATGTGCGATAGGTCATAGTAAAAACACTAAGGCAAATGTGGATCAGTGGGATTAAATTTGATGCAAATTTTGGTAGAGCATTGGATCTTGTGGAGATTGACTCGATCCAAGCTAAGGACTTGACAGACTAAGGACTTAGCTATGTTCGGATGGATGGACCACGATTAACGAACTTGTTGTGGGAAGCATTGGACCAGACCAATGTGCTAGTGGGCTTCGATGAGATCACATTACATCATCAACAGATAGAGATCGCAGGGAGATCTTGGATAATGTGGCAATAACTATGAGTTAGAATTGCAGTGAAACTCAACATATGAAGATAGTGGAGATCTTTGCGAATAAGGATGTTAGTGTTCTAGATAAATGTAAACTCTATCTTATGTAGATTCTATCTTATCAGCTAAAGTCCTATTTGGATAGGGGTATCATCCAATTGATTCATTTAATCTTATCTGATAGGGATAGACGTGATCTTAGATAGTTCAGCTTTAGTGGAAATCTTTGACTCCTTCGAGCTTTGCTCTTCTCATTCAATCAGAGAGAGCATTCTTTGTATTCTTTTGAGAGAAAGTTTATAAAGTTGATTTTTTGACTATATCTCTCTGTGTTTTCTTGCTACCTATGTTGAGCATTCTTTGCTTTTTTTTTAGAGAAAGTTTATAAAGTTGACCTTTTGACTGTATTTATGTATGCTTCCTATGTTCTTATTACTTTTGTAGCATTATTTCTTCGAATGTGTGCGAGGTAAATACTTCGAAAATGAGGAAGGCTAAATCTTGCTTGAAAAGATCTAAATGAGATTGTCGTATAAAGGAGATGAGTGAGTAATTTCGGGTGTAAGTTCGAAGCTTCAAAGTTACCTTTGTGACAATAACTGTGGTGATGGACCACCCTCTCTCCGTAATTCGATCCAATCCTCGACTTTAAGAAATCAAAACGCTGCTTCTGGTCTAGTGAACCGGGCACCTCAAATTTGATGCTATTGGATACTTGGAAAACTTCAGCACATAGAGAATCAAATGCTTAGCCTACGACTCCACTGAATTTTCCATCTTTAGTATTACAGATAATTAAAGTCGTGCACCAAAACAAGGGACAGGCAATCAAAAGATTAGCTGGGGTCTAGTTACCTGCAAATTCAAATCATGGCTGGGTAGCACCTGCTCTTATTCAAGGGCAAGCACCTGGGAATTCCTTTCCAAGTTGGGCAACGACGACGAAGGAGAGATCGTAAGACCTTGGTTTTTTAACAAACTTACAGGCGCAAGAAGTTAGCCCGTGAAAAGAGAATAAAAAAAGCAATAAGTTACAGAAAAACAATAACCATTCTACTAAAAGTTACAAAAGAAAACAATTAAAAATTTTGGATTTTAATCATAAAACTCCAAATAACCACCAATACAACAGCCTCGTCCTCGTCCTCACTTATCCCCAAAACAAGCAATGCTTCACTCTTTCTCCATCTCAGCCACCACAAACTCAGTCACCACCACCACCACACCTAAAAACCTTAAACCCCACCATCTCTCTCCCTCTCCCTCTCCCGACCCTTCTCACTACGTTCAATTCCGTACAACTTACCGTGAAAACCTCCGCTATCTCAAGAGCATTGGAGTCATTGATGCCAACACACATCGCAACAAACTGCCTTTGCCTGACGCTACCACCCAACTCCTCACCACCGTTAACTTCTTCAAGTCCAAATGCTTCGCCGACAGGGACTTCGCTAAGCTTGCCTCCCGTTGCCCACAGCTGTTTTCAGTCGACCACTTCGACCCCACTGACGTTGAACCTGTGTTCCAGTTTTTGGCCGGTGATTTGCAGGCTTCACAGCAGGAAGCTAAGGGCCTAGTCTTATATTGCCCTGAACTTCTATTATCTGATGTCCAATACTTCCTTAAGCCAACACTTAACTATCTCAAGGAGCTAGGGGTGTCGAAGCTAAATGTTCCAAGCAGTTTAAATGCACATCTGTTGAACACTAGAGAGGAAAAACTACGTTCAAAGACCAGGTTCCTGAGAAGTATTGGGTTTTCCAGGGAGGAGACAGCTAGATTTTGTGCCAGATTGCCCGCAGTCTTCGGGTACAGTGTGGAGAGCAACTTAAGACCCAAGACAGAGTTCTTGAAGGAGGAAATGAAGAGGAGTTTGGATGAGTTGAAAGAGTTCCCACAGTATTTTGGTTTCAGTTTGGAGAAGAAGATCATGCCCAGACACTTCCATTTGAAGAAGAGAAATGTTGTAGTCAAGTTGAACAGAATGTTGGTATGGAGTGATGAGAAGTTCTATGCAAAATGGAAGTGAATGGAATGTTGGCTTTATTTATCAATTTGTATGGTAACTACAGTCTTGTCTAATTCTTCAGAATCCGGAATTGAATTTGATCAACCATACACTAAATAGAAGAATAAAGAACTACATTGATCAAGTTTGTCCAAATCCATCTGATATGGCATTCAACTATCAGCATGAACTTCGGGACCTTGATATTCATAAAGTAACAGCTTTTAACCTTTTAAAACTTTTTTTTTTCCCGTGGCCCTACAGGACTGGCTAGAAAAATGTTCCAGAAATAATCAACTCTGTATTCTATTACATGTTCTCTAACGCCGGAACTTCCCCAGAGTAAGTTCAAATGAAGTTTCAAGTTGTTCAATCTTCTTCCAAGGTCAGTTTCAAGCTGTTGATCACTTGGAGACCTGCAAACTGCAGAAATGAGAGGCATGAGTAATTCGGTAACTCAGCTAAAAATTATCATTTACTTTCTGTCGGAGACTTAGGGGGAAAATATAGCAAATATGAGAGGCATGAGTGATTCGATAACTCGGCTAAAAATTAACTTTATTTTCTGTGAGAGACTTAGTGGGAAACTATCTTTCCGTAGCTGGTGTTCAAGAGATGTGATTATAAAGGAACATAACAGAGTCTACAAATCATCAAGATTCAAGATTGAAGCATGCTGCTTACAGGTTTTCGTAATAGAAACAAGCGGGAAGAGATGTGAAGATAAGTGAAGGCTACTTGTAAAGTAATAGTTGCTTTGCCAATACACGAACTTCCTTAACTGCTTTATGGCACAAAGAAAAAACCAAATCCCCAACTAATCATATAACAACAGAGTAGTTAATCACCCTGGATGTTGCAGATAATTAAGACAGAGCAGAGTTTTGATATTGAACAAACAATAAAATTCTGTTTGGTTCCTACAAAATATTCCTTAAGTGCAGATAGACAAGCACTAACATAATCCCGCAAGCGTTTGGACAAAACCTTGATAAATATAATTAATACCTGGGACTCTCAATCTTGTTTTGCCAACAGCTCGATGTCAGCTCCTACTTCAGCAATTTTGAATTCCTTAGAAGCCTTGGCTACTTTGGCGATGCTTTCAACATCAAAGTCCAATGCTATTCTTTTTACTAGACCATCAAGCATCTATAGCAAGAAAATGCATGAAAATTAAAAAGAAAATGGTTTGAAGATAGTTGATCAAGTCTCTAATACAAATCAATAAAGAAGTAAATAAAAATAAGACAGTTATTCCTATCATTTAGCTGTTCCTGACTTCCATATAGTTGACAAGGATATCCATGCAAAAGAGAAAAATAGTTCTTTTATACCAATAAATCTGAAGCAGGATGAGACTGTTCCACAACCAATACTAAACTAAAAGGCATACGAGCTTGTGTAGACAGTGACAAGAAAGTACCAGTGATCCAATGGCAACAAGAGCCCGAAATTTTGAGTCAGCTTCTAGGTTGTCCTCTTCTGCAATCTGTGGAGAGAAAATTGCAGTGCAATAGTTATAAATTGCATTCATATTGTTCAAGAGTTCTAGTTGGGATCCATTAGTATACTGTGAACAAATGAAGAATAACATGTACCTCAATAGCTGCTGAAAGAACTTGAGATTGACCTTCTTGGTCCTCCTTTTCAATTAACAGCACTGCATAACTGTAAAGCATGCCATGGGAGTGTTTGACAGATAATGAAGGGATGTTCAATCTTTATGTCTACAAGTATACACCAGTATTCATAGCAAAAGACTTACTTGAGTATCATGGTTGAATATGATAACTGCAAATTCTTGTTTGGAGATGCATAGCAAGTTGAAAAAGCATCAAGAATCTGAAATTAAGGTCAACGCCTTTACTTATTATCCAGTATGTCACTAAACAATAGAATACATGAAATATTTACACTATACCACAGAAAAAGTAAAACATAAAGCTATACCCTCAAAATTTGCAGACATTTTTAGATGTAAAAGCCAGTTTAATGTTAGCAAGAGGAATTAACATCCAGGTTATGGTTACTATAGGGTATCAAAGCCCACTCTAAATCCTCATACAACAACGGGGGTTAACAACCAGTGTGCCAAATTTCATTATCATTATCCAATGCTACTCATCTAAACTTCTATCCAAGAAATAATACAGTTACCTCACTACGATGCTTTTGTAGCCAACTGTAGTAGCATGATTTCTTGAAGAGATTAGTAACAAAACGAATGCTGGTTAAAAGGTTTGGAGCAAGAGGAGGATTCTTTGTAACTCTCTTCACCATTTCCATCAGAACATCTGGTAAAAGTTAGGTTCACAGTAAGGATCAACCTTTAAAAAGTAAAGAATCCCATGCACAGTAAGGATCAAACTTTAAAAAGTAAAGAATCCCCAAAAACTTGTTATAAATTGTTGGATGATTATGTGTCAGGACTAGTTACCAGCCTTTTCTTAAATCTGACACACTCCCTCTGACCACATTAACCATTATTGAATGTTCATCAATAAATATGCAATGGTGCATTCACAACATTGACAACAAACTTTAAGACCATTACGGCAATCAATTTTCTCCAAGTACAGTAAGTGACATGGATTCCCTGTACCATTTTCATCTGCAATATACTTGAGAAGTATGTGAGCCCCATCAGGGTGTAAAGTGATCATCCTCAGTGTGTCTATGACTGCAGATAAGAAAGAGAACAAAGCTGAGAGAGCCAGTGGAATCACATGGAATGGTGAAAACGCATTGCATAAATTTTCATAAAATAATAAATGATATTGCATTTCACAAGCTGAAGAAAATAAAAATGAGTTATATAGATACTTGGAACTGAAGAAAAATGACCTGGGAATATCATCTCCAGTGGCCAAGACTGTAACATTTTCAGCAATAATGCAATGTCAATATCTGCAAATTTACTTGTATGATAGTGCGATGTATTCTTCAAAATTTTAATAATTGCACTTATTTGGGACATCTCAAGCTCTGGTATAGATAACTTCTTGTTGTCCTGCAAAGACACACAACAGATATTCAACAAACACAATGCGACAGAGTGAAAACCTCACTGATGATACTGGAAACCAACTACGGTAAAAAAACACTACCTGGTCAGCCAGCAGACCATTGTTGAACTCAGTAATTTTTTTCAATATTCCGTCATACTGAGCCACATCAAAAACAAGCATTCCTTTCTGCAAAGGCAACAATAAGATGCTAATAATTCAAGACAACAGAATTCACATAATAAACTTTTACATTGATACTATCAAGAGAGCCAACAAGAAGAAACTAATGACATATTACTCTTGAATCAGAAGGAAGTTGAGATAACATGCTAATGAAAATCCAAGGAAACATGATCTTTCGTTTAAGATTCAAATAAGCTATTAAACTCGTGAACTGCCTAGTCTGCAAAATATTTTTTGAAATGTCTAAACATTCTTATTGTTGAAAATTTTTTCTGCTCCATAAAAATATTCCAAATATGAATAACAAGTCAATGATCACAAAAAAGAAAACTTACAAAAGGCTTTCTCAATAGAAAGACATGTTTTGATCAGGAACTCAAGCAGCTCAATTTTCAAGAAAGTCATATACCAACTAAGACATCCCAAAACTAATATTCATTCTTATATCTAACTGAAAATTACATAAAATAAAATTATCATTTCACACTAAGGAAAATATCATCATGCCAAGCACATGCATCCACATGCACTTTATTAATCTGATAGCCATGGAAAACTAGGGAACATTTTACATATCTTAAGACTCGAGAATACATTTGTCTTAACATCAACTAACAAAAGAAGCTGATTAAACACATACCTTCGGAATATGTTTGAAAGTAGGTTTTGTCGGGAAAGCTGCTCATTAATAAACAATAAAAAATCTTAAAGCCATTCATCACTAAAATGTTCAGTATAAGAAATGTTTCAAAGAGAACTTGAAATTGATTTGTCAGTTGGTTTAGACACATACTAGTCCTGTTCGAATGTTCTCCAGGCACATAGGCACTTGCTGAGAAGTTAAATAGAGAATAATCAGTACTAAAAAAAAAAATGGAGTGAGGATAAAAGTTATGAAGAATGTTACTCCCAATTCATAGCAACACTAAAAGTTAAACTTACAGCCTGTGTATGGGTCTCGAAATGATGAATCAAGTGCAATGCCTTGTTGACCTGTGTTTTGGAGTATAAACTCCACAATTTGCTGCCGATAGGAAAGAGGAAGATTTTCCTTGAGAAGCCACTTGTCAGCAGTGTCATATGGATTATCTAGAACATCCCATTCAAAGTAATAAAAATTAACAAATGTACAACTTCCTAAAGTGAAAGTATCAATTATAGATCAAGTAACAAGAAAAAGTGTCTCATATGAGCTGAAAATTACTTGTTCATAACTACACTAACAAAAAATAAAAGGTTCAATAGAATTGGATGACCATAATTAAAAGATATTCAATAATAATATGACTATCCTTGTCAAAAAAAAGAAAAAGAGATACCTGATCGGTTGTAAGGCAACTTACGAATAGGTTCACCATCTCCAATATCAACATCAAATACTGAGCAATTAACAAGGATAAGAGATAAAAATGTCAACAAAACTCAAACTACTCAATATATACCTAAGATATGATAAAACTACAAGCTGATACCATAATCATATTCGGTTCCATTATGAACGGGACGCTTTGCTCCATCATCTGGTCCATCAACAACTTCACCAATCTGGAAATGGAAAAGATTAGTTAAACATGAGTTAAGCAATGCGAGGAAAGGAAATTCTTACAATACTTACTTTATCCCACTTGTGTTCTCTCAAATTCCATGAATATGCTACACCATTGTCCCCTTCTCTCACAACTTTAGTCTGGCCATCACTAGTTCCTAATTACAAGATGAAAAAATGCCGTAAAGATTTTGCAACTAACTATTTCTGATGGAAAGTCATCAGTAACAACACAATTTTAGTTTCTAATACAATTTTCTTAATAAAAATTAGGACTTCGTAAACTGATGCAGCAACAGTTGTAGTATAGATTTAAAGTCCATTCACCAAAACTCAGAAGAAATCCAGCAGCTAAATATTCTTACATCTACTTCAGGACAACCTTTCAGATATTAAATTAAGCAAACTGTTTAGCAGAGAAAGATAAAACTGTAAACACACCTGGAATTTGTAAAGCCTCAAGGCCTGGTAAATCTTCTAATTTCAGTCCTCCAACCCTCTTCCTAAAACCGAGAATGCCCAAGATAGACACACTCATTAATGGTGAATTGAGAAAGTTAACTAAAATTTAGATTGATCTCACCAAGAATTATCTGTAAGTCCTAAAATACACGAAGAGAAAACACATAAAATAACAATTTTAATGTATATTTATTAACCCTAAAACACTAAAATTAGGCAAATATTTAGAATATAGATATATTCATGTAGTTAAAAGGGGGATTGTAAAGAACTAAGGTAATTTGCACTTTAGAAACAAACCAGAACACTATAGCTCATAATCACAAAATTAGGACATAAGGCTGATGTTAAGTTGCTGAAATATCATATTTCAGGGCTGGATTTCGGCTAAGAATACTGAAATTTCAGCTTGGTATAGTTGGGGCTTTAGGATTTGATTGCTGAAAATTTAGGTTTACAATTTCAGGGTTTAATATGTCTGAAATTTAGGTTTAAGATGGCTAAAATAGGTTGGGTTAGCTGAAATCTAGTGAGGAACACAAACAATAGAGAGTAGAAAACTAGGAATCACTTCTAAAGTCTAAGAATTACTCTAAGAAGGAAACATCACTCCTTCTAGTTGAAAACTCAAGTTTGTAGAAAGATTTAAGATTGTTAATCATTGAAGGGCTGAATATACACATATGTTTAGAACTCTTATTCTAGTAGAAAAAATTTCCTAACAAATTTAAATCCTATTCTAATAAAATTCTATGAGTCCTAAACAAGGATAACATATTTAAAATAGAATAACATATTTAACTTACTACTTCCTATTTAATAAGTAATCTTAAGACAATCTAAATTTTTACCCTGATTTTTAATGTCAACTCAATTCTCAATTCTCAATTCTCATCCCACCAAATTAAAACTTGTGGTTGACTAATTTTTTATTTCTTCTATATACTTTAAGTTCTTTTGCATCAATTCTCTCCAGCTTATCTGAAGTCGTCATCAACATAGAAAATGATAAATACTGATCATACAAGTTTGGATTCGACTTTCGAAATTCAGGTTCTAAAATCAAAGTACTATATCTTACTTCTACTTGACGAGAAATTATCAATACCCTCCATTTCTTGTGGCTACAATTCATTCATCAAGAACATCCTCTATTTGTTTAAAATGAGGAATGATTGGAATTCCTACTGTTGCAGTAGAATATTGCGTATCATCATATCCATGATAAATATTTAAATCCACAATATTAAAGATACGTATAATTCCCAAATCACTTGATAATTCTAAAACATAAACATTAGCACTTATTTTCTTATCCATAATAAATATTTAAGCTCATAATATTAAAGATATAGCTAATTCCCATATCACTTGGTAATTTCAAAGCATAAGCATTAGCACTTATTTTCTTGATAATCTTATAAGGTCCCGCACTTCATGAATGAAGTTTTGTGTTCAAAGATATGCATATCTCATAATATTATGATCTGATCATAATCAGATCATTTAGATTAGATAGCAGTATCTTGTAG
>JANZLF010000222.1:39076131-39090572 GCA_026546835.1 Erythroxylum foetidum
GGACGCTAGTCCTATTTCTTTATGTTCTATTTTATCGTTAGATCAATCTTTCTGTAATGTCGCTGATAGAGAAAGACTTGTAGGTTCTGGGTGTATGGGGTAAGCCAATCAACTTGGGTTAGATTTTTAGCCTTTCTTTTGTCATCGATGTTTTTTTTCCTAAAAAAAATGTACACATATAGAAATTAACTAAGTGTAATCTCAAACCTTGAAATTTGTCTATTAGCTTTTTTTCTAGTTCTCTTCCTTCTCTTTCCTTTTAGCTTTGCTTGATTCACCAACTGGAACACCAAAAAAATATATCTTAATCGCATATCCAACCTTATAATTCCAACTTTTCACAAGCAAAGCAAGAAAGATGAAGATGAGAAGAAAAACAACTTCTTTTAACTTGATTTTCACCTAAGATTAGCTTGATTCATTATACTAAATGATGTGATTAAGGGGATAGAATAAAGAGGAGATGATGAGAGAAAATTATGGAGTTAAAACCCTATATACACGTCCCTCTCTCCTCTCTTCTACTTCCCTTTTCATGAAATTTCTAGTCTTAGACACATGTTTCAATCCTGACCATATGTTGACTTTTGCCAAAATTACACATATGCTCTTTCTTCTCCCTTTAGTTCCCACATTGGCATATAAAATCATCAATTGATTTCATTCTAGTCCATATTTCACATATACTTATTTATGTCCATGTTGAAATGAGAAATGACCAATTTACCATTGTCTTTTAAATTAATTACTATCATGCCCTTTACTATCCTTAGATACACTTAATTCTTTATGTTTATTTCTTCATACACCCTAGACATACTATAATGCTTCAATAGCATATATTGGGGCCTTACAAGCAATATTAATCCAATAATAATTAACAACAAACAATTAGATTTCAATGGAACTAAAGAATGAACTAAAATAAAATAAAACCACTATAAAGTATATCCTGAGGTTCATCTAATCCAAGTATCGATAAAGTTGAGTTCTTAATCATAGAAGACATAACATTAAAACTATGCGAAAACTAAAAAACAAAAAAAAACATGATAAAATCCTTTTAAAAATTCAAGAAATCCAGTTTAGATCGATGAAAATCCACTCGAACTGTGTTTTCTTACTTGTTCTTTATTCTTTCTGTCTTCCTAGGCTGTCAATTTGTTTTCCAAGCCTCCTCCTCCATAATTTTCCTATTAGTTTTGCCTTTTATAGTTCAAAAATTAGGTTTCTAGGTGACATAATCCACACAGTTGGACACTAGCTCAAAATGTGAAGTTAATGACCGTGAACTCTTAGGAACTTTAAAACCACTTATTTTGTATGAATCATGGCCAAATTGATGTACACTGGCATGGTGGTACTTTTGTTGATTTCTAGCATTTTTATAACTTGAATAAAATAGCTTCAATTCACCCTAAGCTTGTCCCAATTTATTCCTTTTGCTCCAAATATATAAATTATAACCTAAAAAAAGAATATAAACAAGCAAAATACACCGAATATAACCCTAATAATATGAATAATTAAGTAGTTATCAAACTCTCACACACTTAAGCATTTGCTTGTACTCAAGCAAACCAATTTCATTACACTTAACAAGAAACAATTTGAAAAGGCATTAGACACATCAAAATCCATCAAGATTCTTCACTTAATTGTAAAGTTTATTGAATTTTTAAGCACTTAGTTATTTACGAAAAATTATAAATTAATCCAAGTCTCTCCATAACTCTTTAAATTTTAACTCAATTCAAACCATTATACTTTATGCTTAAAGTGAATATACATAAGAAAACACTAAAACCTTTAAATATTTTCATACCCCTTATATACAAAAAAATATAAATTTAAACAACAAAGGAGGATTTAAAAGCTTGGTTGAAAAGCCACCCAAACTTTTGACGAGAGAGTCAACACCTTATCATAAATACTCCCAATTACTCAATGTCACTATCTCAAATAGCTATTAGCATCATTCTTTAACTTCGACCTTTTTATTAGTACAAAGCTAGTGGAGTGAAATTATTTATGCTCAGTTATTCATATACTACCATTTTTTCTTTATTTTTTTAATCTTTATATGTGGGAATGAAAATGCTCATAAAGGATTCATATTTAATTCAAGTCATGTATAAATTATACATAAATTATCATAATGCAAATCAAATATCCATTCTCGAAATTAATAAACTAAATTGAAATCAACTTGATCATCCAAACTCATAACTATTTACCTAAATAAATCAAATCAGAATTATAATCAAATTCATAATGAATCATCTCAATCAACATCCTTTAAACACAATTTCTCGAATTAATTATTATTAAACTAATTATAATAAAATTTAAAAGCTTGATTGCTATAATGATGAATTTATTTTTTATTTTTAAATGCAAGAGTATGGTGTAGTTGTAGGTAGCATTGAGGAGTATAGATCAATGTTACAAGAATTAAAATTAATAGTACTTACCGTCCTTTTATTATCTAGTCCGACAAATTATGGTGCTTATAATTAATAAAATTCAAAATTAAAATCAACATAATTAACAAACAATAACAAATATTAAACTTAGAAACAATCAAAGAAGACAGTGGTACTTGTAATTTGAATCCCCTTAGGACTTGTTAAAAATTATGATTTTACTAATCAATTTAATTTATAATTTATTAGACCATAATCCTCAAGTATGTTAGTATCTTTCTCAAGGCTATTAACTTCTAATCCTAGGTTAATTAATTAAAATATCTTTTTAGTTAAAACCCATATAATTGTATTAATCAGTTTATGAATTTAACTGTTAGGTTTGACCATAATCCAGAAAATTTATGTCGACCTATTCAATTATACTAGATCTAATTATACAAAGGAATTCTTGATCTTAATTGTATGAAATCATACATGAATCAATATGCTAGCAATATTAAATCAAGAATAATTAAAGAAGCATGATTGAATCTCAATGAAACTAAATAACGAATTAAAATAAAGTGAAATCACTACAAAGTCTATCATGGGGTTCATGTTCAAGAAATCAACTTTAGAACGATGAAAAACTGCATAAATTTGTTTACTAATTTGTTCTTCATTATCTCTATCATCTTAGGTTGATAATTTGTGCTTCCTAAGCCTCCTTCTTACTTTTACTCTTCCTTTTGCCTTTTATAGTTTGAAAATTAGGATTTTAGGTGCTATAAGGGCATCAACACAACTATGCAATTAAAAATCACAAATCCTCAAATCTAAAATGAATGTAGGCTCAAAATATGAACATGAGCATATTGGTTCCCAACATAGGTGTGTTGATGACCATTTAACTCTTTAGAACTCTAAAATCACTTAATTTGTATAAAATATAACTTTGGTTATGTACACGGGTAGCAATACTAGGGTGTTAATGCCTATTTTAATTTTTAGCATCTTTATAACTTGATTATTATAGTTCCAAATTACCCCCCATCATGTCCCAATATGTTTCTTCAACTCTAAATAAACGAATTACAGCCTAAAAAGACAATAAAAATGAAGTAAGTTCAAAAAAATAATAAACTTAAATTAACAAGTGAAATGCACTAAATATAAACATAAAAGTATGAATAATTAAGCACTTATTAAACTAGCATATACTTAAGCATTTGCTTGTCCTCGAGCAAATCAATTTCATTACTCTAAACTTAATAAGAAACAACCCTATAAAAGCATTAAACACATCGAAGATATCCATCAAGATTATCCATTATTCATTCAATTGTATAGTTCATTGAATTGTTAAGCACTTAGTTACTTGTGTCAAATTATAAATCAATTCAGTTTGCTCCATAATTCTTTAAATTTCAACTCAATTCACACTATTCCATTCAATGTATAAAGTGAACATACTTAATGAAAATGGTAAAACCTTATAAACATTTCCATACCCCCTTGTTTAAAAAGAAAACAAAACACTAAATGTAAATAACAAAGGAGAATTTAGAAGCTTGCTTGAAAAGTCGCCTAGTATTTTGACATAATAGTAAGCACCTTGTCATTAATACTCTTGTTTACTCAACTATCTCAAATGGTGACTAGCACCACTCTTTAACTGCAAACATTTTATTAATACAAAGACGATAAAGTAAAATTATTTATGCTTGTTTATTCACATACTATTATTTTTTCTTATCTTATTTTTTAATATTTATATGTAGGGAAATTAAAATACTAAAAAAGAATTCACATTTAACTCAATACATGTACAAATTATACACAAAGAATCATAATACAAATTAAGTATCCACTCTCAAAATTCAAGAACTAAATTGAAATCAACTTAATCATTAAAAGTCATATCTGTTTGCTTAAACAAATCAAATCACAATCTTAACCAAACTCCAAATGAATCTTCTTGATCAACATCCTTTTAAAAAATCCAAAATTATTCATTATTAAGCTAATTAGAACAAAATTGACAAGCTTGACTGCTAAATCCCTCCCCCATATTTAAGTTTTGCATTGCCCTCAATATACAAAAACATGCAAGAATAATGAAAAATACGAATAATAATTGAGGGGATGAGGATAATTGGTACACCTTTGATAGCAAATGATTTCCAACCAAGTCTAATGTCATCAACATCCATCGAGTGTTGGTGGAATCTTCTCTACTTTACAACATAGGAGTGAAGTTGCCTTTATAGCATGCAGAACTCCATTAAATCTTAAGTAACAAAATTAAAACCAAAAGACTAAAACTAAAGAAAAATAATAAACTACTAATGAAAATCCTATAAACTACTCAATAAAAATAAAAACACATGATTGTTAGGATGCCTTCTAAACATTGCTTCATTATAAGTCTTTTTGTTAGACTTCTAAACAAGTCCTTCTTCATCCTAGATCTAAATCAGTAGCTTGCTTCCACTCATTTTCCTTAGCCTATAAACATGCCTCTTGTAGCAAGATAATGACATATAGTATCAAACTTATAAAACCAAGTAAATCCACTAATTCCCTTTTTAATAATAAGATGTTAATATAACAAGGATTAATAAAACCCCTTGGATCCACTATTGATTATGACAATTTGTTTTGTAGGAAGTAGGAGCCTTACATACTTAAGATGACTGTTGATAATTCCTGTAATGTTGGACTCTTTGAGCCCTTTTGTATTGTTCTGTACTTAAAGATACTATTGTATATTGATATATGCATGGTTCTATATGAGTTCAAAGATGTATTTAAATCCTTTTGGGTATATATGTCAGTGATTTATAATGTTATATGCCCTTACATTAACTTAGAGTTCATCGGAATGCGAAATCTTGGAGATTTATGATATATAAGCTTCTAAGTGTGTAAAACCGAGTCCATTAGATGGATATGGCCATTAGCTGAGTTAAACATGTTCTAATGCCTTAGAGGTGATTAGACATTATTTATAGACTTATTGGATACTTAGAAAGCTTAATTGGAAAAGTTGATATACATAAGGACTAATTTGCCAATTGTTAAAAATCAAAGGATTTAAATGTATTTTTTCAATTCTTGGAGGATCAATATGTAATTTTATAAAGTTAAGGGGCCTAAATATTATTTTCAAAAGTCCTAGGACCAAAATAAAAATAAAAGTTTTGGTCAATCCCTAATTTTGGGCTTAATTGCAAATTTAGGAAAAGTTTAGAAGGTAAAATGGTAATTTCACATAACTTAAGGGCAAAAAGATAATTTCACCATATTTTGGTCAAATAAGAGTCAATATTCTAGACCTTTCTTCATGTATGGCCGTGCAACCCACCATTAAGACTTAAAACATTTTGTTTTAATTAAAAGAAATGAGAAGAAAGGAGAATAGAGGAGGAGAAGAACCCATTTTCGGATATCACTAAAATCCAACCCTTTTTTGGGTTCTCCAACCCAAAATTTGAGATCAAGGAACTCAAATCTATCATTATATTTGAGAAATTCTCAAAGGATTTTAAGATATCACCAAAGAAAGTTTTAGGTAAAATTTGTCTCATCTCTCTCTACATTATGATTTTGAGTTTGGTGTTAAGAATGATGTTCTCCATGCTTGAATATGCATGAAATATGGTTTATATGAATGAAATGAGTTAGGGAGAAATTCCCTTAAACCAAAACCGAAATGTTCTCTTTTTGGTGAAAGTTTGTAAATTTTTGAACATCTTTTGAAATGGATGATTTAAATGAATTCTATGGTATTAATTGTACATGTATAATGTGAATTGATGATGAAAAATGAAGAAGACGTATATTGGATAAGGCTTGGTCAAAATGATGGAAGAAGGAATGGATTAATGTAATGATTTGTATAATTATGATGAATATGGCTTAAATGAAGGGAATTAGATTGAATGGAGTGGTGAAATGTGTTGTTGTTTGGAAGTGTTTATTGTATAACAAGATAGAAGCATGAATTACCATGATAAAGTCTCGAAAAATATGACTTGAAAGTCAAGCACATTAGGTGTTCGATAAAATGTCTAAGTGAACTTTGCTTAGGATTTAAGGATTCATAATGATATACATTGGAAAGCGACTTTCATGTTTACTTATATTGAACTTGAATTTTACTCAAATTGATGAGTAATGGCCAAATCTGATAGCTTAAAGATAGTGATGTTATGTTTTATACACTTATGTGATTTGAGTAGTAAATACATTGTATATTTTTTATGTATAAAAGCTGGGAGTTGTGAATCAAGGAGCTTGTACTAAGGATTGCTGAAGTTAAGGGAGTGTACACCTTCTTTTAAGGTGAGTTGGAGAAACCATATCTCTTAAATGAGATTAGGACATCCCAAGGCATGCATGATGACTTGTATATGAATTTGAACCTAGGTAATGTATAGTAAAATTGAATCTCAAATGGATGCTAATATACTTGTATATTTAATAAGCGACATTGTTTTAAATAACTCTTTGTACTTAGAGTACAACTGATGCTTTTATTATGTATTTTGATAAATAATATTGTAATCAACAAACCTGCACTTAAAGTGCAAAGGACAATGTTTTATTTTCTAAAACTATATTTTTGAACAACTTTGCACTTGGAGTGCAAAAGATGACTTTTATTGCATGAAATAATATTTTGGAACTTACATATGCATAATCGAGTTACGTATGTTGCATGTATGTGTTCTCTTTTGGCTTAGAGCTATGACAAGTTTCGCATGGTACCTTACTTGATTTTAGTACTTGATATTTGTATATGATTTTTGTGATTAGTGAGGTAACGATTGGCCATTCGTGTGCTAGACACAACAGATTAAGTGACCTCAATACCCTTGATGCTGGCACATAAAAGTCGAGCCTCCGTATTGACACCTTTCTATGGGACTTGCAGGTGATTACACATCTAGAGGTTTGGTCATCGATAAGGTCATAACGCTCTTGTCGACCGTAGTCCGAACTCACCACAGATGAAAGTCTAGCCAACACCAGGAATCGGTGGGTGTGCACACCAGTTTGGTCAATTAGTGGCGGCACACATAATTGTTTTGGCCTATTCTGAGACTTATTTTCCTGACAAGATTTGATTTGTACATGTGATATTTTTCTGCTTTTGTGTACTGAAACTGGAACCTATATTCACTAGATGAGTGATTAATAGGCTAGGCCTATGTGATACCTAACCACTATATATTGAGTCATAGGCTAGACCTATGTGTTTCTATGTCATGTATGTTCACTTCATAGGTGGTTATGTGCATACTAGATGCGTGAAAAACCTGTTCTTAGGTTATCCAGACCGTCTTAGTGTGTATTGGGTTGTATTTGTGATATATTTTTTTCTTGCGAACTGAATACATAGTGTACTCACCCCTTTCACTTTCCAGTCATGCAGTTAATTTGTTGAGCTTGACGCTTTGAGTGAATCGTGCAGTCTTTTTCAGGGCATTACCGCATGTGGGTAGTCTTTATTTATACTTTTGTTGTATAGTGTCTCATGAACTATTTTTATTAAGTTGATTATGTTGATATGTTTTATGATTTCGTAAATTAACTCTTGACTATCTTGTAGTTTGTAAATGATCTTGTGTATGAACCTTTTGTACAATTTTTGAGATTGCTCTTGAGTGAACTTAAAAGTCCCAAAATGGTGGTAGAGTTTTAATGTGAATATAGAAATGCGTTTAAAACTTATTTATAGGTATTTTAATTGAGTTTTGCGATTTTCAAAATACAGTTGTTGTGCTATCCAAATATTTTCAAAGGATATTCAGTTAGCCTTGCATAGTCAGGTTAAGGGTACCGAGAGTATTCTTAGCCTGGGTATGCGGTGGTTGTCATGTGCCCGATGTGATTGTGGGTATTAACAGATACGTTAGAGTTAAAGGGCTTTAAACTGAGCAAGACTAAGATTGAGTACTTAGAATGTAACTTTTTGGGCCATAAGATGGCTTCCGATGTGGAGGTAAAGATTAGTTCAGAAGTTATACAAAAAAAAAGTGTTTTAACTGATCTATCGTCCAAAATAATGAAGACATAGTTCATTGTATTAGATCATGGTGGTTTAAATAGAAAAGTGTCTCATGAGTTTAATGTGACAAGAAGATATGACTCAAACTCATAGATAACTTCTATCGTTTACGATTGGATCGGCCATATTCTATAGGATGGAGTGTTAGCCCATCAAATAGGTACATAATCATAAGCTAATGATTTCAAAGATGAGGATGCTTCGTTAGATATACAACCTTACTAGGAGAGATAAGGTAAAGAATGTAATAGTAAAAAATAAATTAAAGATGACTAATATTAATGAAAAATTAAGAGAGACAAGGCTTAGAAAATTTGAACATGTTAAGAGA
This sequence comes from Erythroxylum foetidum, assembly GCA_026546835.1. Classification (NCBI taxonomy): domain Eukaryota; kingdom Viridiplantae; phylum Streptophyta; class Magnoliopsida; order Malpighiales; family Erythroxylaceae; genus Erythroxylum; species Erythroxylum foetidum. Next base: position 39,084,947 of record JANZLF010000222.1, read on the forward strand.
AGATGCCCTGATACTTCAGTGAGAAGACACGAGAAAATTGTATTTAGACATTGTAAGAGTAAAAAAGAAAGGCTTAAGAAGAACTGAGGAGAGGTGATCGAAAATGATATGGCTCTACTGGAACTAATCAAGAACATGACCCTCAATAGAAAACTTTGACGTAATAAGACATGGATAAAAAAAATCTCACATAGAGAGAGCCTTCTCATTCTCTTAAGGTATAAATATTTTTCTTCAATTCTTATGTTGTATATTTAGTCCAAACATTTAATATATAGTACTTCTCTCTTAATTATTTAACTTAACACTTCTTTATATAACCTAAATATTTTCTTGTAATGACTTATTTGATTTTTTTATTAACTTGTCTTCTTTCTTGTTTGTATATTTGTTTATCTATTTTATCTTTAATTTGTACTCTTTACCTTATTCTTTATTTATTATATTATTCATTTTATTAGTTATTTTATATTTTATTTATACATAATTTATTTATTCACTAAATTATTATTATTATATTATATATATATATATATGTATGACTTCACATGAATAACCCACCTCAGAGTAGCTTAAGTGTGGGGTGGTAGACATTTGTAGGCTCCTCTTGCTCAATTAATTAAAAAAAATCAGATTTGACGTGATTAATGAGACCTTACAAAAGAGTTAATATTTCGTTTGTTTAAAATTTTAAAAAGGGAAACAAATACTTTTAAAATATTAAAATTTAATTTGACCATTTTACCAAATCTTTTGTCTGACACATTTTAGCACCTGCCATAAATTCCACCCGATATTGCATAAAATTTGTACAAATTCTGGAAATCATTTTGCAGGCCTTCGGCGTTGGTAGACAGCCACCCCATTCATTTTGAAAATTCAAAGGCCAAATCAACCATCTGACAAGCTTACAAAGGCAAAAACTGAAACTTGGCAAGGTTTTGATCCGAATAATAGATGGGAAGAATAACAAGAAAACTCACAGCAAATACTAAGAACATCTCACGCTATACTAATCAAAAACTGGGGAAACGAATATGACATGCACGACAACACTACTACTGTTTTGATGAGAATCGAACATTTATAAAATAAAATACACATTAAACTACATAGAAGCGATGGAAAGAAAGCCATTTGGCTACATATGGTCAGCTCTAGCCTCATCGTCACTAATTCCATCCCCAGCATGACTGCATTCAATTCCAGGACAGCATATTAGAAATATTCCTAGAATGAGCTAAAACAAACATGAAACATAATGCAATCTCAGTGTACCAACAGCAAAGTGTCTAAATAAATACCCTGGCAGCCAAAATTTGACAGATTGCAAACTTTCATTTTTCAACTTAACATAGGAAAACCAAAAGCTAGTGAATATGATGCAAATAATCAATTTTCTAAACGCATCATCAACAGATCATAAGAGGAAATCCTGGTGTCACTTTCACCTAGACAAATTTTAACTAACAAATAAGGTTTCAATTACTAACCGCCACGAACTAGTTAAGTTCCTAGTTTTCCGGTCCAACTGAAGATTTTCAAGAGCAGCTGAAGCTCGAATCACTTCCTCAGGAAGTTCATCACTGTCGTATCTCCAATTGTATTCATCTTTCCTGTAGCCAGACATGGATGATCCTGCTCTCCTGCCTAAATTATAATAGTATCAGATATTTAAAGCTGCAAATGAGAAGATTGTGGGCAACTGACAAATAAACCACTCACCAGAAGACTGGGAAGAAGCAGGCCTAGCATATGCATGATCAGAAAGAAAAAAGAAAAAGAAAACCATGAGTTGGGTGGAGAAGAAAAACATGAAGAAAGCTTCAGAAGGATTTAGGGGGAATAAAAAGAAAAGAAAAGCATCATGGACCAATTCATTACCTTCCGAGGGGAGGTAAGCCACCAGCAACAGATGATGGAGAGGGTCTTCTACTATTCCTGGACTCTAAATTGGATACGGATTCAGTTTCTGACAACCTCCTTCCAGTACCCCTTCCTTGAGAGAGATTCTGTTAAACAAAATTGTCAATGAAAGTTGAAATTAATTTACAAAAGGAGAATTATTGTGAAATATAACAAGCTAGCAAAGATATCCAATTTCCTAACTCCAGTATATTAAGACACTGTAAGTTAAAAATACTGTTGATTTAAGATGGCAAACTTCTTTTTGGCTAAGAAAACTGTTTGAGCTTTATATCAAGAGAAAAATATGGAGATTAACCTCAAACTTCAAAAATCCTTCAAGAACATCCAAAAGCAAAGGACCACTATCTCCATTTCTGTTAAGATCATAACCATTTTTGCTGCTAAATTCTTTCAACTCAGCTTTCCAAGAATCCTTTTGCTGTAATATTTCACCAGACAACAATTAAATACTCCATAATAACGAATATCAAAACAAAAAGACAGTCAAAATGCTCACTTAACACATAATATTACTTGATTACCAAATTACACTCCGGCAGATAAACTTTTTGCGTGTGATTTAGCTGAGCCCAATCCAAATACTCGCATATTAATGCAGTAAGTAGCCTCCCTACAATGGAAAACCATGAAAATCTCAATTGTTAACAACAAAACTGTAAAGTTCTGATACACGAGGAAAAACATATCTAGCAAAAAAATTAATTTTAATAAATGAAAAGGAAACAAGCTTCAACACTTACAAACTTGTGAATAAAAACACTAATGTATATCAAAGCAATAACCTGAAGGGGATGCATGAAGCTGTCTTGCACGGTCGTTGCAACTACCTAACAGTGCAGGTGGCAAGCTTTCTTCTTTCTCAATCACCCTATCCTCCTCCTCAATCGCTTCAAACACACTTGCTCGAAGTTCAGCCTAACAGTAAATCGAAGCATTAAAGAAAAACAGCAATTGAAAACCCCGAGGCACAATAAGCACATCAACGGAAAGAATTTTATAGCATATTAGTACAAACCTAATCAAAAGTAAATTTCTTGCCAAGTAACTTACCGAGAAGGAAAAACAAAAGGCAACTTCACAAAGAAGAAAAAGATCCAAGAAAAAAAGAATCCATTAAAGATCCGATGTTGCAAGGAAAAAAACCATAATTCACCAAAAAAAGAGGCTGTAATTGCCAAAATCATGAAAACCAAAAAGAAAAAAGAAGACAGAAGAAAAGGGAAGGAAAAAAAAAGAAAGCAACTTTAAGCCCCACATGGGCATAGACAAAGACTTCTCGTTGTAGAGAAAACAAAAGCCGCAACAATCGAGATCGTCAGTTAATGAACAATTTGTAAGGAAACACTCTAAATTAATTGCAGATAGAGAAGATAGGATAGAACACATCTAAATCCGAAAACCCTAATTACAGAGAAGATCTTGATAATTCCGTCATAACTCGAGATCCAATAGAAAGAGACCAGCAGTCTATCTAAGAGGGGTTAATTCACCGTCGACAACATCTTTATATAGGTTTTCAGAACTTTGAATATATTAGCAACATTTCTCAGAAACACACCAGAGAGAGCGAGAAAAAAGAAAAGGAGAAATTTGAGAAAGTACAGGGAAAGGAAATCTACACGGATCTTGGCGAGGACGCCTTTCTTTTCTAGGGTTCGAGTGACGAGGGTCTTGAGGTCCATCATTTCTCTGGTGTAATCGTCCATTTTACAGTTGGTTCTATGCTCCCAGCCCAGGCTCAGTTCCCCTCTCTATACGATGTACATGCGACAAATGATTTTGGTTTTGCGTTTTGGCCTTTGGGGGATGAGAGAGAGAGAGAGAGAGAGCAATGCATAGATTAAAGTAATGTCATTGTTAGGCGATTGGTGTAAATGTAAATATGTAATAAGAATAGCATTGAGATTTTTTAATTCTAGCGAGTGTGAATCTGGAGCGTCCATGATCGGTTGAGTTAACAGAAAAGGGCACATGGGTCCCACATTCTATTGACACGGGCTGTTCAAGTCCAAGTCCAAGTCCAAGGCAGTCTGAGGCTCGTCCTAACCCCTGCTCACTGCTGACTTTGCCTTCATTTTCTATTTCTATCGTTTTTTAATGATATTAATTAATTCGAAAATGTTACCTTTATTCATAAAAAAGAAATATTAAATAATGAGTCAAAATCTGAATAACCAAGGAATTGAGGAAATAAATTATTGAAGAAAATAAATATGACAATATCAGCCATATCTGCATCATCTTTATTGTCCATATTTGATCTTGTTGTAATTAAGAAATTATTAACCAAATCTTTAGAAAACTCTCGTGTATATACTGCAACGATTAATACAAGGATTGACGAATTTGCCCAAATACGTTTTAACATGATATCAGAGCTCTCCAGGTTCTACTAATCGTTACACATAGGCAAGCCTCCAACGTCACAATGGTAGAACCAAAACAAAAAATATCACCGAAGGGAGTTGGAATCAAGAAAGGTCTTTCTTCCTATGATTTGAGTGCGAGTGACAACTCAAGGAGTGTGATCACGCAATTCCAGCTTCGTGAAGAAAACTTCGTGGAGAAAATTATGACGAATGGAGTTGTGTTGTGAAAATTTCTCTATGAGCTCGACGCAAATGGGGATTTGTTGACGACACCATTAAGAAACTTGAAGAAGATGCACTAGAGTTAGAGGATTGGTGGACAGTCCAATCCATATTGGTGTCTTGGATATTGAACACCGTCGAACCAAGCCTGCGCTCCACGATCATATATGTTGAAAATACGAAATTACACAACACGCAATTACATGTTGGGCCCCGATTCACATTAAGCATGTTTTATTTATTTTGAGGTTTAGATTGATAATTCCTTTAAGTTAGAATAATTTGAGAAATTTAGTGCTTAGTTAATGGTTATTAAACGAAGGAATTTAGTTAAAATTAGAGTTTTGATAAATTGTTAGAATTAAAAAGAATAAGATGGCTTAAGGGTAATTTAGGAAGTTTACTTATGTTTATAGGGTATAAAGTTTTCAAGGAGGGCTTCATTGGTCTTTTTAGCTTAATGAAAATGAAAAGGAAGAGAAGCAAATGGAGTGTTGTCGTATGGTGAAAAGAAGAGACAAAAATTGCATGTATAAGGAGGGATTAAATGAAACTACATAGTTTTGGCTAGGGTATTAAGATAAGAAACACAAGTCACCTAAGTCTTTAGAAAGGAGACTTACGAAACTCACCAAAGAAAAGAGAGGGAGAGTGACTTTTGGCCAAGAGAAGAAGAAGAAAAAGAAGAGGTAGGCTTAGGTTATTTATACTTTAGAAAGGAGTGGTTAAGAGTTTTCTTTAAGAAGAAAGTGGAAAGGAAGGGATTAAGCTCCATTGGAGGCAAAGGAAGCAAATTCGTGGGAGTTCAATAGGTAAGAGAAATTTCGATATTCATGGTTTTATAGATGGGTTTTGATACTAATAGCTTAGGTAAGGTATGAGTAAGGTTATATAGGAGTAAATTTATGCTTTTATGTCCTAAGAATTGCCAATTTTGATATCTCATATTTATATGGGATTTTTGTGTTTGATGAAGGTGAAGTGAGGCAATTGGAGTTAGAGGAAAGACAAATTGACCAACCTCAAAGCTAAAGGAATTAAGGTGGGTGATTTCTTAATAATTGAGTTAATAGGCTTATTAAAGTTTTTATAATAAATGCTAATGA
>JANZLF010000222.1:39146373-39158632 GCA_026546835.1 Erythroxylum foetidum
ATTAAAAGGATTGAGGAATTGATGAAATACAAATTGGAAATTGAAACTACTTTGAACAATGTGTAAATGAAAAAAAATGAAGCGATATTAGTTAAGCTGCGATTCGTTCGTTATGAGTTGGGTTCCGGAAACGGGTCCCAACACTTTTAGAACTGATATGTATAAATAAATACCTTTCGACACTTGCAATGCACCAACTACTTTCCAAATATGTATGGTAAACATTTTCTCAAATTATTGAAGTTTTTATGGATGATTTTTTGGTTCGTGGAGGCTCTTTTTATGAGTGCTTGCATAATTTAATTTTGATCGTAAAAAGATGTATTTAAACTAACCTAGTTCTTAATTTCAAATAATGTCATTTTATGGTAGAACAAGGCATATATATAGAACATGTTGTTTCTTCTAGAGGGATTGGAGTAGATAAGGCTAAAGTGGATCTTAGTCAATCTTTATGTTACCTTGTTAGTGTGTAGAAAGTCTGTTTATTTCTTAGTCATATAGATTTCTATCAAAGATTCAACAAAGAGTTTTTGAAAATATCATCCTTAAAGTTACTCTAAAAAGATGTTATTTTTAAACTTAATGAAGGTTGTAAAAAGCCTTCAATAATTTGAAAAAAAAAGTAGTTTTAGCCCTAGTTATTTAATCACCCAATTGATAGTTGCCATTTGAAATCATGTACGATGCCAGTGAAAAATCTATAGGAGTTATTTTAGGCCAATAAGTGGCAAAAAGTAGTTCATGTTATTTACTTTACAATTGTAAACTTAAATGATGCCTAGAGAAATTATTTAATAATTGAAAAAGAGTGTCAATAGTAGTTTTTTTTGGAAAATGTTTGAACTTACTTGTTAGGTACTAAACTTGCCATTTTCTTTGATCATGTAGCTCTTGCATACTTGTTATAAAAAAGGATGCATAACCTAAATTGATGAGATGGATCTTATTGATAAGAGAACTTGATTAGGAATTCAAAGACAAAAAAAGAGAGAAAAAAAATCAAATGGTAGATCATTTAAGCCTTTTGAAAGGAGTTTTGTATAACTTTTTAGTTGAATGATGAGCTTGACCTTAATTTGTTTACTAAGGGGACTATATAATTTAGGATGATGGGAAGGGAATTCTCTTTTTCAATATTTTAATTAAATAATGCAATAGGGTTCATCAAAAAAGCTAATGCTAAGAAGGATTTGTTCATAAGTTCAAAGGGTGAATACTCTTATGACTTTCAACCTATTAAATTATATAGTGATATGTCTATTGATTTTAGTTCCTTGAAAAGTTCATATATAAAGAAATATGTTTTGAAATATTTATAACATTTCTTAGCCTACAACTTTTCAATATGACAAGATAATGTAAGAATATTAGATAAAGTTAAATTTTATTTTCTACAATGTTTGGAACTCAATATTACCATAAAGCTATGATATTGGTTGATTACACACTTTTGATATATGATTCAAAAGAAAAATAAACCTTTAATCTTATGTTCATACATCACTCATCTAGCCATCAATTTAGATCTACTTGATTTGTCTAATACTTATAAGCACATTGTTTGTGAGATGGAACCCTTAGATCTAAATTGTTTGGCTAGGATGGGGATCATCACACAATAGCCTAATGGTAGTTTCAATTTTGTCCTACAAGTGGTGTCTTCTAGAACATTCTAATAGAATAGACCTTCAGACGCTAAACATCTAACTACTAACCCATAAGAAGATATTCTTTCATCTTCCTTAACTCAACTAACTATTCCATCCCGAATAGAAAAGATTGAGAGTAAATTATATTGAATGGAACATAATTTAATGAATTTCTTCTTAGACCAAGGGTTCAATCCCCCTTTTCCATCTTCTCCTTAAGTTTGCCATTCTTCCTTACCACTCCAAATACAAAATAAAAATAAGGCAGACTCTTTTCCTCTTTTCCTCTCTTCTTCTACTTCTTATTTTTATTCTTTAATTTATACATTAAGGATAATGTTTTAAATATGTGTGTGTGCGGGAGACTTTTTCACATTTTGTGGTATTCTTAATTTTTTAGGTTGTTTGAATATTCTCTTTTAAAATATTGATTTTACCCAATGCTTTTAGAAATTGATGAAGTGAGATTTGCCAAAGAGTTTTTCACCGCAATGTTTTGAATGAATTAGACTATATGTGCAAAATAGACTTAAATTGCTTAAGTTGAAGGCTAAATACTTTGATACGTTAAAATAGTTAGGGTAAGCACTTAGATAAATAGAGATAACTAATTGATGAAGTATTGCACAAGATTAGATGATTTGTTTTTGGGAGAACCAATCTTAAAGTACCTAACTTTTTGAAAATTTTCAATTCAGTGCCTAAACTTTTAAAATTTTTAATTGATTAACAAACCTTTTTAAACCTTAACAATTCACCTCAAAACGTTATTTTTGTTAGTAATTTACTAATTTGGCTCACAAAATATTTGTTATTCATGATATGTAAGTGTCTATCTAAAAAAATTCTACTTATCAAGAACAAAAAAGATTTCATTAGTCAAATAAACAAATTAATAATGAAACTAACATTTTAAACTGATCTACTAAGGTTTTAAAAAGTTGGTTACTCAATTGAAAATTTTAAAAGCTTGGGTACTAGATTGAAAAAAATCCTAAAAGGTTGGGCACTTTATGATTGGTTATCCCTTTTTAAAAACATTGTGAGCATTTGATCCTTCAAGGATATAAGGGCCCTCCTTATTTAAGCCACTTAACTAAACGAGCCACCTTACTTAATTGACCCTAATTCAGCTCTTTTGATCCAATTATAATCCCTTTCTTTGAAAGTTAAACCTATAGTAAAAATTTAACCTATCATACATCATATCACCTAAACTACACATCCTAATAAGGTATTTCTAAAGTTATTTAGGGAATGCGAAGGGTTTTGCTTCAAATTTTATTTTCCAAAGTACTCTTTTTACATTACTATGATGGGTGCTTACTTTTGTATCATTTGTTTTTTTAAAAATCAATCAAGAATAATAATAATTGCAGTCATAGTATATTTACATTTAGAGGAGTACTTGGCCACATTCCATTCTTAGCCCCACAACTTGTTTGAATGTCTTATTAATATGTGTAATCTTAGCCTATAATCCTTTCTTTCCTAACCCTTAACCTAAACCTTCTTACAACCATTCAGGGTCCTTTTAATTCATTCCTTCATATGCTTATAGAGAGATGTTTGGTGTATATGCAAGTTCATAGTAGTGTATTCCTTATGACAAGAATTTGAGAGTAAACTCTTAAACCTAAACATCTATGTGAATGAGAAACCACTATGAGAAAATTTAACACTATGAGAAAATTTACCAAGTCTTTATGATTGCTTTTGATTGAGATTGTAATTAATTGTCTCTATTCATATTTTCTTTTGAAAATTAACTTTGAGGTGTGATGATGCTTATCTCTTTTTTGGTTTAAGTTTTAAAGAGGAAGAATGGTTTAATCTCATGAGAATTGGATTGGCAAAAATTATTTGACTCTCATATCTCATTAGTTTTTCGTGTGTTTAAGGGAAAACAATGACCAAGTATGGGGAATTTGATGTGTAACATCTCATTCCCATACTAAGGGTTAGAATCCTAAATTTTTATAATTGAGAAATAGTAATGAGAGATTTGAAAATTGCATTTCATGCTCATACATAATGTTAGCATACACACACGTGAATTTGATTATTGCACAAATTACAATGAATTGTCGCACATTCATTTGACATTTTTGGGTATAAATGACTGTTTTAATGTGATTATAATGTGAATTATGGATTATGTGTCTTAAAAGTTAAGTTGGAGTGTATAAGTAACGAATTAAAATTTTTGGTGAAACATGATAATTTTCTAGAATTTAAGGGTATTTTTGGACTAAAAAAAATGTCAAGCGGTAGAACAATTAATGAATAGTAATAGAACTAAGATTCAAATGGTAGTGAATTTTTTTATGAATGACATTAAGATTTAATGATAATTGTCACTAAAAATTGGGAGAAAATTGGGTTGAAAATTGGAGACAAATGGACTAGCTTACTAAAAGATCAAAATGGGACCATAGGAAAGTGGCAAGTGTCACTACTACTCACCACTTACTATTCTTTTACCTAAATTAAAGACCATATTGTGGTCTTTCACTTGTTATTAATGATGCTTGCTTCTTTTCTTAATTTTGTTCATTTGCTCTCAACTTCTCATTCTTCTCTCCATCTACAAAAAATGAACATATCTATTTCTTGCTTTGTGTTTTGATGGGTAATAGATTATGGAATGATATAATGTTGGATTAATTGAGCACATGGTGTTTAAAGTATGCTGGAATATGTTAGCTATAACATTTCCATTGGATATGCATCGACATTTAGCTATGAATTGATCTGTTGATATCCAAATGGGATGATTTTTAATTTGGAATAAGTTAGACACATAAGGCTATATTTTTCATGAAGACATCGAATCCAAATTTTGTCTTTAAGAGTTTCAAATTTTGACTTGAAGTTGAGTACTAGGTGCAGTAAATTGATGGATGAATACATGTGATTGTGTTAGATTTTTAGAGTATGAAAACCATGAGTGATGAGTTATTATATAGATGTTATGAGTTGTGAATTAAGGGTATAATGAAAGTTAAAGTTATGTTAATGAATATGTTGAGTTATGCTCTTGAAATGAAATGAACTAAGGTGATAGTTAGAAGTGAAATGAAGGTGGAAATGAAGATGAATATATGTTGAAAGTTGATGATGAATGTATATATATGTATATGTTCTGTTATTAGCGTTCATGATCAATCATGGACTATAAATTGTTTATGGATGATATGGAGTTGAAATGGAGTTAAACTAATGGGGAAGCGATGAGTAATTAAATTATAAATGATAGACCAAGCATATGATGTTGAATGTAATAAGTAAAGAATTAGGAATATGGAAACTAAAGATGCAATTGGATATATGTTGGGGCAAGAGGCATAACTTTTTCTATAGAACTAAGATTAAGGTCATTTAAGTATGTTTTCGAAGAGGACTTCGAGTTCTACAACTTCTATGAAGACTAAAGGAGAGATTTTGCTTTCCAAAGGATCAAATTTTCACATTCCTTTAAGTGACCCGTAAAGGTCCGCCCAACGGATATTCATTGGCCATTTGGTCTTAATTTAGACTAGAATGGGGCTTGAATCGAACCTATAATGATGTTTGAGCTAAGTGACTAATTTGTGATGTGTACGAAGTGATAATTGGGGTTATAACTTAGTGAATGAATTGATGATATCAAAGTATCAACGATATGAGTATAATATGAATGAAGATGTTCATATGATTGTAGTTATGACTCAAAGGAATTGAGTAATATGTATGAAGTGAATATGAATAAGAATTGGGTATTATGAGAGCATATAATGTTAGAAAAGAAATGACGAGAAATTAAGTTATGATATTGGAGTAACCAAGCGCTCTTGAGGTGTAAGCTTAAGAATAAGCTAGACTTATACAAAAGGTAAAGATTGAATGGTGAACTTAGAATGATCATGTACAAATGAAGTATAAATCTAAGTTCAATTAGACATATATGAATTATGAAAAGAAAATGAGCATAAGATGTGAATTTAGATAATATACCTAGGATTGTCATTGAGCACGTATTAGACACAACACACATATATATATATATATGTATAAGATTGAGTATTAATAAGATTGTGCAATTAATAATGTGTTTGCAATATGTGTTTTGCATAATGATGATAGAAGATAGAACATCCGCATCCAGACGTTTCCAGATCATGGAAGCTAATGCTAATCTGGAGCATACTGTGAATCGACCTAAATGGTCTTACTTTAATGATTGTCTTGTTTAAATTCTTTATTGAATGATTATATGAATGTGATTATACCGATTCTGGACATTGAATGTCTAAGGCATTTGATACATGAATAATATTGGAAGTGCTCATTGAATGTGAATTGGACTGACTATGTGATGCTCAACTTAATTGTTGAATGTCGAACAAAATTTCGAAGAAAAATATGAATGTACATGTGAATGAAATAAGTGATTCTCAACTTAAATGTTGAATGTCAAACCAAGGTCTGATGACATATCTAAAGAGAAATAAAGTGACTAATTAATCTTATGTGATTGATGCATTTCATTACATGAATGCATGACAATGTAGAGGCTGTTATGACCGAAGTAGACACCAAAAAAGAGCTTAAAGCTTAGAAAGTGAAAAAGAGTTTAAAGTTCATAATGTGATTAAGAGCCAAAGGCTCACTGTGTATAATAAGCCCAGTATCCCTAACGAATACAAGACAATTATTAATGAATTCGGTATCCATAATAGATATGAGACAGTTATAGACACTCTGTCGCAACAATAAACATATATAAGTAATATGTATGATTTGAATTATCGAAACAAATTGTTTGATTGCTTTGAATGTGAAATGTGAAAATTGTGAACAAAAGAGTTTTGTAATGCTACATAGTGATAAATGAAATCATATGAAATATGAGATATATGTATTAATGTGTTACATGATTGAGTAAGCCACCCTAAAACTGACACTAAAATTACAACATTATTTTTCAGGCTTAGAGAAGATCTCCAGTTTGACAAATTAGAGTCTAGCCACTGCATTCGAGTAAGACATAGGAGTCGGGATCATTTCATGTCTACATTTATATTTCCTTATTTTTGTATCAAATTGTGTATCCCGCAAATATTGTACCTTGGTTACTTAAATAATTCTATTTTGTGGCAACTTTCCAAATTGGAATTGTTTGTAAATAAGATTGAACAATGAGTATAGTAACACTCATGAATGAAAACTTTTATGAATAAAATGGACCCGATTTGTTTATTGATTTTCCACAAATGTGTGAGTTGTTTTGAAAATTTTGTAATGAGTTTTGATTGACTGACTGCTCTAGTAGGCCACCCTTATAGAATATGTTGTTGAATACCATCGATATGTTTGGGGATATACCCTATAAGAATATCTCCATTTTCCTAACACGCATCATTGATTGCCAACTACAATTGTACATAAATTTAAAATTTATGGTTTTACATGTTTAGACTACAAATGAATTTAGTACACTTGTGTATACTTTAAAGTCAAAAACCCAAAATTGACAAATCATTCAAAGATAATTAGTTTTTAAACTTACACTTACACTTTACTATAATGACATTCTTGCTCGAGGTATGCTTCTTTGCCCATATGCAATATAATGTATCCTTGACTCAAGATATATACATATAGGTGATATAGAATATCCTCAATGTAAGATGTCTACCTGAGTTGTTATTCATAAGCAAGTCATCAAATCTCTTATGCATTCATTATTGAGTGGATCAATTTGTTCAAAGCTATCTAGGTAGTTTATTATGTAAGAGTTGACATCAATTTCAAATTGACTATTAACATCCCACAAAATTTGCATAACTTATGATTCTAACGTTTGGGAAAGTAATCACCCACCTACCATATATTCAACCTTCTTATTCACAATATATGCTTCCCCTCCAAAATAACAATAGCAATACACATAATAACTCCTATCATGTTCATCAGATGTTTGGTTTAATGGTTGTAATAAGATTCCTCCAATTAAAATGAAAACATAATTTGAATTCAACCACCTTGATAATAAATATTCATTATTAAATAAACACTTATAAATCATGTTCAAGTTGGCATGTCAATATTAGTTTTGGTGACCATATCTATATATTTATGGATATGTACCTCGAATTGCCTTAACAAACCATTGTGTGACATGATCATTGAGAAATTCACATACGTGTTTACGCGACTTCACTATCTTTAGGTGAATTTCAAGGATAATAGGAATATCTATTCGCTGTGGAAACATAGGAAATGAAAAAAAATGGTAAACTAATAAACACAACAAACCCACATATAACTAGCTCTAAGAAAGTTAACCATAGCAAACCATAATACACAACAAACTCATCGATCTATAACAAACTTTCAGGAGATTAAACCATTCATTAATACAAATGAACAACTAAGTAACAAACCATAAACAACCTTCACTATCATTGAGCATCTCCACAGTCAATGAAATTAACTTCAACACCCACAACCAACTCTATAATGTTGCATATCGACCTTAAGTTACTCTTAATTTGGTGTGTGTTAACTAAGTAGTCTAGTAGGGTGCTGAATAAGAGAAGAAATATAGGAAGTTTGGACTTGAGAAGGAATGAGGGAAAAAGTTAGTTTAGTAGGGTGCTCAACAAGAGATGAAATACAAGAAGTCTAAATTTGTGAAGGAACGAGGAAAAAAAGTAGTTTGGTAGGTAGCTCAATAAGAAATGAAATATAGGAAGTATGGGCTTATGGAAAGAATAAGAGAAAAAAATAACACCAAAAAATCATCATCAATATTCAATTAAAGTCCTGCTGAGACATGAGGTCTGGAGTGATCCGATAGTACACGACCTTAACTCTACTTAGTAGAGAGACTATTTTTGATAGATCAACACATAAAAAAAAGTTAGGTAAAATTAAGCAAGAGAGAGGAAATCAAGTTGTTCAAACTCAATTGAGAGGGACAAAGTAAATTAGCAATATCAATTATAAGACTAAACAAAGATTAGGAGCAATTTCATCTTTTAATAACTTCATTCAGACATTATTTGGAGAAAAAAAAAAAGGGAAGCTCCTTAACCATTATTAAGAGAATAAATCTTTTTATTCGACAAATATAATCAGAGACTCATCTGAAATTTTCCCTCTTTTTCTTTTTCATGGGGTAGCCTTTATTTTGAAACTCTAGGTAGTTGCCTTCATAAAGTTCGTTCATGCGCTTGCTTCTTTTTATCTATGTTACGAGAAGCTTCGGACTTTTTTAGTTGACACTGCAGTCTTGGGCTTTTTCTCTACGCGTTTCTCATTAACTTCTACATTGTTGAATTAATTGGAACCGTCATCTGTAACCAATTTAAAAGATTGAGTGCTCGAACCTTACTGTTTGGTAAGATCGCCATACAGTGTCTAAAGGAAATCTTATAGAAATAAATGGTTTGATTTAACACTTGAGTTGATAGCCCTCATGTTTAGTTTTGCAACTCAGTGAGGTTACAAGGAACAAGTGCTTACTTGTGGGCATAGGCGAAGTACCACGTCTAGCCTAAAAGGAGCTCGATTGTCTTTTTTGATGACAGGTATTCTGCAACTGATGCAACGGGCATGGATTGTTCAACTCCAGCATGTGTATCGGAAAGGTAATTAATGCGCGGACAGTCTCGCTCGTCTCACTGGCTTGCTCAGACCGGACCTCCATATTCTCCAAGAGCCCCCTTTTGACATTCAGGAGCTTCTCCGACGTGATGCGCTAGGCGCAGTGTATCTCAGGACGATGATTTAGTTTGTTTTTTATTTCTCCTCTTTGTAAAAAAAAAATCTGAAGTCGACTCATTTAACATTTCGTCTTACTCCCGCCTGCAGATGCTAGAAATCGAACACAAGTCACAAACAATTCACCTCCTGACTGAATTTGGCTTTTCCTTTCTTCTTGTATCTCCCGCATCTGTTCATGTTTTGTCAAGCAATATTCCATGACTATTATCTTCTACGCAGGGTCCCCTACCTATGTGACATAGTTCTCCAGTCAGGGATGCTAAAATTGAATATATAGTCTTTGCCTGGAAGTGACTTGTATCACCAGAGGTAAATATATGGACCCTATGATCCAAATATAACCAGCTGCAACCAGCAAACTTCTTAGCCTCGTTTCCTTTCATCAGCTTCCTTATCCGTCCCATCTCATCCCAGTTGCCTTCTGCCGCATAAGCATTGGCCAATTGCACAAAACGAGCTCCTTTATCTCTTTCAGTCTTCAGTATTCTCTCCTCTACCTCTCTTGCTAATTCTACATTCCTATTTAGTCTACAAGCGTTCAAAAATGCCCCCAGGAGGACAACATCCTGCTGTGATTCAGGAATTTGTTTAAAAAGCTCTACAGCCTTTTCTAGTTGCATAGCCCTCCCATAAAGATCAACCATACATCCATAGTGTTCAATCTCAGGTGATATGTTATAACCTTCTTTCATGGAATAGAATAATTTTTCTCCCATGTCTAGAAATCCAGCGTGACGACAGGCAGATAAAAGTGCAATTAGGGTAACTGAATCAGGTCTGACTCCTTTCTCCAGCATTTCACGAAACACATGCATAGCACGAACATCTTGTCCATGGTGAGCGTAGCTAGCTATCATTACATTGTAAGTAACTGAATCTCTCTTAACTGCTCTCTGGAAAATATTTTCTGCATATGCTATACTCCCACACTTGGAATACATATCAATCAAAGCACTGGTCATCTTCTCATCCATTTGAAACCCCATTCTGAATAGATAACCATGAATTTGCTTTCCAGGATTTAGAGCAGATTGTGAAGCACATGCATTAAGTACACTGACAAGGATTAGAACATCAGCAGTCGTTGCTTCCTTCTCCCTAAACTCTTTCAGTAGGTCAAAAACAACTTCGCTTTGCTGTGATTTGACATAACCAGAAAATAAAGCTGTCCACACAACATGATTCTTCTCTGCTAGTGAATTAAAAAGTCTACGAGCTTGTATCATATTTCCTTGCATTGAGTAACCTACGATCATCGAAGTGATGGAAAAGGGGTTTTCAAAACCACTTATTGAACACGCCGATTCTGCATACTTCATATTTCCACATTTGCAATATAGATCAACAATACCACTATTTATGAACGCATTCGAAATCAAGTCATTCTTCAAAACCCATGCATGGACTTCTTTTCCAAGCTTCAAGTTCCTTAAACCACAGCATGCACCCAAAATGCTAGCAAAAGTATGCTCATTAAATTTGACACGATTCTTCCACATTCGAATAAACAACTCCAGTGCCTTCTCCTCGTAACTGTTTTGAACAAGACCCGAAATCATAGTATTCCATGAAACCGTATCGTTCGATTCATTTGCTCTCCAAAACAGTCTCAAAGCCAAATCCACTTCACCTACTTTACAGCAAGCAGCCACAATAGCATTCTTTGAGACCAAATCAACAGGCCCTTCACAACCCTTAAACACAAGACAAGCATCTCCGAAGCACCCACATTTCGAGTACATATCAATCAAAGAACTCACAGCAAACCCACTTCTATCATTACCCGTCTTGATCATATAAGAATGCAACTGCCTCCCGCCAGTCAAAGAACATAACTTTGCAAACAAGTTAACCATCGTCGTCAGAGTAACTTCATCAATTCCCATCTCTCCACGCTTTCTCTGCATTCCAAGGAACAATTCAATCGCGCAGCTCTCGTACCCGTCAGCATTAGCGTAGCCAGATAAGATGGTATTATATGTGACCAAATCTCTAACAGAAGCAGAGTCAAACAATGCTTTCGCTTGCGGTAAATGATTAGACTTTACGTAGGCGGAAATTATAACGTTCCAAGAGAAGACATTTCGTTCAGGCATTTCGTCGAACAGATTTTGAGCCTCACGAATCAAACAATGATTTGCGTACAAATGAATTAGTTGATTAGAGGTGAAGATTGGTGGCACAAGCCCGGATTTCAGGAACTGCGCGTGGCATTTAATGCCATCCTTGAGGAACATTGTTTAGGTTGGGAGTACATAATAACAACGTATATGTCGGACTCCTTGGTTCCCGCAGTGTTCTGATTGTTCTCAAGTTGAACACTTACCGTGGGCTGTTCTTAACGTCTCACTCACATAGATCCTTTGGGCCTTATTGAACATGTGTGGAGAATTTCATTTGAAGAGGATCCAAAAACTTTTTAAGAACTACCACAATTTACAAGTTTATCGAAAGGGACAATCTGATCTGCAGCAAGAAGTTTTCAACTTTCGACGTATAATATGTATGCTAGATCATAGCTTCGCTTAGGGATTAGGGACATAAGGTTATTGCTACAAGATTATGCTTGTCGTTACTAGAGTGGTGCCAATTACATGGGCAATAGTTGACTAAAGTGAATTTTGTACTCCCTCCGTTTCAGTTGCTACAAGATTATTATTATTATTATTATTATTATTATTATTATTATTATTATTATTATTATTATTATTTGTTATAAAAAATAGAAATAATATGGTGTACCACTAATTGTAGACACACCATTTCATAGTCAGTGTACATATGGATTGGTTTGGTTTTACCTAACACAAGAATGAGGTAGATGATTATTGGTT
>JANZLF010000222.1:39158732-39173784 GCA_026546835.1 Erythroxylum foetidum
TTAGCATCCATATCTATTTTTTAGGGTCGGGTAGTACGGATATGGATCGGGTTGAAAACCCATTGCCATCCCTAGTCAAGCTCCACATAGAGCTACTTGAGAATAGTGGAACAGTGTAGTTCGATTCATAATGGTGCAAAATTAATCTCAACGGAAGTGTAGATGGATTCTAAGAGATTAAGAAATGGTAAGCTATTTTAGACTAAGAAATGGAGCTATTTTAGACTAAGAAATAGTAAGTTATGAGCAACAAAAGATTCACACTATCTCACACAGACAATTGAGATAAAAGTTATTAGCTGTCAATCCAATAAGAGCTACAACTACAACATACCATTTCACTTAACTTTAGCTTAGAATCATATGAAAGATCAAAAGGATTAGTCAATCTATGATCAGTTTTGTGTAATTTTTTCTCCTCCTGTCAAAAGAATGAGGATGTAAGTTGATTGTTGAAAAGGATAAAACAGTAGTCATACAATCATCAAGGGAGAAGGGTTCAAACAACTGAAGGATTTATTGAGGGTGTAAATGATGGTCCCAGTACATTATCCAATGATTTGCTAAGAGTAGACACTCTATTCAAAGCACGCCTCATAATCTCATTGTTAGCAAAAGATAACGATATGAACTAACAATAACTACAAAATTAGGTTAATAATGGTATGATGAAACTACCTAGCACAAAAAAGGTGTAGACAATTAGATAGTAAATGAAATGAATAAGAGAAGAATATTGCTCTAATGCTATGTTTTATTAAGGAAGAGGAGCCTTTTAAATAGGCATAGACACAGAAAAAAAAACGACATCACTGCTGTCCATAAATACAAATTATTGACCAATAAAGCAAAAAATAACAATTTCAAAATAGGACAGCTAGTTGACTAATTATGAATCACAATTCAACACTCTACCTTGATTCGAAATTACATACTCCAAGCAAGGTTCTAAACAAAAGAAATTTCTCCTTTGACAATGACTTTTTCAAGATATCTGCCAATAGATCATAAGTACTACAATATTAGACATCCACAACTCTTCCAGCCACCAAATCTCTGATGAAATGTAGTCGCTTATCTACGTGTTTAGTTCAACTACGTAATGTTGGATTTTCAGTCATGAAAATAGTCAATTTGTTATTGAAAAAAATAACAGTTGTTGTCTTTTGTTGTTGTTGCAAGTCATTCGGAATACATCTCAACCAAATAACCTGAAATGTTGCAAAAGCCAACGCCATGTACTCTGCTTCAATACTCGAAAGAGCTATTATAGGTTGTTTTCTGGAGCTCCATGCAATAGCTCCCGATCCCAAAGTGAACACATGAGCTAACAAACTTCTTCGATCATTAATACAGCTCGCAAAGTCAGAATCTGAATAACCATGTAATTTTCTATCACAATGTACATTAATGTTGGTAAAATATCAAATCTCATAACTTACTGTACTAGCAATATATCGCAAAATCAGTTTTGCAGCTCCAAAATGTACTTATGATGGCTTCTCCATGAACCTAAAGATGGTGTTAACTGAGAAGGCAATGTCAGGCCTTGTATGTGTTAAGTAAATTAACCCGCCGACAACGCTTCTATACGAAGTGGGATTAGCTACTCCTTCACCATCTCTACTAACAAATTTATCATTAACGTTAAAAAGAGTACTAACCGGTGTACAATATAACATACCGAACTTTCGAAGCAATTCTTTGGCATAGAGTTCCTGTGATAGAAAGATATCATCAGCTTCTTGCTTTACTTCAAGACCAAGAAAGTATCGTAATGAACCTAAGTTAGTCATCTCAAATTCGTTCATCATCTAATACTTGAACTCATCAATAATAGTTTTGTTGATCCTGCATAAATTATGTCATCTACGTGTAAGCAAACCATCATAAAAGCTCCATCGTCTATCTTTTTCACATATAAGGTAGGCTCCCTTTCACTCCTCGCAAAACCATTGTTCAAGAAGTGTTGATCAATACGACTATATCATGCTCGTGATGCCTGTTTAAGCCTATAAAGGGCTTTCTTCAACTTATAAACTTGCTATTCTTTCCCTTTTTATGCGAATCCTTCAGGTTGTACAACATAAAACTCCTCATTAAGATTTCCATTGAGAAAGGCTGACTTTACATCAAATTGGTAAACATGTCATTATTGTTGAGATGCCAAGGCTAAGAATATTCGAAGCATCTCAAATCGAGCAATGGGAGAGAAAGTTTCTTCGAAGTCAATCCCAACTTATCGTGCGTATCCTTTCACAACAAGTCGTGCTTTTTACTTTTGGATCTTACCATCTAATCAAGTTTTGATTTAAACACCCACTTGACCAATTGCCTTTTTGTCAGCAAGTAAGTCGCATAAAATCTAAGTTTGATTCTTGTTGATAGCCATGATCTCCTCTTCCATTACCTACAACCATTTCTTCTCTTGAAAAGCTTCTTCAAAATTAACGGGATCAACAGCAACAAGTGCAAAACCACATGTTTCATACAAGTCGACTAAGGATATGTACTTTCTATGAATAGATGGTCTAGATAATTCTTATGTAGTAGAGGAGTTGCCTAATTCTATCTGTGACTGTGGAATTGATATTGATGGAGGTGTGTTTGGTGATGTGTCCATCGTCACAGTTGTTTGTTGAAGATTGTTGCTATATTCTCTCTATTGTTCATCATCTTCAATAACTTAACTGGAATTTGTCACAGTATTTTCCTGCCAACTCAAACTCTCATCAAATACAACATCTCTTCTTGTTAACATTTTATTGTTTGTAGGATCTAACAATCTGTAAGCTTTTAATTGAGTGATATATCCTACAAATATACATTGATGAGAATTTGGATCCAATTTGCTTATATCATGTAATGTGATCAAAGCATAACAAATAGAACTGAAAATTCGCAAATGACTTACAGAGGGTTTGTACCCATTCCAAGCTTCGAATGGAGTTTGGTTTTGTACTGCTTTTGTAGGAGATATGTTGAGAAGATACATAGCAGTGGCTACCGCTTCTACCCACAAAGTGTTTGGTAAATTCTTATCTTGCAACATACTCCTATCCATCTTAACAACAGTATGATTCTTCCGTTCCACAACACCATTTTGTTCTGGAGTGTATGGTGTTGTTAATTCCCTATGTATGCCATGCTCTTTGCAAAAAGAGTTGAATTTGTTAGACACAAATTATCCACCATTATCAGTGCGTAGAACTTTGATACAACAATCACTTTGCTTTTCCACCAAGGCTTTGAAACTCTTGAAATTTTCAAAAGTCCAATCTTTGTTGTTAAGAAAATACACCTAAGACATTCTGGTATAATCATCAGTTATTAAAAGAAAGTACTTACTACCTCCAAGAGATGTTGTTTACGTAGGGCCGCATAAGTCAACATGAAGCAATTCTGAACATGATGAGGTCCGCCAAGCTTTACCTACAAGAAATGATTTGCGTGTCTACTTCCTATAAACACATCCCTGACATAACTTAATGCCATCAATCTTTGGTAAGCCTGTAACCATATTTTTATCTCGAAGTAAACGCAATCCCTTAAGATGTAAGTGTCCATAACGGAGATGCGATAATATGGATTCATCATCCTCTCTTGCGACAAACACAAAATTCCCCATTTGAGACATATCAAGAGGAAACATTTGGATCCAAGTCTTTTTGATAGTCACTAAAGTTCTTTATGTCTGTTTGTCTTTAATGCAGCACTCCCCATTGTCAAATAACACTAAATAACTACATAACATTAACTATCCAACAATGATAAGATTGAAACCCAAAGTAGGCACATGTTGGACATCATGTAAACATTTAGTTTTGCTTGAACTTAATTTAAAATTTATAGTCCCTTTGCCTTTCACAAGAAGAGTGCTTCCATTCCCGTGCTCCACTTTTTATGTATCTGTTTCATCAAGATTGGAGAAAAGATGTTTAAAACCGGTCACGTGGTTCGAGCGTCCACTGTCAACAAACATATATGATTGTGATTGTCTTCACTTGATTTATTGTGAGCCATAAACAATTACTCTTCGTCTTCTATATATACATCATCACTCTTGCCTCCAGTTGTGAAATTGTCTTGCCCCTCTCTAGAACAACAATCTTCTCACATATGTCCATAGTTCCTGCAGTTATAACACTGTATGATATTCATATATTATCGTTGGTCATTATTACAGCCTCTACCACGTCCAGTTGATCGTCCTCATCACAAAAAATGACCCCTAGAGCCTCCGCGACCACGTCCTCATCTACTGATATTGTTATCCTGCACTTGAAAGGTTTTGTCTTCCACTTTGTCGATATTTCTATTAATTATAACTTCATGGGCTTGTAAGTAACCCATAAGTTCATCAAAATAAAACACAGACAAATCCTTGGACTCCTCTATAGTAGCGACAACATGATCGAATTTAGAACTGAGACTACGAAGTACCTTTTTGACAATTGTTTGATTGGTAATGTTGGCGCAATTTATGCGCATTTGACTAACGACAGCAACAACTTTAGCCAAAAATTTAAATACAACCTCGTCGTTCCTCATCTGAAGCATCTCAAAATCTCTGCGAAGAGATTGAAGTCGAAACACCATCACTTTAACATTTCCTTGAAATTCTTTCTGCAGTACGGTCCATGCTTCTTTTAATGTAGTTCCTACTGCAATTCTTGAAACACACTATCATGAACGGCTCGCTGAATGATTGCCAATGCCTTTGCATCCTTCTTCCTTGTTTCTTTGAGTCTAGTTTGTGTCTATGCTGTGAGGACAGTCTCTACATCAGGTTCAGTGTAGTCATGCTCCACATAATCCCAGACATCCTGAGATCTAAGTAGCGTGTTCAGTCTTGTTGACCAGAACTCATAATTCTCCCCTTTCAAAATTGGAATAAGAGGTTGTGTAGCCCCGTTGCCACTACTGGACATGAGTAATCCCTGATTATCTGCAAATTTCACTTACTGGTGGATCTGATACCACAATGTTGATAATTAGATAGTAAATGAAATGAATTAGAGTAGAATACTATTGTAATGCTATGTTTTTATTAAGGAAGATGAGACTTTTAACTAGGCATAAACACAAAGAAAAAAACGACATCACTGCTGTCCATATATACAAATTATTGACCAATAAAGCAAAAAGTAACAGTTCCAAAATAATCTCCTAAATACTAGGACAACTTGTTGACTAATTATGAATCACAATTCAATAAAAGGTAGATAAGCGCATATAATTCCTCAGGAAGTTAGTGCAGTTATAGTAATATAAAAACACCAGAATGAAAGTGACAACAACAATAAGGATAACAAAGACCAACGCATCAAACAAGGTTCCCTTAAGCTTTTGTGCCATAAAATTAGAGGGATTCTTGAGGTAAACGAGGTTGGTGGCGGTTTGGATTGGAAGGGCAGAGGTCGTGGCAGAAGAGAAAGGATTAGACAAAGAGAGGCAGTAGATGATGAGGACAATGAGAAGTAAACAAAAGACGATGAGGGGGTAACATGTTTAAGTTAATATTTATTTAAGTTAATACATGTTTGAAGAAAATAGTGGTCGCATATTTTTATTTTTTAAAAAAGTGGATCTTATATTGTCACATCAACAATGACTTGACATTAAGGCCTAAAAAATAAAAAAAATTAAAAGATTGCATAGTCAGCGTTGACCTGATACTTAACAAATGGTGGGGATATGATTGGTTGTTGGATATAAGGGCCTTGCAATATATGATCGAAGATATCACTTTACTCACAAACTTGAAGAAGATTATGTCATGCTTGGTGAATATACCACAACCGTGAAGAAGGGATCTTTGCATCTTAGAAGAAACAATTGTTTGTATGATGTTTTATTTGTTCCTAAAATGAATTTGTTGAATTAAGGGAGGTTCTAATTGATATTTTGATAATAACAAAACATATTTACTACTAATGTGTTTATCTTTTTTTATGAAAAGTAATATTAGAAAAAACAAAGACATAAACTCAATAATAAAATGTATGAAGTTGATAAAGAGAAGTCAAAGTTTATACCTAGACAAAATGAAGATTAAAACAAAACAAAATGATGATCAAGACTCATCAAGTTCATTTCACATTTATTATTATTTTTTATAAGCTCACTTTATTAATTTGATGATCCAAAAGGCTTACCATACATAATTATTTCATCTTACTTCATTGTATGAGTCTTTACATTCAAAAAAAGGTGTTGAAGTTTCTGATTTTAATATTGTTGGGATTATGTTGCTTTACTGTTAATCTTTCAAAACAAAGAACTTGAAACAATTGTTAATTTTGCAGGAATGTAAATGTTGAAAGTAAAAGAAGACAAGATTTACTTGGTTCGATAATGTAAAAACTATCTACATCCAAGGTTCCCACTTGGCAGTGGTAGAGAGATTTCACTAATGCAGAATAATAAGAAAAATATAGAGAGATTGAGTGTTTCTATAAACACTTGCAAACAGAGTCTCAAAACTCCTCATTACCTAAGGTCAGTACTCTAGCACTCTCTGACTATTTTTCTCTCTGATTTTCTCACTTACAAACTGTGAATACAATGTAATGAAAATATCTTAAAA
The DNA here is from genome assembly GCA_026546835.1 of Erythroxylum foetidum. Taxonomy (NCBI): domain Eukaryota; kingdom Viridiplantae; phylum Streptophyta; class Magnoliopsida; order Malpighiales; family Erythroxylaceae; genus Erythroxylum; species Erythroxylum foetidum. The sequence goes on from JANZLF010000222.1 coordinate 39,165,322, forward strand.
ATTGCACTGATTGCTTGAATTGTTCTCCTTTTATATGCTTGAAGAAGATGACTATCTTTTGGATGTTCCTTTGACTAAGTCAGAACCTTCACATGTGCTCTTCATATGACCTGTTTAAGCAAGCTTCTAAAAGCTTATTTGATGTATGTATCTGCTTTGTGCATTTCACATTGCTGCTCCTGCATTTTGTTTTAAACTTGAATGGTGAGTGATACGGTAGTGCTTTGTATACAGCAGATGATATTTGTGCTTGTTGTCATGTGAATAATTCAAGTCTTTTTGTTTAAGTCATTTGTGTTTGAAAAAGAGAGAACCTTCGAGAGCTTTGCTTCATGTCTCCTTCTTCGACATTTCAGACACCATCTTCTTAGGTTCCTCATGCTTCTCCCATGCTTTTGTTCTGGTTCTATGTATGTATTAATGGAGAATAACGTGATTTTCATGGCATCTTTTTCCCTCCTCCGTTAATCCATACTTAGAACCCTAACCTGTGAGTGATTCAAAACAGAACCTGAAACCCTAGTTTTTCAAAACTTTGTGAGATTTGATGAAATCAGCTTCGATTTCATATGACTTCCCTCCTATTTCACCAATCGTAGCTCAAAATTGAAAAACCTAGAGAAATTTCCAACCACCCGAAACCCTAATCTTCACCCCCTACGTGAGATTTGTCGAATCTGCCTTCAGAATCAAGGGGCTTCATTAATTTGTAAGTATTCCCTACAGAAAATGAATTTCTTTCTAGTTAAAACCTTGGTCCCGAATTCTGATGGATTTCTTTCTCCTGTGATCTTTTCCAGGTTGAAGATCCCCTTGGTGATTTGGTCTCTGACAAAGTGTAATGGCACATCTATGCGCTTGGATCTTTCATGGAGGACTAGATCCCTACTAAGGTACCAAGCACTTTGACTGTCCGCGTATAGTACTGGAGTTGTGATGTCTGTGTTAATTTCTTTACGTATACTTGATAGCCATGCTAGCTCCTTTACTCCTTCAGTAATTACATAATATTCTGCTTCTATGAAAGATAGGCTTACAACCAATTATTGTTGTGATTTCCAACTGATTGTGTTTGTTGATAATGTGAAAACATATGCTGACATTGACTTTATTGAATCCTTATCTGCTGCATAATATGCATCCACATAACCACATAAAGATAGATATTTGCATTTTGTTAGTCCTGTTTTAGAAAAACATAATCTGTAGTTAATTATTCCAGATATATATCTGAGAACATCCTTGAGCCCTTGCTAGTATTGTAAACCTAGATTTTCCATGAATTTACTTAGGATACTAATAGCATAGGCTAGATCAGGACTTGTGCATAGCATAAGGTACATGATACTTCCAACACCTACATCATAGGGATAGTGAGCCATTGCTCTCTTTTCCTCCTCTGTCTTAGGACACTTGTCAGAAAACATCTGTAAGTGAGATCCTAGGGGTATTGAACTAGGTTTGGCTTGATCCATATTGAATTAAGCTAGGACCTTTCTTATTTAGTTCCTTTGAACAAGCCAAAGCTTTCCTTCCCTCCTCTTTCTGATAATCTGCATTCCTAAAAGCTTCTGTGCTTCCTTTATGTCTTTCATTTCAAAATGAGATCACAATTCAGCCTTAACCTCTTGAATTTTATTCAAGTCCTTCCCTGTGAAGATGAGATCATCTACATAGACTAACATAAATACTACTTTAGTTATCCCTAGATCCTTATAATAAAGGCAGTAATCATATGAGCTTCTAATGAAGTTCATGCAGCAGCAACCTCATGGAACTTCTTGTTCCATTGCCTAAGAGCTTGTTTGAGCCCATATAGAGATTTTTGTAATAGACAAATATAGTCTAGCATATTTTTATCCTCAAATCCAATTGGTTGCTTCATATATATAGTCTCCTTTAGCTTTTCATTTAGGAAAGTTGTCTTAATATCCATTTGATGGATTTCCCAATCATATAGAGTTGCTAGGACTAATATAAGCCTAATTGTCTTGAATTTGACTACAGGAGAGAATATCTCCTTGTAATCTATTCCTTCTTTCTGCCTAAATCCCTTAGCTATAAGCCTAGCTTTGTATATCCTAGGTTTTGCTTCAGTTACTCCTTCTTTTAATTTGAACTGCCGTTTATTTTCAATTAATTTGGCTTTGTAAGGTCTAGGGACTCAAGTCCAAGTCTTATTCTTCATTGATGAAAAATATTCCTTCTCAAAAATTCTTTGCAATTTTTAGCATCTTTGCTTCTCATGGCTTCATCATATGTTTCTGGAGCCTTGTTTTCTACATTTTCAGCCATAAAGCATGCAAATTCAACCATGTCTAATTCAATGTACCTTCTGTTAGGTATTCTGATTCTTGGTTGCCTATCCCTTGTGAGTTGGTAGTCTAGTAGATTTTCTTATGCATCATTCGAAGGTGGGTGTAAAGCTTCTCCTTCACCCTCATCTTCTGCCTCTTCTCTTCTTTCTCCGTACTGTGTAGTGCCTTCTGCAGGCTTCACAGTTTCAGATTGTGAACCACCACATTCTTCAGATTCTGGTGGTACATAAAATGGGACTGAATGGTTTGTTGTCCCTACATTCTCCTGAATTTCACCTGGGAGGTCAAAATTTTGAGAATTCTTGTTCAACAAAGGGAATTCATCTTCCTTAAAGATGACATCTCTGCTAATGATTGTTTTATAGGCTCCCTTTTGGAGTAGTAGGAGTTTATAGCCCTTCACACATTCTGGATAACCTAGAAACACCCCCTTGACTGCTCTAGGCTCTAATTTACCCTCTTTCTGATGTGCATAGGCTACACATCCGAAAGTCCTAAGGTGTGATAATTTAGGCTTCTTACCACTCCAAATTTCCTGAGGAGTCTTGTAATCATTTGCAGAGGTTTTGAACCTATTAATTAAATAGGTTGCTATCCTAATTGTCTCCTCCTATAGGGAATGAGAGCAACCCGAAGAGAGAAGTATGCACCTAGTCTTTTCTAGGAGGGTTCTATTCAATCTTTCAGATACTCCATTCTGCTGTGGAGTAGCTCTAAAAGTCTTATGCCTTAGGATTCCCTTTTTACTACAATATTCCTCCAATTCTTTATTGCAATACTCCAGCCCAATTATCAGTCCTTAGGCATTTCAATTTCCTCCCAGTTTGGTTTTCCATAAGAGTATGCCACCTTATGACAATCTCCAGAGCTTCATCCTTCCTCTTCATAGGGTAAACCCAACATTTCCTTGATTTATCATCAATTATGGACATGAAATACAAGTTCCCTCCTGCTGTGGGGACTTGAGCTGACCCGTAGAGATCACTATAAGCATACTCCATGATCTATGTGGCTCTCTTAGCTCCCCTTTGAAAATCTAACATGTGGTGCTTTCCTAGCACACAGGATTCACAAAATTCCAACTTTTGTAAGTTGTCTTCAGGTATTAGACCTTGCCTAGAGAGATGGAGTAGGATTTTATTGCCTGCTTGACCCAACCTAGTATGCCATTGCTTGGTTGGTTCAAGGTTTCTAGTTTCTGAAATTTGATTAATTTTAGTTGAGCCTATAACAAAGTATAGGCCACCCCTCTCCACTCCTCTAATGATGACTTTCCCATCCCTTATGATTTCTCTTAAGTCCATCTTTAGACTTGATCTGAAAGCCTTGTTTATCAAACAAGCTTTCAGAAATCAGATTTCTCCTTATTCCAGGCACAAATCTGATATTGCTTAGAATCCTTTTTTTTCATCAAACATGTTGATGGAAACACTTCCTATGCTCTCTATCCTTTGTTGCCCAGAATCTACCATTTTAACCTTGGTAGTGACTAGTTCAAATGTTGTGAACCAGTCCCTATGAGGAGTGACATATATGGTACACCTTGAATCAAATATCTATTCCCTACTAAGATCCTCACTATCCTCAGTCACAGCTAGAATTTCATCTCTACTAGAATCTTCAAGTTTTTCAACATTACCTGAAATTTCACTTTCAACTGCCTTGTCCCTCTTCTTTTTCCTACAATCTCTAGAAAAATGTCCTTCCTTATCACAATAGAAGCATGTTTTAGCTTTTCCCTTTTTTTCTTTTCATTGTCACCTTCCTTATAATGTTTTTCTTTCCCACTTGCCTTCTTCCACTTTTGTTTCTTGCTATTTTTCTTATGAGATTTCTTCTCATAATTATTCTCTACAAACATCACTTCAGCCTCTTTCTTAAAAGGATTCACCTCAACTATTTCTTCCATTAGATAATCTAAAACCCTCTTTACAATAAGTGATTCTCCACTAGCATGCTTAATTACCTTTTTGAATGCATTGAATTCAGAAGGTAATGCCTTTAAGATCACTACAGCTTGATGTTCCTCAGAAATTTTCTCATCTGTAGCTTCTAAATCTTGGACTATCTTAAAGAAGTAGTCTAGGTTATCATCTAGGAGACTAAAGTGTTCATTTTATATTTTTCTAGATTGTGAAGAAGTTTCATCTTCTTAGGAAGACACTTCTTGGCATACAACTCATCAAGTTTCACCCAAAGCTTCTGTGCAGTGTTACAATTCTGCACTTTTCTTATCACTGTTGGTGATAAGTGAAGCATTAACTTGCAATGAGCAAGGCTTTACATATTTAATTTCTTTATAAGATCAGTCTCTAGGTCATACTGATCATCTATCGCACCATAACAATAATAAGATTTAAGAAAAGCTTGCATCTGGAGTTTCCAGATGGTAAAGTACTCTAGATGGTAAAGTCTTCTTTACCAGAAAATATGTCAATTTCCTTGCCTACTATGATTGCTATAAAATAAAAAATCTATAGATTTTCACTTACTGACTTTCTTGATGAATCTTGATGAATCTTTAATGCTTGAAGTGTCCAAGAATTGTCTCAGGAGGTCTTGTATGCTCTGATATCACTTTCTGTTGGGATTATGCTGCTTTACTGTTAATCTTTCAAAACAAAGAACTTGAAACAATTGTTAATTTTGTAGGAATGTAAATGTTGAAAGTAAAAGAAGACAAGATTTACTTGGTTCGATAGTGTGAAAATTATCTACATCTAAGGTTCCCACTTGACAGTGGTGGAGAGATTTCACTAACGCAGAAGAAGAAGAAAATATACAGAGATTGAGTGTTTCTATAAACACTTGCAAATAGAGTCTCAAAATTCCTCAGTATCCAAGGTCAGTACTCTAGCACTCTCTGACTATTTTTCTCTCTGATTCTCTCACTTACAAAATGTGAATACAATGTAATGAAAATATCTCAAAAGTTGCACTGATTGCTTGAACTGTTCTCATTTTATATGCTTGAAGAAGATGATTGTCTTTCGAATGTGCCTTTGACTGAATCAGAACCTTCACATGTGCTCTTCACGTGACCTGTTTAAGTAAGCTTCTAAAAGCTTATTTGATGTATTTATCTGCTTTGTGCATTTCACATTGTTGCTGCTGCGTTTTGTTTTAAACTTGAATGGTGAGTGATACGGCAGTGCTTTGTGTAAAGCAGAAGATATTTGTGCTTGTTGTTACGTGAATAAGCCAAGTCTTTTTGTTTAAGTGATTTGTGTCTGAAAAAGAGAGAACCTTCGAGAGCTTTGCTTCATGTCTCCTTCTTCAACATTTCAAACACCATCTTCTTAGGTTCTTCATACTTCTCCTATGCTTTTGTTTTGGTTCTGTGTATGTATTAATGGAGAATAATGTGATTTTCATCACAAATATAAAAGCCTCTTGATCTTTCAAATAATATTTGGGGAATATTTTGGAAAGTGCTTAATCATATTTGGATTAAAGAAATTGGTTTTGAGCATTTAAAGTTGTTAAAATCATGTTTTTGAGGTGATTGGTTGACTTATACGAGTTAGCAATCAATCAATATAAGTTAAAATTGTTAGAATTGATATATCATGAGTTGTTAATAACATTAGTTAATGTATCAGTTGACCAATATGCCATATTAGTACAAGTGATATGTATAATGGTAGATCATTGTTCTAACAGTTTGTGAATCTAGTATTGTAAATGTATACTAGTTGACCAATATCATTAGATATAGTCATTATAATAGCTAGTTCTTGGTTTTAACTACTATTTTGGGTCCTAAAATACTAGCAATAGGCATTTTCTCATTGGTTTTAGCATCAAGAAGATTTTGGGTGTTTTATACACACATTTCAAAGAGTTTTTGAATCATTTGAACATAATTGAGTCATATTTGTGAGTGAGAGCAAATTTAGAGTTATCAAGTTAAAAAGTGAGGTATTTTTTAGTTGTAATACTCTGATGGATTGTTGAATATTGTACTTGAGTGAGTAAGCTGATGTCTTTTTATTCGCTTTCATTAGTTGATGTCTCTTCCTATTCACTTAAATCTTGTTTTAAGGCTTTAAATGCTAAATTCTTTTTCTTTGAAAACATCCTCTCTTCTTGTGTCTCATGGAGCATCATTTTGTATGTGAGGGAGATCTAATAAGTTCCTCTATTGGTAGTTTAGTAGATCCTTTGCTTCTCATATAGCTATAACTTTAGCTTCCCACGTCTTTAGACGTGACCTAAGCAACTTTTTCACTTCTGCTTTTCTGTTATAGTTTGTTTGCTTTTTGTTTTTAGTTTCAATTTTTATTTTAAATAAAAAAACTTGTTTGGTTGTTAATAATAATCTAGTTATATTTTTATTACTAATGATAATTACATATTAGATAAAATTTAAAGATAAAGTTTTTAATTAATTAATTTTATTTTAATCTCTTATATAATATTTATTAATACATTATTAATAAAAATTGTTTCATTTTTATTAAAATAAATATTTTTAATTATATTTTAATTATTAAACAAATTTTTATTTGAAATTTATACATTTTAAAGATAATTATTAAATTAATTTAATTATTAAATAAATAAATTATAAAATAAAATAAAATTATTCTTAATTTTATTAATATTTAATTTTAATTAATTAAATATATAATATTAAATTAAATTATCTATAATTTATATTAATAATTAACAAATAATATAAATTTAGTTAACAATAAATCAAATTATAAAAATATAGATCAGAAAACAAAGTTACTTTTTTTTATGGTTTTCATAAATTTTAAAAACTAGAAGAAATCAAAATCGAAAACTAAGACTAAAAATCTGTTTAGTTGAAGTTTCTAATATAAAAACTGAAAACAAAAACTTATTTGGTTGAGATTTGTAATAAGAAAACAAAACAAAAGCATGTTTAATTTTATCATCATGTTTCTATTTTTGTAATCATACTCTTATGTTAATAATTTTAATATAATATATTATGTTTTAAAATAAATTAATTATCATTATGGCTAAAATTAAAAAATTACACATTAATTGTATATAATAAAATTATATAAATTAGAAAATTACATTAAGTCATTCTAATTAATAAAAGATGTTCATCATATTATAATTCTTAAAAACATAATAGTACTATCATTTACAAAAAAACATAAATCAATTAGAATCAATATAATCATTTCACGTTTGTCTAGCAATGTCAGTTCGCTTCCAAGACATACCTCAAAATTGTGCTGGAGTGATATTATACCCCACTTGAAAACTTGCATCTTCATTTTCACTTTCCCTAATTTGTTCTTCATTTTTAGCACAACTATCAAATAATTCATCGCTTTGTAATATAATTGTGTATAACATAACAAGCAATAATGATGTATTTTCGTTTCTTCATATCATAAGTTGGCATATTTTTAACTATAGGGCATTTTGTTTTTAGAACCCCAAAACATCTTTCAATAACATTTCTTAATGAATAATGTCTATAGCATTAACTTGACCAGTAAAGGAGTTGTAATCGATTCCTATTTCTTTAAGTAAGTTCTTGAATTTTTTCAATCTAGCCCTTAATTCATTATACTTATTCTTCAACTGAATATGAGTATACTCCTCATTGAATTTTGTTTGAAGACTCTCCTTAATATTCTTCTAACCAAATTTGCAAAAGTTAGTAGTTGATCCTTTTTCACGTCTTCAACCATCAGGGAGATTAAATAAATTTGTATTATTCCATACTTTATCTTTTTCATTTATTTCTACACAATCATTGGAATCATTTATATTGTTCAAACCTTCCATCACTAAATGTAATCACATATAATTGACATCAATCACAACAAATTCTACAAAGTATTAAATTCTAAAAATAATTTATGCATTATGTATGTCATACTCCAATGGCTTTGAATGCATTCTAGTGGTTCTCATCTGACTCATTGAAGACAATTCCAACTTAGTAGTCCCTGCTATATATTTACTAAGGTGACATCTTACAAAACAGGTAATCCATATCTTAATATTGTTAGAGTAGTACCCTAAAGGCAATCCCCTTTAGCGCATTTTGTTCATAGTCATGTACAGACTTTATAAATAAATAAAGAAAGGCATATTTCATTAATTTGATGTTCTTTATGAATTGATATTGATCTTTAATCAAATTAAT